>CM053403.1:18214937-18457039 GCA_028644305.1 Xerus rutilus | reverse complement strand
GAGTGCTAGAGTGTCCAGACTCTTGCACAATTCAGAGAAACAATGGGTCTCTCCAACTTTTGTTTTAATCAGCTTCTTTAACTGCTGCTACTAAATGACCCAATTAGCACAACTGTAGAAGAGGGAGGCTCACGATTTCAGAGGTTCCAATCCATGCACAGCAGGCTCCTTTCTTCAGGGCTCAAGGTGAAGCTGAACATCATAGCAGAAGAGTGTGACAGAGGGAAGGGGCTCACATGATGATCAGAGAGCAGAGAGAGATTCCACTTCCTAGACGCAAAATATATACCCCATAACCACGCCCTCAATGAACCACTTCCTCCAGCCACATCCCACCTGCCCCCAGTTACCACCCAGTTAATCCCATCAGGGGGTTAACTCACTGATTGGCTCAATGTTATGATCCAATCATTTCTCCTCCAAACCGTCCTGCATTGTCTCAAACACGAGCTCTTGGGAGACACCTCACATTCAAACCATAACAAACTCCAATATGGCATGCACTGTGCTCAAACTCTCTAACCACAGCCAAAGAAGTTGCGGGAAGATTACATTGTGGTACCCGGATGGATATAACATTACATAGTAAACCAATACCCAAAGGGAAAGCTGCTTACTAAGGCCATTTCATAAAAATGTCAGACATACATTCTACCAAATGGACAAATCTCAACAGAGGAACACAAGAAATATGAAAAAACAAGGTAATATGACTCCTCATAAAGAGTAAAACTTTCTTGTAATATTACAAAAATATCAAAGTGGATTAAATGCCTGATAAAGAATTCAAAATATTCTTCAGTAGAATATAATTATACATATTACATTTATCTTATTCTAATTAGGATCTCATTCTTGTAGTTGTACATAATGTGGAGTCTCACTGGTTGTGTATTCATATATGAATATAGGAAAGTTATATCCAATTCATTATACTGTCTTTCCTGTTTCCATCCCTCCTCCCTTCCCTTCCTTCCCCTATGTCTAATCCAATGAACTTGTATTATTCCCTCCCTTCCCCTTATTTTGTTTTAGTATCCACATATCAGAAAGAACATTTGGTCTTTGGATTTGGAGGATTGACTTATTTCACATGATAGTCTCCAGTTCCATCCATTTACCTGCAAATATGATAATTTCATTCTTCTTTATGGCTAATATTCCATTGTGTATATGTACCATATTTTCTTTATCCATTCATCTGTTGAAGGGCATCCAGGTTGGTTTCATAGCTTAGCTATTGTGAATTGAGCTGCTATAAACACTAATGTGGCTGTGTTACTGTAGTATTCTGATTTTAAGTCCTTTGGGTATATGCCTAGGAATGGGATAACTGGGTCAAATGGTGGTTCTATTCCAAGTTTTCTAAGGAATATTGCTTTCCAGATGGTTGCACCAATTTGCAGTCCCACCAGCCATCTATGAGTGTACCTTTCTCTCACATCCTCACCAATATTTATTGTTATTTGTTTGATAATTGCCATTCTGACTGGAGTGAGACATAATGTTAGTGTAGTTTTAATTTGCATTTCTCTAATTACTAGAGATATTGAACATTTTTTCATATATTTGTTGACCTTTTGTATTTCTTCTGTGAAGTGGTTATTCAGTTCGTTTGCCCACTTACTGATTGGGTTACTTGATTTTTTGGTGTTAAATTTTTTTGAGTTCTTTGTATATCCTAAAGATTAGTGCTTTATCTGAGGGGCAGTTGGCAAAGATTTTCTCCCATTCTGTAGACTCTCTCTTCATGTTCTTGATTGTTTCCTTTGTTGTAAAGAAGCGTTTTAGTTTTATATCATCCCATTTATTGATTCTTGATTTTACTTCTTGCACTTTAGGAGTCTTATTGAGGAAGTCAGTTCCTAAGCTGACTTGATAGAGATTTGGGCCTACATTTTCTTCTAGTAGGCACAGGGTCTTTGGTCTAATGCCTATGTCCTTCATCTACTTCAAGTTGTTTTGTGCAGGGTGAGAGAGAGGGGTTAAATTTCATTCTACTATACATGGACTTATAGTTTTCACAGTACTATTTGTTAAAGAGGGTATCTCTTCTCCAATATATGTGTATGGAGCCCTTTGTCTAATATTAGACACTAGTATTAGACACATTAAGCTGTTTTAATATTAATAATATTAGACACATTAAACTGTATTTATGTGGGTTTGTCTCTGTGTCTTCTGTTTTATTCCATTCATTTTTATATCTGTTTTGGTGCCAATACGTTGCCATCAAAAGAACAATTTTTAAAAGTTCAATGAAGCTAGGCATGGTGGTGCATGCCTGTAATCCCAGTGACTCATGAGGCTGAGGCAGGAGGATGGCAAGTTCAAGGCTAACCTGGGAAATTTAGAGAAACTCTGTCTCAAAAAAAAAATAAAATAAAGAGCTGGGGATGTAGTTCAGTGGTAGAAGACCCCTGGGTTCAATTCCTAGTATAATAAATAAATAAATAATAAATAAATAAATAGATAGATAGAAGCTCAATGAAATCCAAGAGAATACATAAACAGGTAAATGATTAGGAAGACAATAATGCAGCTATAAATAAGAAATTCATCCAGGAGATAGAGGTTCTGATACAGAACCAATCCCAAATCTTGGAGATGAAGACCTCAATAAGTCAGAAAAAAATTCAGCTGACTCAATGACTGACTAGATCAAGTGGAACAAAGAATATCAGAAGTTTGAAAACACATCTGCCAAAATATCACATTCAGACAGAAGTAAAGAAAAAAATACATAATTAAGAGAGCATGTAAGATTCTTAGGACACTATTTTAATTAGCTTTCACATCAGTTTAACCAAAATACGCAACCAGAACAGCTTAGAGTAGGAAAAGTTTGTTTGGAGTTCATGAATTCAGAGGTCTCAGAGTCCATGCACAGCTGACTTCAAAGTAAGGAAGGACATCATGCAGGAAGGAGAGGAAAGCTGCTCAGCTCATGTCAGAATTAGTAAGCAAAGAGAAGGGGAGAGACAGTGGGTAAAGGGGTCACAGGGAAGATGCACTCTGCCAGGGAATAACCCCAGTGACTTACCTCCCTGAGCTATGCCCCATCTACCTACAGTTACCACCCAGCCATTCAAACTAGGATGGACTGATGAGGTTACAGCTCTCACAATCCAATTATTTTACCTCTGTACATTCCTGCATTAACAAAGAGGGACACCTTATATCCAAACCATAACAGACTCCATTTAAAAAAACCAAACACCTGTATCATTACCATACCCAAAGGGGAAGAAATAAATATAAGGGCAAAGAACCTATTCAATAAAATAGTAGTAGAAAACTTCCCTAATATTGGGAAAGTCATGAACACAGAGGTGCAAGAAATCTATAGAACTCCAAATAGACATGACCAAAAATGATACTGCAACACATTATAGTCAAACTGTCAAAAGCACATGACAATGAAATAATTTAAAAATCTGCAAGAGAAAAGTGCCAAGGCACATTTAAGGACAACCACATAAGACTAATAGCAGATATCTCAGCAGAATCCCTACTGGTCAGGAGGGCATGGAAAGATGCATTTCAAACCCTGAATAAAATTACTGCCAACCAAGATCACTTAAGATCTTCCAAGATGAGCAAAAACTAAGGAAATTCATGACCATTAGACCAGACACAGAAAAGACTTCAATAGGAGTTCTGTGCCCAGAAAAAAAAAGAAAGACAACAACCACCATGATAGCTTGTGAATCCAAACAGCACTAGAAAAAAAAAAAAAAAAAGCAATCCTAAAATTCATATGGAAGCACAAAAGAAACTGAGTAGCCAAACCAATCGTGAGCAAAAAGAGCAACACTGGGAGTGTCACAATTTCAAGACATACTACAAAGTCACAGTAACAAAATGGCACAGCATTAGCATAAAAGTAGACATTCAGACCAATGGAATGGAATAGAGAACCCATAAATAAAATCACGTAACTATAGCCAATTGATTCTTGACAAAACCATTAAAATCATAAATTGGAAAAAAGATAGTCTCTTTAACAAATGGTGCTGGAAAAACTAGATATCTTTATGCAAAAGACTGAAATTTGACCCCTATCTCTCACCCTGTACAAAAATAAACTCAAACGGGATCAAAGACCTAATGTAAGGCTGGGGTTATGGCGCAGTGGTAGCGTGCTCGCCTGGCATGTGTGAGGCACTGGGTTCAATCCTCAGTACCACATAAAAATAAAGTAAAGATATTCTGTCCGCCTACAACTAAAAAATAAATGTTTTTAAAAAAAGACCTAATATAACTCTAAAACCTCTAACTCTAAAAACTCTAAAACTTTAAGAGATAGGCACAGGCAACACTTTTATAAATAAAGACCGCAAAAGCCCAGGAAAAAAAGCAAAATAAATCACATCATATTTTAAAACTTCTGCACATCAAATGAAATCATCCACAGAGTGAGAGATGACCTACAGAATGGGAGAAAATATTTGCCAACTAGTCATCTGACAGAGGATTAACATCCAGAATATATAAAGAACTGAAAAATTTGCCAGGCATGGTGGTGCATGCCTGTAATCCTAGCAGCTCAGGAGGCTGAAACAGGAGGATCAAAAGTTCAAAGCCAGCCTCACCAATGGTAAGGTGATGAGCAACTCAGTGAGACCCTGTCTGTACATAAAACACAAAATAGGGCTGGGGATGTGGCTCATTGGTAGAGTGCCCCTGAGTTCAATCCCCAGTACCAAAAAAAAAAAAAAAAAAACTGAAAAACTTAACAACAAAAAAGACAAGCAATCCAATTAAAAATGGGCAAATGATCTGAACACACTTCTCAAAAGATAAAAATACAAATGGCCAATAAATACATGAAAAAAATGCTCAGCATCATTAGCTATCAGATAAACGCCACACAAAACTACCATGAGATACTTACCACCCACCTTACCCAAGTTAGAATGACTGTGAGAGAGGGAGAGAAAGAGGAGAAAAAAAAGCCCCAGAAAGTAACACCAAGGAGTGGTATACCTGGGTCATATTGTGGTTCCATGCCTAGTCTTTTGAGGATCTCCATACTGACTTTGTCATAGTAGGTGTACTAATTTACAGTCCCACCAACAGTGTAAAATTGTTCCTTTTTTCCACATCCTCTCCAACATTTATTATTATTATTATTATTATTAATTATTTATTATTTATGGTATGAGGGATTAAAACCTAGAGACACTTAACCACTGAGTCACATCCTCAGCCATTTTTTATTTTTTTATTTTGAGACAGAGTCTTGGTAAATTGCTTAGGGCCTCCCTAAGTGGCTGAGGCTGGCTTTGAACTCATAATCCTCCTATTTTAGCTTGCCAAGCCACTGGGATTAGAGGCATGTGCCACCATACCCAGCTTATTATTTATATTCCTGATGACTGACATTCTGGTTTGAGATAAAATCTCAGTGTAGTTTTGATTTACATTTCCCTAATTGCTAATGCCATTGAACATGTTTTCATGTATTTGTTGGTCATTCACATTTCTTCTTTTGAAAAGTGTCTGTTTTATTCATTTTCACATTTATTAATGGCATTATTTTTGGTATAGTTTTTTGACTCTTTATATATTCTAAGCATTAATCCTCCATCAGAAGAGTAGCAAGCAAAGGTTTTCTCCCATTCTGTAGGTTCTCTCTTCATATTTCTAAATGTTTCCTTTGCAGTACAGAAGCTTTTTACTTTGACACTGTTCTGTGTATTAACTCTTGGCATTATTTTCTGAGATTTTGTTGCCTATGCCTAAAAATTGGAGTGTTGACCCTACATTTTCTTCTAGGAGTTGCATAGTTTCTGTTCTAATTCCAAGGTATTTGATCCACTTTGAGTTTATTTTTGTGCAGGGTGAGAGATAAGGGTCTAATTTCATTCTTCTACATATAAACAACCAGTTTTCCCAGCATCATTTGTTTAAAAGGCTCTCTTTTCTCCAATGCATGTTTTTAGCACCTTTATCAAGGATCAGATGATTGTAGATGTGTGGGTTTGTCTCTACATCTTCTATTCTGTACCATTGTTCTGTGTCTATTTTTATGCCAGTACCTTGCAGTTTTTGCTACTATAGCTCTCACATAGTTTTTGCTACTATAGCTCTACTATAGCTGTAGTATAATTTGAAGTCCAACATTGTGCCAACATTGATTTTTTTTCTTAAAATTGCTTTGGTTCTTCTGGGTCTTTTATTCTTCCAAATTAATTTTAGAACTGCTTTTTCTAGTTCTGTGAAGAATACCATTGGTATTTTGATGGGGACTGCATTGAATCTGTATATTGCTTTTGGAAGTACAGCCATTTTAACAATATTAATTCTGCCTATCCATGAACATGGGAGATCTTCCCATCTTCTGAGGTCCTCTTCAATTTTTCTTCAGTGTTCTATAGTTTTTATTGTAGAGGTCTTTCACCTCCTTGGTTAGATTTATTCCTGTTTTTTGTTCTTGTTGCTTTTTTTTGCTATTGTGAAAATAATTATGGAATTGTTTTTCTAATTCTTTCTCAGGAGGTTCATTGTTGGTGTATAGGGAAGCTATTTATTTTTGTATGTTGATTTATAACCTGCTACTTTGCCAAATTTGTTCACTAGCTCTAGCAGTCTTTTGATGGAGATTTTTTGGATCTTGAAGGTATAGGATCATATCATCTACAAACAGTAATAATTTGACTTCTTCTTCCCTATTTTTCTCCCTTTTATTTCCTTCTCTTGCTTAATTGCTCTGGCTAAAATTACTAGCACTATATTAAATAAGAGGGGTGAGAGTGGACATCCTTGTCTTGTAGCAGATTTTAACAAAAATTCTTTTAAATTTTTCCCATTTACTATTAATTTGGCTTTTTTTTTTCACATATACCCCTTATGATGTTGAGGTAGGTTCCTTCTGTACCTCATTTTATAGGAGCACTGTCCATACCTTCCAACCCCTCCCTTCCATCCTTCCCCATTCTATGCTAATAGACTGTGCTCTTGCCAAAGAGCACCCCTTTGTTTGTGACCTTTGGACCTGATTGGTCCAAGAGTGCATATAAGCTTCTGTAGTTTCTGGAATAAATGGTGTTTTCTGCTCTTCGCCCCTGTGTCCCTGCTTCTTGTCCCGGGTGTCTCTGCATCTTACTGGGGCAGAGCAGATTTTTACCTACACCCTGGGGCCTGGGGAATTTGGCTCCATGGATCGCCACCATCCAGAGACTCCAACTTGTGGAGAAGCCACATGGCTCCTCCCTCCTCCTTTTATTAAAGCAATATAGTTTCTTTAGTGTTTTTATCATAAATGGGTGCTGAATCTTGTTGAAGGACTCTATGCATCTACTGAGATGAGTAAATGATTTTTGTCCTTAATTCTGTTTATGTGATGATTTACATTTATTTATTTGCATATATTAAACCATCCTTGCATCTCTGGAATAAAACCAACTTAGTCATGGTGTATAATCTTCTAAATATGTTGTTGAATATAACTTACTAATATTTTACTAAATATATTTGTATCAGGGTTATTGGTCTACAGTTTTCTTTCTTTGATGTGTTTTTATCTGGTTTTAGTATGAGTGTGATACTGGCTTCATAGAATGAATTTGGAAGTGTTCCATCCCTTTCTATTTCATGGAATAATTTGAGGAGTATTTGAATTAAGGTTTGGTAAAATTCAGCTGAAAATCCATCTGGTCCTGGGATTTTCTTTGTTGGAAGACTTTTATTACTGCTATTATTTCATTACAAGTTATTGATTTTTTTTAGGTTTTCTATGTCTTCTTGATTCAATTTTATAGTATTTTTCTATAAATATATCCATATCTTCTAGGTGTTTCAGTTTATTGGAGTATAAGTTTTCAAAATAGTCCCTAATGATCTCCAGCATTTCTGAGATATCTGTGATGAGGGAAATCACAGATCTATTTTAAACATAGATCAGAGAATACCTCACCTAGAAGGTGACACCTTAGTAAAGACCAGCAGAAGTCCACAGGGGGAGCCAGATGGATATCAGGGAAGGCATTCTAAGAAGTGCAATGACTGAGTAGGGGTATGTTTTCTTGGACTCAAGGAATAGAAAGGTCAGTATAGCTGGACTGGAGTAACAGAGGTCAGAGAGATAATGGGAACAAGGGCTGATGGGGTGTACATTCTTCAACCAGGGAGACCCCAAAGTGGGAAAGACTATATTTTAATCCCTTAGTTCCATGTCTAATTCTTCTCTCGAATTTACTGGTCTCAAGTCATTCCCTGTTTCCATGAGGAGAAAAGGAATAAAGGGACAAAGGACTGAGACTCTACTGGATGGTCCCTCCACATAGACAGAAACATCAGGAATGGATACTATGGAAAACTGAAAAGTTAGTTGTTCATATTTATAAATGTGAGGCACATCAAAATGGCTAAATGGAGCTAAGATAAATCACCCACAAAAAAATGAAAGTAAGCATGGTGATATGTAAGCTAGGTTCTAACAATTGAGCAAGTATTTTTCAAAGATCTGAGATATGAATACAAGGTAGGCAGTCTAGATAAAAGAGACATCAGGTAAAGTAGTAAGAAGGCAAGAGAGGGCTGGGGCTGTGGCTCAGCGGTAGAGCGCTTGCCTCGCATGCCTGAGGCCCTGGGTTCGATCCTCAGCACCACATACAAAGCAATAAAATAAAGACATGGTGTCCATCAACAACTAAAAAAAAAAAATTTAAAAAAAAAAAAAAAAAAAAAAAAAGAAGGCAAGAGAGTGGGTTATATATTTAGCAAATCTAAAGAAGCTCCATGTAATAGGCCTATTAACATGAAAAAGAGTGACAATATATATTCTTGAGAAGACCATTAAGTAAAAGATGTGGGATTTATTAGACAATGAGGAGATAAAATTTTCTGAGCAGAGGAGTGAATCATCAGATTTAATTTTCAAAGAGACAACTATGGAGAGCAACAGTAGTTTTTAACATGTGGTTCCAAGATAAGAAGTACCATCATCCTTGGGGAAAAATTGAGAGATGTAAGATCTTGAGTCCCATGCCAGAGCTACTAAATCAGAAACTCTGGTGGGGGGCCCAGCAATTTGTGTTTGAACCAATTCCTCCATGAAATTTTGAGAAGTTCTATAGAAGATAATGAGAAAAATCCAGTGTCAGACCATACCATTGTCCAGAAGAGTATAAGTGCTCAGAGTAAGGGAGCCAAGGAAAACAGAACTAAATGCAGAGAACTCTGAATCCTGATGCTCACGTGCAGAAATGAATGTGGAACTCCAGGACTAAATTATAGCTGATATCCAATGCCCTTGAATGATTTGGCTTTATGAAGGGTCAGAGGTAAAATAGGCCTTTACAATGAGGGAATGAATAAAAATAAGCAATTACAAATGGAAATGAGAAGGAAAGTTGAAAGCAGTTTCCAAAATATTCATTCCTTTCTTTGATGAATTTGAATTAGAGATCTGACCTTCACTGTGAAATGTCATGTAGAATTACCTTTATATGGAGAATCTGCATTTTGCTCAACCAAGAATTGAATAGGTAGGAAATAAGTGGGTACTTTGTTTTGAGTTCATTTCTTAAAATTATTTTATTTTATTTTATTTTATTGGTGCATTATAATTATACATAATAGTGGGATTATTACTAGTTCATAGATACTTCAAATTATATGAAAAACAGGCAAAACAGAGAAGTGAAAATTTCTTGCCAAAGAGGAAATTTGACAACTATTTCTTTTATTATACTTCTCCAGATTGGGTGATTGGATAGAACACAGTCATCTTTGGTACCTAAATCTTTAGCTTAGCTCTCCATTTGATTTTATATCCCACAAATTACACTTTAAAAAATGTATTAAAAAATGTAAATTTGAAACTCCAAATTAATGTTTTTTTCAAGAGGAATAAAAATGTTCAGACTAATACCTTCTGTTTCTAGTGTGCAGTCCTAATATCATCAGCAATTATATGGATCCATTTTTAAATTACCCCAATTAAAAATGTGAATTGGAGTTGGGAAAAAAAGGTACTTTTTTTAGTGCTTTATCTTATCCTTTCTTGTATTAGTCAGCTTCACATTACCACCATGAAATATCCAATGTAACTAACCTCATAAAAAGGTTTAGCTAGCTCTTGTTTTTGGTGGTTCAAGTTCAAATTTGGGTGGTCCCATTAGTTTGGCCTTTGGTGAGGGTAGTACATCATGGTGGAAGTACAAGAAGAAGCAAATGGTCACATTCTAAATGGGAAGAGAGATCGTAAAAGGTGGCATCTAACAATCCCTTTTGAAAGCCATCCTCAATGACCTCAGGATCTCCACAGGCCTCACTTCTCAAGTAGAACATTACCTTCCAATAGTGTCAACCTGTAGATTAAAATTTTAATCATGGACCTCTGAAGGATACCCAAACCAACAGCACTTTTATTTTCAAATACAGTGTTAATTATTTAAAATATAAAATATTCTTCAATGACAAAAGTTCTTCATGTTTATTTGTTTACACTTTTACAATCTATATACAGCATTTAGGAAGAGCCTTTATGTGGTAAATAGAGTAGAAAAAAATATTTTTATAAAGGCATATAAAATTAATTATATTCAATATGGCAGAGTTCAAAAAGCAAATTGAAACATCAGATTTGCAACTGTTATACAGTGTAATGTCCTCTAAAGGTAACAACTTTAAGCAATGGGCACAAAACTTAAATCTAATAGCATATAGTGAATTTTCAGTAACTAAATGATCATGCACTTGATTGACACTTTTTCTTGTTGGCAGTGTTGGGGATAGAACCCAGGTGTTTGAATATGCTATACATGCCATGTACTATTAACTATACCCCCAGCCCCTCAATTGGCTCTTTATCAAGAATTTTTATGGGAAAACTCAGAATTTCCTATAAGAATCAATTCAGATTCTTATACTCAACTTATACTCAACTCATACTCAACTCATCTTAATCCCACTCTGTCCCACGTATCTGTATCATGAACATCCATTTTTTTAAACAATGAACAAACTGCTTTCTGTGGTTTTCATAAATAAAGTAAAATAATGAAATTTTTACATTCATACATTCAATATTTCCTTCATCCTGATGCTTGTCAAAATTTGAGAAACCATAGAGAGGAGATAAACTGTCATATGACTGGTTTAAATAGCTATTCACAATTCTGTAGTCCTTAAAATTTATTAAATGCTATGCAAATATGTGGTCATTATTCTGCATCATAGCATTCCATATGCTAGTGGTTATTTTCAATTTCACCTGTGGAGGAGAATGTTCAGATAGAAACGTCAGGCTGCATTCCTGAAGCAGCACAACCAGGCTGTGGGACTTCATAAAAGCCCGATGTTAGCCTCCATGGTGGGCTTTCTCAAACCACCCACTATGGACATCTTGGGCTCAGTGATTTTTTGGTTGAAGGGAGGGAAGTCGCCCTAGCTCCTAGGATGCTTACAATACCCCTGAATTCCACCTACAAGATACCAATGGCATCTCTTCCTGCATGTCGCCAACAAAAAACGTCTCCATATATTTCCAAATGGCCTCTGTTGAGAGCTACTGGCACAGAAAGAAAATGATTGTATAAGTAACTAACTAGATGAATGTGAATTTATGCTCTTTTACATTTTACCTGTACAATTTCCATTTGTCTATGGAGTAAATATGACTGGTCTACATTGTTCTCTCTATTGGAATAATCCTGCTGATTCCTAAATATATTTTAATATTTCTGTGGCAATTTTTTTTAGAGAAGGCCCTGTCTCTGTACAATGATAATACAAATCATTAGCAGCTCAATTAAAATTTTGTCTCAAATTTCATGCCCCAAAATATTAAAATATTAAGTAACACTATCTAAACTAATAGAAGTGCTATTCTGCCAAAAAGATCCAGCAGATCTTTTATACTCACATTATTTCTGTGAGGTAGGCAGGAATTTAATGCTATGTACCATCATTAGAGGTGGTAAAGTGTAAATTCAAGGATATGTAACTTGACAGCAGCAAATATATTGACAGACAATCCATGTGGCTTTTCCTTCCATTGTTTGTGATTCAAAAATAACTAAGAGCAAAACATTACTTACTTTATATTACAATACATTAACATTTACCCCTTTTTGGTTTTACTCTAAAATTTAGAAATTAAGATAAATTATTTTAAGCCAGATGTGGTGGCTCACGCCTGTAATCCCAGCACTTTGGGAGGCTGAGACAGAAGAATCATGAGTCCAAAGCCAGCCTCAGCAATGGCGAGGCGCTAAGCAACTCGGTGAGACCCTGTCTCTAAATAGAACACAAAATAGGGCTGGGGATGTGGCTCAGGGGTCGAGTACCCCTGAGTTCAATCCCCAGTGCCAAAAAAAAAAGATAAATTATTTTAAATTACTAATGATATCACTTTGCTGTTTAAGAATTTTATCTGGCACTCTTATGTGTTTGTGCAAGTAAAAAGTTCCAAATGTTGCAAAGATGTACTTTGCCATAAGAAAAGTGGACAAGAATGGAAGTATTATATTTTTCATTAAGAATACATTGCATAACCCCTGCACAGTCAGATAAAAGAAAAAGTTACTTATATAACCTGATTTTGATTTCCAAAATTGAAGCACTCTATACATATGCATTTAAAATTCTTAAATAACCATCAAAGTTGCATAAAACAAGATTATGTTTTCCTACTCCTTAAAACTTTAGATTCACAAAACTTGATGTTTGCTTACAAATATAGGAAGAAAAAACAGTATCTAAACACATAAGAGATTTATAAGTATACAGTTAATTTAAATGTGATATCTCTTTGCTTCAGATAAATGCTACTTCCTATTTTACACATATTTTAATGTCAGCTAGCAACCTTAAATTTATAGGGCATGACTTCCTAAACAAGGTAGATCATAAAATAAGCATAAAATTATTAATTATAAAATATTTGTATGTATCTAAATATTTCTCTTATTTTTTGTAAAAATAAATGAACAAATTTAAACTTTTAAATAGTACCTAATATGGATAATGTAGAAAAAATAAGTTATTGATGAAATCATATAATCAGACTCTTAGTTAGGAACATAGCAAAATAAACAGCTAAGCAACTTTGAGACCTCTACTTGAAATTTAACAACATAAAACAAAGCATGTATTTAGTAAGTCTAGAACTGGGTGGATGAGATTTATAGCTTAAAAATATAGTCATGGTTAGCTATGTAATTTAGCTTTTTAACTATATACTAGAATTTGAGATTTCTAAGCATATGTGCCGTCAATCAATTTAATTGACTGCAAATTAGTTGATACTCAAAAGTTCAAAACTTAATAGCCTTAAGTGTAATTATCTAACTCCACATAACTTAAACATTTTTTTTCAAATATAACATTCTCAGATTATCAAATCCAAAAGTACCTATGTCAAATGTTCACTAGTCAATACCAGGCTTGTGGGAGTTCATAATTTATAGGCTGGGACTTGTGAACTGAGAGCTGGGTGGCATGATTCATGTTAGGTGTCTGAAGATATGTCCAAGCCCACGGCAACAGAGTCAACAGGAACCAGAAAGGCAGGTACAAGTGAAGTGACCAGCAAAATCACAGCTGGAGGTTCAGAATCTAGGAACATGGATAAGAGTTATAGTTTATGAAAAGCAATATAGAGAAGTAGCCAAAGCCCAGGAATCTCAGAAAACAATCCAAAGGCACAAGAATAGATGCAAGAAGACTTTGATTATTGGATCCCTGTTCTGTGTCTGACAGGTCACTTCTTGATCACCACCTTCCTGAACCAAAATCAGGTGACTATGAGTCCTGGGCTGACCCAGGATAAGAAGTAAAGAGTTAGACAAGATAGATTTATCACTTCATGGCTGTCTACAGAGTATGTGGTAGAAGGGAGAATAGTTCTTTTCAATATTAATTGAATGAATCTAAAGTTTACATGCTAGCACCAAAGGCATGGAAAATATTTTCAATAATGCCCAAAGAATATGTCTTTGGCCAACAAGTATCACAGGTACATGTGTGTATTAGCCTTTCAGCATATATGTAGTCATAACTTTCACAACCGCATTTTCATTGAAATAAAAGAGAGAAAAGCTGATGCTAAAGATGACTCCAGAGTAGCATCAATGAATCACTACAGAAAGACAAGAAAGTTAGGACTTGTCTTTAACAAAAATGTACTTCCCACAACATGACAGATGAGAGACAGAGAGAGAGAGAAAGAGAGAAGGGAGGAAGAGAGAGAGAGAAGGAAGAAAGAAGGAAGGAAGGAAGGAAGGAAGGAAGAGAGGCAGGGAGGGAGGGAGGGACAGAAGAACTAAATCTGACCCAAATATCCTAGAAATCATATAAAATTAAGGCATCATTGAAGATTATCTTGCATTGGAGGTGCTTCATAAGCGAGTCCCATTGACCTTGCCACTCTGATCTGTGAAGTTCAGTTCAATATGGTTGAAGGCAGGATTATCAGTTCCAAGATCTTCCACTGGATGAGATTTATAGCTTATATCATGCTGCTTCTAAAAGAAAATATTAACATGGTGATTAGAAAAAACAAGGAACTTTGTTTGTTCAATGACAAATCATTGTTACTACACTTTATATTTCTGTAAACCACCTTTGTAACCTACTGAGGGACAGATGTACAACAGATATAAATCAGCAGGTGACAGAATGACACAGACACACAGATCATCATCAGAGGATAAGATAAATACCTTCCCTGTCCCTGTTCAAAAAAGAGGCTGGGGACTAGTGTTCTATTCAGGGAATAATGCCCAGTTTCCTAATTTAAGGTAAATGAAAGTCAACTTACTTTCTTAAAAATATCAAAATTGGATAAAAAGTCCCGTTTGGTTAGTAAGAATCTGGGGTCTAAGTTCTGTTTTCTTCCCCCTAGAGGGAAAAAAGAAACATTATTACATTGCTAAAAAGATACCTGTAACTACACATTGACATCCCATCACACATTAATTATTAATGTAATTAATATACATTCAACTCCGTGGACTCATAAAACACGAAGAGAAAGAGAAACTTTTAAACCATGCTGAAGATTAAGCCCACCATTCTCCTTCCATCAGTCTTGCACTGTGATAAATATGGGCCTTGTAAGGGGTGTGTGTGTGTGTGTGTGTGTGTGTGAGAGAGAGAGAGAGAGAGAGAGAGAGAGAGACAGAGAGAGACAGAGAGAGACAGAGAGACAGAGAGAGAGACAGAGAGAGAGAGAGAGAGAGAGAGAGATAACTAGCTCTTAAAAGCAAGCCAACTGCTTCAGCTAGTGCTCAACAAGAGAGGCATCTCCCCCTATTCTGATAGGAAAACTGGCTTAAAAACATCCTTCATGATCCATCAATAAAATATCAAACCATCTCTCTGCTTCAGCTAGCAGAGCTGCATTTCCCCAATTTGGTGGCTGCAGATATTGATGTATGTGAAGAAATGCAGGAAATTATGAACTGTTGAGTAAGTTAATTAACTGAAAATTGGTATACTTACTGATATTTGATTCAAGTCCTCTTCCCTAAGGTTTTGCTTTACGAAAAGTAATTCTTTATGTAGTATTTTATTTGTGCATCAAAGAGGATGCTTTTTAAAGCTGTGTATGTGGTTCTCAAACAACCCTATCCAAATCATCTAGGAGGTGTGCTTAGTATACAGATTACCAGACTCCAGCCTGGACTAATCAAATTAGAATCCCTGTAGCCAGGGCCACTGAAGCCTAATTTCTACCAAGTTTCCAAGATGATTCTTATGCCCTCTTAAGTTAGAGAACATTTTGATACAAGTACTAGACTTTTTTTTTTTAAATGTTTATTTTTTAGTTGTAGGTGGACACAATAGCTTTATTTTTTATTTTTATGTGGTGCTGAGGATCGAACCCAGTGCCTCCCGCGTGCTAGGCGAGCACGCTACCACTGCGCCATAACCCCAGCCCCAAGTACTAGACTTTTAATTATGATAATCTGTATTTCTGGAGATAAGGTCAACTTTAAATTCATTAATTCAACACTATCAAGTACCTACTATGTGTTAAGATTCTGCTAAATGCTAAAAAGAGAGATAAATAAGACAATCTCTGCCTTCACAATTTACAGGCTACTTACAAAAATATTTGTCCCCACTTAACTGATGAACAGAATGTTTTAAAATATATTTCCTAAGGAACTTTAGAATTGTATGTTCCTAGGTTTTTTTCAAGGTGCTCACTGCTGCTGTGGAGTAGGAATAAATTGTTTATGAAATTAATGAAGGTAATTTTTTTATTACTGCATGTGTGCTCACCTGTAGGAAACATTGCTTTTTTATTTTTTAAAATTTTTATTAGTTATAGATGGACACAATTGTTAGGTTGGTTTGGGGCAACCGCAGGGAAGGAAGCATCAAGCAGCCTGCATGTGCAAAAGAACAACCAACCAGATGCTGACACGTAAGCAGTAATGGCGTCTCCTACCAATCACCGGACATCTCTTGACACATCCTGGAAGAACTCTGACCTCAGCAGGACCCCCTGACCAACCTCAGGGGAACACGGGACTCCAGATACCTCCTCTTCCTGCCCCAAGCCCTCCCTTTCCTGCCTGGGGCCCTTAAAATTTCTATACCATAGAGCACATGTGCAATTCTCCTGGACCCACTCTATTGGACTGAGGAGTTTCGCCCGGGAGTACTTCAATAAAGCCTTGTTCAGCGGTTTTAACTTGCCTCCTTTTGGTCACTTGGCTTTATAACAATACCTTTATTTTATTTGTTTATTTTTTATGTTCTGAAAATCAAACCCAGTGCCTCACACATGCTAGGCAAGCGCTCTACCACTGAGCCACAACCCCAATCCTAAAGAAATAAAAGACATAACTGTGTACAGTTATCAGAATCAATGCATTTAAGAGAGGAAGGAATATTCAAAGGGAGTACTCTGATATCCCATTTTCTTTTTTAAAAGTGAGGGTAGACTAAAGGTAAAGGTCAAATAGTACAAGATGACAGATTAGATTTATTCCAGGTCTGAATACTTGGGTAATTAGTAAGAAAAGTTTAAAATATGTCTTAATATATATCAAAGGAGGTAAGGAATAAACCTACTGTGCTGGTGATTTTTACTCAGAAAAAAGCACAGTACATTCAGAAAAGAAAGAGAATACTTTAAGGAGTAACAAATAGTTACAAACTTTATAGTTAATACAATGTCACAGAAGTTTGAAAGACAGTGCTATCCAGGTGTCAAAAAATAACAGTTAATAGTATGATTTTATAAAGCGGGACTGCATTGGCAGCTTTGTAGCCTAAAGCAAGCAAAGACATCAGAAATATCTGGACAAACTATAGGATTTCAGACTAATTATAACACCTTGATAAAGAAGGCAGTGCAGGCTTCCCCTAATTTGGGTGCTAAGATTGTATACATGGGAAAGGATGCAAGCAATTAGGGAGACCAGCCCTTTCACCAACTACTACCCCAGCCCCGGTCATTGTGATCTCTCACCTGGATCACTGCAATAGCCTCCTGCCTGCCTCATTCCCTACAGACTGTTCTCAAAACTGGAACAAGTACTCCTTTGAGAATTACTGGAAAATTAATTGAAAAAAGTCCACATAGTAGACCTAAAAGACACAGAGATAGAAAATTGGAGAGAAAAGACAAGAAAATAAGAGGAACTGTCCATCTCAAACATTTGACTAACAGGAGTTTCCAGAAAGAGAAAACAGAAAATGGCAAGAAATTACAAAAGAAATAAGACAACAAAATGCCCCAAACTGGAGGACATGGGGGTCTTCAGGTTAAAAGGGCCCTGCTGAGGGCTGAGAGCAAATCAATTGTTATGAAAATGGGTCACAGGCAAAAAGGTCACAAGTAGCATGGCATTGGCATGTCACAGAAACACAGTAACCTACAAGAAAATGAAGACATCCTCTCAGAACATAGGTGAGTTATTTTCAATTTAGGACTTTTTTTTCAGATATGCAAAGTTTCTAAAACCTCTTCTGTTATCTACTCTTTTTCAAGAATGTGCTCCATTCAATTAAGGAAGTAAATAGGAATTAGGACTAGTGGGATATAAGCGCCAGGGAATTCAACATAGGAGAGAGGCCAAGAGAATTCACACAACGAAGACAAAATAAATTCCCAGGATAAAAGCTCTATAGCAGTTTATACTCTGTGTATTATCAGTTTGATTTTTTTTAAAAACATATATTTTTAAAATCTATGAACATTTTTAGGAAGCCTTTATACTACACTTAGACATAAAGATTATAATTATTATCCCTTCGTATTTATACACTTTACAGCTTACAAAGAACGAGTATGGGACAACGAAAAGATTCTGGCATAGGGTTACTATGAAGATAATGTACAAAATCCTTATCTTTTTAGTAGCTATATACAGTTTTTTTTAAACACCTTAGTTTTATCTCATAGCAACCGTGACATAGGCTCTTCAACTATTATCATCTTCATTTTGCACATAAGAAAGCTAAGGTTCAAAGTAGTTAGGTGACTTGCCTAGGTTCATGCAGCTACCAAATGAAGGAACCAAGAGTCAAAAAAAAATAGGTCTTCTGATTTCAAGTATGGGCTCTCAAATTTCCCATGAGTAAAATGAAAGAAATAATTAAACTAATTATTAATAAGATCACAGTAAGATAACATTAACAGTCTCAAAACAGATACAGGAAAAACTGATACACAAATACAAGAATACCAATGTTAAGATAATTACCTGTTGCTAAACTGATAAGCATCCCCACAAATGTCGTTGTCAAAGTTCCAAGAGTGCTGAAGTACAGATATGATAAAGAATACCAATTATCCATCAGTGGAGTCCTAAAAGATAGCAAAAGCATAACTGAGGATTTCATGTAGGGCTGGGATGTAGCTCAGTTGTAGAGCACTTACCTAGCAGGTACAATGATTTTATGTAATACTACTAGTGTTATGGTTGGATATGAGGTGCCCCCCACCAAACTACATTAATTCAGGAATGTTCAGAGATGAAGTGATACAACTATGAGAGCTGTAACCTAATCAGTCCATCCTAATTTGAATGGACAGACTGGGTGGTAACTGTAAGCAGGTAGGCATAGTTGGAGGAGGTGGGTTGCTGGGGTCATGTCCTGGAAGGGTAATCTTCCCTGCAGCCCTTTCTTCTTCTTTTTCTCTGTTTCCTTATCCCACCATGAGCTGAGCAGCTTTCTTCCACTGGGCCCTTCCCCCATGATGTTCTGCCTCATCTTGGGACCAGAGCAATGGAGTCAGCCATCTATGGACTGAGACCTTTGAAACCATAAGCCCCAAACAAACTTTTCCTCCTCTAAGTTGTTCTTGTCAGGTGTTTTGATCACAGCAATACAAAAGCTGAATAAAACAACCAGTGACTGTAAATATGTGTCAGTGATTCATAAAGCAAAGTAAAAATACAATATTGAATAATGCTATAATCTGCTATTCTGATTTTCATTTTTGAAATCGGGAATTAAAAGTTTGACTTCAACTTAACCATACACTTAACAAAGGACTTAAAATGTCACAAGAAAGAGGTTGCAAATACTTTTAGCCCAGGGGAATGATAAGGCATGAGACCATAATCACCTAGGGCCTCTGACCTCACATGGCAGGTTTCTGTGGACTCCCTGACACCACAAAGATAAATAAACAATCTCAGTCAAAGCTTTTTCTTGCTTATCAAAATTCTCACCTGAAACATAACAAAAGTGACCAGCAAACAATCAATATCCTCTGCTATTCCTGTTGACCAAAACAATTGTTTTTTTTTTTTTTTTTTTTTTAATATTTTTTTAGTTGTTGATGGACACAATGTCTTTATTTTATTGCTTTGTATGTGGTGCTGAGGATCGAACCCAGGGCCTCACGCATGCGAGGCAAGCGCTCTACCGCTGAGCTACAATCCCAGCCCTTGACCAAAACAATTGTAACAAACAGTTTTCTGCCCTCTTCTTTCTGTTCTTTCTCTTTTTTTTTTTCAAGTCTATAAAAACTCAGATCCCTCAGATGCCATTTTGGGTAACAGTTATTCTGAGCAACTAGGATCCATGTTCTTTCCCTGGGTGTCCATCCTCATTTGGCTCAGACTCTTGGTTCTCACACTAGGTCTTTCAGGTTGACATACTACTATCATTTGAATAAGTGTCCCACAAAGCCTCAAGTGTCAAAGGCTTGGTCTCAAGCCCATGGCACTATTGGGAGTGGCAGAACCTAAAGGAGATGGGACCTACTGGAATGAAGTTAGTCATTAGGAGGTGCTTGCAAAGGGAACATTGGGATCTCGGCCATTCCTCTCTGTCCTCCTCTCTTTTTCTCTCAATTTGCCTCTTGGTCTCCACAAAGTGAGCATTCCTCCTCTGCCAAGCAGTCCTGCCATGATGTATTGTGCTATCTCAGACCCAAAGTAAAAGGGCCAAATGACCATGGACTGAAACCTTTGAAACTGTGAACCAAAATAAACCTTTTCCCTTATTAAGTTGATTATCTCAGGAATTTTACTACAGTAACAGAAATCTGGTTAACACATATATTAAAATATTGTCTGTGTTTGTTCATTCAACTCTGCATTATGCTCCAGGCACCATTCTTAATGTTGGAGTCAACTGTAAGTAAGTAGATAAGGTTCCTTTCAGCATAATATTCACATTCTAACAGGGAGAGAAATTCAATCAACAAGTAAACAAATACACATAATTTCCACTGGTGGAAAGTGCTATACAGAAAATAAAGTTACCAAGCGTGGTGGCACACGCCTGTTATCCCAGTGGCTCAGGAGGCTGAGACAGGAGAATCGCAAGTTCAAAGCCAGCCTCAGTAACAGCGAGATGCTAAGCAACTCAGTGAGAACCTGTGTCTACATAAAACACAAAATAGGGCTGGAGATGTGGCTCAGTGGTGAGTACCCCTGAGTTCAATCCCTGGTACCAAAAAAAAGGAAGAAAGAAAGATGATGTGACACTAACGGGTGGACAGGGAAGAATTATACTACAATGATAGGTCAGAGAAAACCTCTGGGAGAAAATAACAGTTAAACTGAGATCTGAATAACAAAAAGTTCTTGAGGAAAGCACCCCAGAGAGAGATAACACCAGCTGAGCAAAACAGTGAGCAGGACACAGAATGGGACAAGATGGAAGGTAGGCAGAAGACTTCTTTGGGGACTTGGTAATAAGTTTGTATATTACTCTATGGATAATGGCAAACTTTGCAGGATTTTAACTGGAGGACTGACACAATCTGATCTGTTTCTAAAACAATTGTTCTAGGATTCCACTTTAAGTTTGATGAGAAAATTTGACTGAGATCAACCATCCTGCTAAGAACAATATATAAAAACTGGAGAACAGGAAGGGAGGCAAGATTTTGAAGACATCAAAGGGATCAAGAGGATAAAGAATTTGAGGAACCAAAAGTGTAGAAAGAAGGGAACCATTGAGGTGAGCTAAAAGGATAGTACGGTCCTGGACCAAAGACTAACAAATACGAACAAAATAAAGAATTAAGAAACCGAGCCACAGGAAAACTTTCATTTGGTTTATATTAGTTTAGCTGCCATTGCATTGCAATGAATTAACAGAGGGGTCTTTTCAAGAAATGGTGCTTGGTTTACTGCATACTTATATAAGGAAAAAACTAACTTTGGTCACTCCACCAAAGTCATTCCCAAGTAGATTACATTTCCTAAATGTAAACTTAATAATAATGCTTTTAATGAAAAATTAGAGAAATATTTATGTCATCAGAGTAGGTAAATATTTCTTCAATAAGACATAAAAGAGACTCACAATATAGGAAAAGTGATAAATAGAACTTAATTAAAATTAGGATATTCTCAGGACCAAAATGCATTAAAAGAATGAAGTTAAAAATTGATGTTTATTTCATCTGCTCAGTTCTTGTTGATTTTTTAATATTTATTTATTTTTTTAATTGAGGACAGAATATCTTTATTTTTATATGGTGATGAGGATCGAACTCAGTGTCTAACGCGTGCTAGGCAAGCACGCTACCACTGCGCCATAACCTCAGCCCCAGATCTTGTTGATTTTTAACTTGAATCAGTTGCCAACATATAAAAGTTAGGACATTTTACACTAACATTGAGATTGTTCCATACATTTACATCTGTAGTATTAAGAGAGAAAATTCAAAATAAGAACTAAACAATCTGGTACTAGTTGTTTATTTCTAAAGTTAATATTTTGATATTGTTCCAAACACACTAATTTTCTGAACATTAAACCTCCTTTTGATACTTCTGGGATTATTTTATTTGAAAAGTCATGATTTTTTACAAAAAAAAAAATAAAGGTAAAAAGAAAAGTAAAAATGCAACCCACTTGAGTGGGAGAAAATATTTTTAAAATATATTTTGTACCTTGAATATATCACAAACCTTACATGAATGATAAGAAGATAAAGACTCCATTGCAAATTGGACCAAAGTCTTCAGTAGAGAAGATACAAAAGACTGGGTGCAGTGGCGCATGCCTGTAATCCTAGTGGCTCGGGAAGCTAAGGCAGGAGGTTCACAAGTTCAAAGCCAGCCTTAGCAACTTAGTGAGACCCTGAGCAACTTAGTAAGACCCTGTCTCTAAATAAAATATAAAAAGGGATGGGGATGTGGCTTAGTGGTTAAATATCCCTTTCAATCTCTGATGCCAAAAAAAAAAAAGACATAAAAGTGGATATCCAAATAGTCAATAAGTATATTAAAAGGTGTTCCATTTCACTAATCATAAAGGAAATTAAAACTAAACTACCAACATATACCCATCAAATATTGAGAAGTTAAAAAAAAACTGAATCTGAGCAATTTTAATCCACATGGAGGCAACTACAGGATGTTAGTCTCTGTCACTCACACTAAACTGAGGATGGTTTTCTGAGATGACTGTTTCTTCATCTCTCATGCTGTTTTGTTTCTTCATTCTGCAATATAAGCTCTTTCCTTGGTCCCTTGTGTTCAATCTTGTCTGCCTGGTTAACCCTAGCTCATGTGATACCTCTATAATAAAGTGCTATGGTTTGAATATGTCCCTCAAAAGTTGATGTCAGAAACTTAATCCCTGAATTCATGTTGGTAGTATTTGGAGGCGGGGCCTGTGGGAGGTAATTGGTGTTAAATGAGAGCATGAGGCTCAGTCCCCTTTGATAATATTAGTAGCTTTATAAGAAGAGGAAGAGAGATCAGAGCTTCCATGCTTCCTCTTCCTAGCCACGTGATATCTTCTGCCATATTAGGATGCAGCAGGAAGGCCCTGACCAGTTTTGGAGTGGAAGCCAAGCAGATGCTAGCACTGCCTTTGGACTTCCCAGCCTCTACAATAGTAAGAGATAAATTTCTTTTCTTTATAAATTTTCCAGACCATGGTACTCTGGTATAGCAACAGGCAACACAGTAAGACAGATTACTTGACATCATCCAGGAAGAGTTAGGCTTTTCTTCCTCTTGGCTCCCATGATAATCCATGAATACTGCTTATCACAGTGTATGGTTTAATTGCTAAATTTCTTGTCCAACTTCCATTTCAGTTCTTCTCTGTGACAAGAATGACTTTTAAGATCTCCTGCATTAAACCAGCTCTGCATTCTTCAAGTAGTAGTACATCTCTGAGTCTACGTGTTCATCTATAATCTAACTTTGTTTTCATTAATTCTCTTAACAAATATTTATTGAGTACTTCTTAGCTATTCACTATGTGCTACTTATTATACTTATCATGCTTACTGAGTTTATCATTTGATAGCATAACCTCTCAAGTTAGATTATGATTTCTTGGAAAGTAGAAGCCACAGTGAATGAGACAAAGAGACATTCTAAAATGGATATTAAATGATCAGCATAATGCTTACTATGTACTCCATGTTCAAAACTACTTTTTATTAGCTAAGTTATTTGTTGTTTTTTGTTTGTTTGTTTGTTTGCTTTGAAGTGCCAGAACTCAAATCCAGGGCCCTGTACACACTGGACAAGTACTCTATTACTGAGCCATATCCCATTACCTTATTTATAAAATAAATAATATATAAAAGTCATTATAATGGTACCAGTTACATAGTAAGCCTTGGCCGGTTTATTTGTTTCAGTAATCCAAATAACCATTTTGCCTTAGACTTTTAAATTAAAGGAGATATTTACAGAATTTGGACAAATGCTAAGCAAAATTCAGGGTGTCCTCCTCCTTAGCTTCCCTTGGTCTCCCTCCCTTTCTGACTACCGACTTTCCCAACCTCTCCCATTAGTGCTTTCATCCTTGTCCAGACTGCCTCCCAAATTTTGGGCCTCTCTCCATATAGCACCTCATTTTGCCAGCCAAATGTGCCTCAGACTCTAGAAATACTTTTTTCTCTACACATGGAGAGTTTACCTGCCTTGAATTCCCCTGGAGATCCCACTAGCAAGCATTGTCATAGCTGAGTTCCTTCCAGGACAAGGATGGCTTTGCTAATAATGGCTGTGTGGCAACATTCTTTCTTCCAGGAGTGGGTCCATTTTAAGAAGGAAACACGTAATCTAGACCTTAAAGCAATGAGTCTCTAATAGTGTAATTCTATGCAAGCTAGCACTGTGGCAATACTTTGGGGACAGTGGACTTATTTTTACATTCCTCAAACATATCCACAATATTTGTGTGCTCTAAGCCTATACTTTTATATATCCACTAAAGAAAGTCTTGTCCTCACATCACTGTCTATTCAAATAAGACACTCCTCTGCCAATAGGTCTATAACACTTCATTAAGTCAGACAACCTCAGTGTTTATAGGCTCAAAAATATACGACATTGGGGCTGGGATTATGGCACAGTGGTAGCGTGCTCGCCTAGCACGCGGGAGGCACTGGGTTCAATCTTCAGCACCACATAAAATAAAATAAAGATATTCTGTCCACCTACAACTAAAAAATAAATATTAAAAAAAAATATATATGACATTCCTAAAACTCCAGAAAGAAGGTCACAGCTATAATTCATTGCTAGTGTTTTAAAGATTTAGAATCTTTCTTCAGTCAGAAGATGCTTTAGGCAGCTTTTTTGCCACTATAAACAAAAGACCTGACAAAAACAACTAGAGGAGGAAAAGTTTATTTGGCTCTCCTGGTTTCAGTCTCAGTCTATAGATGGCCAGCTTCATCACTCTGGGTCTGAGGTCAGGTAGGACATCCTACTGGAAGGGTATGGCAAAGGAAAGCAGCTCAGAACATCTCATCAGGAAGCAGAGAGAGACTTCTGCTCTCGCCAGGGACAAAATATATATTCCCAAAGCACACCCCAATGACCTACCTCCTCTAGCCACATCCTACCAGCCTACAATTACGACCCAGTTAATTCCTATCAGAGGATTAATGTACTGATTGGTTAAAACTCTTATAACCCAATCATTTCACCTCTGAACTTTCTCGCACTGACTCAGATGGGCTTTTGGGGGGCAATTATCTAAACCACAACAGTAAAGGATCTATTTCAAAGATATATAAGCAATGTTTCTTTTATAATTGAGTTTTTTATGGTAAAAGTTTTTCAAAGAGATAATTCTTTAAGCAGCTAGAGCTAGTGTTTGGTAGAGTTCATCCATAGTAGAATTTTTAAATTAATATTCAAGTCTCCTTTAGATCTTTAGATAAGACAGAAATTGTACAAATAAAGAAAATATTGATTTTTCTTTTGCTATTGCTGAATAAGATATTACAGCCAGAAAGGCACGTGGGCTATACCCATTTCAGAATCAGGAAAAACACTGTGTTACAGGTGAGCTAAAAAGCAAGTAGAGTTTTCTATTTGTCACATAAATTTTAAAGATATATTTTAAAACAGTACCTTTCAGTGTTGTGTACTTGAAAAGCACTAGTAGAAAACGGCATTGCAGTGGCTGTCATCAGATTAGTCCCATTGTATGTGCTGTTGCAGCCATAGGTTTCAAGAGGTAATGGCACAGTTCTCTCAGGAAGTGGAGGATAAAGTTGAGCTCCAATTCCAACCCATAAGGAAATAGCAAATCCAGCCAACAGGCCCAAAAGTGCTCCCTAAAGAAAGAAAATGCTTTTGAAAGAAAAATAGAGTGCTTTGAAATGGAAATTAACATTAAGATATTAAGCTCAAAATGATCCAAGCCGAATTCACCAGCTCCCTTCCTAAAACTTGACTTCCTCACAGGATCGCTGCCTCTTGTCAGGGATACCACACCCCATAGCCCCTGGTCCCACAGTCCAGACCCTTGTAGCCTCTGTAATTCCACTCCCTTTTCCATACCACTTTTAACCAATCATGAATTCCTGCCCAGTTTTCTTTAAAAATGTCACATACTTCCATTTTTCCCCACTGTTCCTATGGCCAGCACTCTTCTCTTTTTTTCACATCCCAAAAATGAGAACAGTCATATAATTGCCCACAAGGTAATTGTCATCTACATTTCATTTAATCTGGACAAATGGCACTCCACATGTGCAAAGAAAGTGTATGTGGTTTATCCTTATATTTAATAACATGCATGATTATAACTGAGCTTTAGGACAATTAGGGGGAAACTAGCCAACAGTTTTTGCAAATGTCTATGATAGTGCCCTCAACAAAACGAACTCTCAAATGGAAACAGAGGGGAGAATTTTGTCAGCTGCGCCCTCTGAAGATATAAGACTCAGGTACCCACTCTTCACCAGGAATCCAGTGGTTCTGTTAGCTCTTGAATGATTTAAGCCCTGGTTCCAAATGACAGGGACAAAAGTAAATCCTGAGCTGGGAAGCCCCTCCCTCTTAGTGAAATTTAGGAATCATGATCAATGAGGGTGGCCTGAGCCTCAGGAGCTCAGGAGAAGAAAGGCAGGAGCATCTGAAGTTAGGGGGAAAATAAAAGTGAAATCACAGGGTTGGAAACAGAATGGTGTGTCAATGGGAGAGTGAGAAGGTTGTTGATCAGATCAGGAGATTCACATTGAGGACAAGGATTTTCATAAGCTCTTTCATAAACTATGAACTCTTTGAGACCTGAAATCAGATTTTTTTTCCCAGTACCGTTGCTCTTACTGGACACATAGTTGGAGCACAATAAATTTTTAATAACATGAGATTAGCATAGTGGGTGGCCATCTGTTGACAGGCCAGTCTTAGCTTACTCTTAGCAGGATGCATAGCTTGATGTTATATTTTGGATATGAGGTGTCCCCCCAAAGCACCTGTGTTAATGCAGGAATATTCAGAGGTGAGATAATTAGATTATGAGAGCTATAACCTAATCAGTCCACCCCAGTTTGAATGAAGTAAATGAATGATAAGGCAGGTGGGGCTTTCCTGGAAGAGGTAGGTCACTGGAAGTGTGCTTCGGAAAAGTTTAAATTCCCTGCAGTCCCTTCACCTTCTCCCTGCTTCCTGGCTGCCATGAACAGAGTAGTGCTCCTCTGCCACACCCTTCTTGCCATGAAGCTTTGGGCCCAGAGGAATGGAATCAGCCATCCATGGACTAAACCCCTGAAACTGTGAGCCAATATAAACTTTTCCTCCTCTAAGTTATTTTTGTCAGACATTTTGTTCACAGCGATGAATAGCTAACACACTTGATCACGGATCCACAAAATTATAAAACCTGTGAGGGCAGAAACATCCAGCACTCTACTCTCAAGACAGTGCTCAGCCCATAAATATTCACTGAATGGATGGGAGGGGGGAGAAAATGAGAATAAAGCCACTCCAAAAAAGGAAGGCAGATAATTTTGGGGTGAAAAATTTGGATATGGTAAGAAGAGATACTTCCTATGGAAAGAAAAATAGTATCTTATTCGCTCCACTTCCCCCTCAAAAAGGCAAATAGGACCTAGTCATCTACATCTCTTTTGGAGGACATTTGTGGTAGCAACAAATGTCAAGAACCAAACACTAATCTTGTTTTTCCCCCCACTCAACAAACCATTATGCATTTTATAATGTAAAAAATCTTATCAAAGCTTCAGCTTTCTGAGCATGATACAAAATATTCTTTAATTGTGTGAATTTCTACCAAACTAGCTTTTTCATGATAATAATAATCATAGCCCTTATTAATATCCACCAATTTCCAATGTCTTAATAAGGAAAATATAATTCTGCATGTTGAGTCATAGTCCAATAGTTACTCTATAAACATCTGCAATAACCACACATACATTCTTATTTTTTCCTGAACTGCATCATATAGCAGAACTGAACCAGTGAAATTTCTTCTTTTAGAGAAGTGGTTTTAAGAGAAATAATTTGTATTTCATTTATTCCAAATAAAATTTAGATTTTCTAAGCCCAGATTTGACTATAAAAGAGAACATAGATATTACCTATTTCTGGATAATATTCCTAATATTCCTAATTATAATCACTTCTTATGGGCCAGACACCATGTTTTGAAGGTAAAGTTATAAATATCCGACATACAAACTTTCTGGTCAAAGTGGTAAAAATCTTATTACTTCTCTTTACTTCTTCCTGTACTATGGCTACTCACAGGAATCCTCAGTTTTATTGTCCTTAAAACTCTCATATCTAAGCCTATTTATCTCCTTCCTTAAATCCTAGCCATTAATTCTTAAGAAAGGCAAGAAGATAAATGCATGAAACCTGTTCTTCCTTTAGCCATATCATGGATATTTAAATTCTCACTATATGATTCTAGAAGGTTCCATTTAGCTTCATACACACAATGTCCCAATGCATAGCAGTTCATTGTACCCTCCATCAAAGCATCAAAGTCAAGTGAGTAATAATTTAAGTCATTGAGACAAGTAACAAAATCTCAAAGCAACCATATATTTACAATGGGCGGGGGGCTTGTAAAACTGCCTCTTTGGTTGGAAAAGTAAACTTTACACATATTCATTTTTTATACTTACAACTGAGTTGGCAAAGGGAATCAAAATGCCCAAAGAAAACAAGCCCAGCAGCGGTCCACCAACCATGCCAAATATGCTGAGTGCTGCCTACAAATATAATGTAAAGTTAGCAATTAGCAATTTCAAATCCCAACAAAAATGTTTCAGAGTGATTTCATCCAGATGAGGATTTAAAATATTTGAGCCCTCCTGAAAATCAGAATTGGATTCATGGCAGCCTTGTCATTGGCAAAAAGGTTGCTGGAACCTGGAAACTTCTGCTGCTCAATTCAGTTGTCCATGTCTTCCTTCATACACCCTCGCAAAAGGCAACAAAAGGCAAGAAGACAGAGTCACGAGACAATGGGAGCCCTCGAATGGATGCCCAAGTCAAGACCACTTCTCTCGTCCTTGTTCTGACAGATGGCAGCGCTCTCTTGGCTCTGGTAGTCTCAAAATACTACTTAAAGCAAGACTGTGGATAAGCACTGGTACTGAGCAGTGATGGTGATGAAACCCATGTGCCATTCCTCATCTGGTTCCCTAGGATGGGACTAGAATGAAAAATATGATTAAAACAAAGATGAACCAAACGATGCAGAAATATATTTAAAATCTAGTTGAATAACTGAGACATTTGCTTTGATGTAGAAATGCTAAAACCATGAGAGTGAAAAAGGCTGACAATGTAAAGCACAACAAAAGGTAAATAACTGAAGCTACCATGACATGCTCATCCCCAATGGGGAAACAGGAAGGATAAGGAAAGGTTGGTCAACAAGCACTAAATTATAGTTTTAGGGGAGAAATAAGTTCTGGTGTCCCGTGGCATAGAAAAATGACTATAAATAATATGACAATATACTGTATATTTCAAAAAAGCTAGAAGAAATGATAAGTACTTGAAATGATAGATATATTACCTTCATTGGAACATTACATAATATGTACATGTATTTAAACATCCCATGATACCCCATAAGTACGTACAGTTAACTAGAAGTAAATAATAATTAGAAATAAATAATATTAATTAATTAGAAATAAATAACAGGTAAGACCATAAAAGGAAGAATTGGGGACATTTTGGTTTGTCTATAGGAAAGGGAAATAACAACAACAACAACAAAACTGAATCAAAGAGAAAATATCAAGTCAAGGAAATGATAAAAGGTATGGACTATAGTCCTTGATTAAAACAACATTTAAAGACTATCTTATAAAGTAGAGAAAGGAGCATGGGCACTGATGAGACAGAAGTGGTGTTTGAGGGGATATGGACTCAAGGAAGCAATCAGGAGTGGGTTCACGGCAGAATCCATTAGGCTGTGAGACAACTCTGCTGAAGATGCCATGGATATCACACAGCCCATGAAGCCAGTTAGGGCGGGATGATGTGAGCCAGTTTTGGAGACACAAGGCAGATATTCAAAACAGAATCTGATAGAGAAATAAGACCTTGGTTTGCAATAAGTTAAGAAAGAACTGGCTTGGGGTTATGATGGCTCTGCCAGAACATCTCATTGTATATAATCAGGCCAGAGCCAAGGTACTGAAGAAAAAAAAAAAAGGGCAATCACAGTAATAGCTCACAGCACTAATGCTGAAGAAAGTACACTCGGAAACAGCTTAATTCATTATGGTTAGGTGTGCTGGATAGGCCTGGAGCTTCTGTACCAATTCATTGACTCATATAATAAGGGATGAGATCAAACTATTTTGACAACTTGTATGCTCAAAGCAGTAACCAATCAGAATGGACCCAAGACTTGGGACTGAAGCAGGATTCTGGAGGGCCCAACTATGCTCAGCATTAATCTTTGTTTCTAGATCATGAGGAGGTGCAAAAGTCTCAGAGGAGGAGCCCACATAGTCAAAGAGTACCCAAGGTGATCAGATAAGTGGGTATTTATGTATCAATAGCTAAATAGGTACATTCAAGTTGAATTTACTAAATGCCTACTTTTTCCTGGGCGCTGCAGTTGGCACCAGGTGTTCCATACGATGGTGAACAACAATGACATAATACTTCCCCTCATGAAATTACAGACCATTTAGTAAAACAAACATCAAACACATAACTGCAATAAAGCATAATAATGGAGATGATAAAGGAAGTGGTGGCGTTCTGGTCATATTTAGCATAAGAAAGCTCAAACAGCCTGGTAACAGAAAAGGTCTGTTTGTGTAAATAAAATTTAAGTTGAAGAATAAATAAAACTTAGGCAGTTGAAATAGAAAGGAAGGGTGCTCTGGGCAGAGCAAGGGGCTAATGCTGGCACATACACACTAAAGACGGCGAAGTACACACCAAGTTCAGAAAAAAAACATTCTGAAGATCAGCTATCTTCACCCCAACAACTCCCCAGAAGGAGGAGGGAGCTTTCTAACCCAAAAAAATTCTCTGTAAGAATAAAGCTAACAAGGCCAGGTGTGGTGGTGCATGCCTATAATCCCAGCAGCTCATGGGGCTGAGGCAGGAGGCCCACAAGTTCAAAGCCAGCCTCAACAAAAGTGAGGTGCTAAGCAACTCAGTGAGATCCTGTATCTAAATAAAATACAAAATAGGACTGGGATGTGGTTCAGTGATTTAGTACTCCTGAGTTCAATCCCTGGTAACTCCCCTGCAAAAAATGAAAAATATAAAAATAAAGCTAACAAATGCTGCAGGAGGTGAGGGACCCTTAGGGTAAAAAAATTGAATTTAGGTTTTTCCACTTCTGAGAAGATAGAGTGAACATATTGTTCTCTATTCCACTTGCTAATAAAGCTAAAAATCCTGGACATATAAACTAAACATAAGGAGAAAAACATGAAAGGAATCTGAAAGGTGGAGAAAAGGCAAACAGGCTACCTTGGGGCCTGAAGAGCAACCTGGTGAATTCTCTGAGTTCTCTTTTTGCTTTATATACCCAGTCTTAGAGCTGAGAAAATCAGCTCTAGATACAGGGAAAAAACCAAAAAACGAAAAAACTCCAACAAAATCCTGCCTTCTGTAGACACAGGAGAAGAAAAGGAATAGCCTAGAAAGAGAAAACTTTTAGATACCAAGTGCTGCTTTCCATCCATACACTACAAAATAAACTGTTACCCCACCCACATCCTTACCAGTAAAATCCAAGTAAGTTGCTGTGATTCCATCCCCCTGCCTATAACAGGGTGTTTCTATGTTGGATAATGTCACAGAAAGCCTAGTGGAGAATTAGGACTTTCACCAGTGCCCAAAAGGAACAAAGCCATCTCCATCATAGTGTCCTGGACACTACCATATCCTATCATGTTCTGGACTGTTGCATGATCCTAGTTCACCTGCTTCCCCAGAGATGACCGCATTGTACATCAAAGATGAGGCTCGGGAGGCTGAAACAGAAGGATTGCAAGCTCAAAGCCAGCCTCAGCAATGGCTGAGTGAGACTCTGTCTCTAAATAAAATACAAGCAACTTAGTGAGACCCTGTCTCTAAATAAAATACAAAATATGGCTGAGGAAATGGCTTGGTGGTTGAGTACCCCTGAGTTCAACCTCCAGTACCAAAAACCCAAAAATATAAATCTTAGAAACCACCTCAAGCAGTTCATTCCAGCTGCATTCTTACCAGTTAGGTAGTAGGAGCAGGTTGGTGTCATGGGACAGAAATAGTTAGGGAGTCAGATGATCACTCCATTCTATCCTGAGACCATTCTCAGAGTTTGGGAGATTCTTCTCTCTTTCTTATATACGCATTCAGTCCAGTTACTAGATATTTCTTTCACAGCGGGAGTTTAAGCTATTCTTGCAAAGATAACCATTATTCTAAGGTTTATAAAAGTTGTATTTGCTGAGGGGGTTTTGTTTCTTGGAAATTCCTGGCCCAGGGTTGGAAATCCCCAGGCCAGATTGCATCACAGTGCTAAGTGACATATAATATTAATCCTGCAAGACTCTTGAGTGGTGCTTAGGGTTGTCACTGAACCACAATAAGTCTTATAGTGTACTACATTCCACCTCCTGAACCTGAAGAGGTCAATAACTTAGAAAGTATGTGAACTTGAAAGTATATTCCATGGTCATTCAAATCTCATTCAATCTGCTGTTAGCACATTGAGGAGGAGTCAGTGGCATCCTCAGAATAATCTGGTAGGAACAAAACTACATTATCAGCAGAGAGCATAGTGTAGGTCCAGTGTCCAGCTGAAACAATCAACTATAGATCTAGAGCAGACTTGCCAATGGTGAAGGTAGTTTGTGGTTCAAAAGTAGTTTCAGGGTTGACTATAAAGAGTGCTCAAGTGGCAGAAGGTCAGTGAAGGCACATCCAGCAAGCTAAAAGGCCCTTGGTGGGTGACCAAAATGACTCATGGTGAGGATGCCAATGACTTCAATTCCAAGTGATCAATGAATAGTCTGAGAAGGCACAATTAGATGTGACACGTCAGACCACCTGAAACTGGAAAAGGCAGTGGGCACACTGGGGCTTGGAAAAATGGTTACATGAGGATGTAAAAGTAGTTGAACAGACTTAGTGGTAGCAGGCTTGGAACTGTTTCGTTCCAAAGCAATGGCATTTGGAAATGAGTCAGGGGAACCAAGAGGACTTGAAACTAAGCAATAAGGTCTGAAGACACTGTGTGTGCTGGGGGTGATATCAAAGATGCTTGATCTTGGATGTGGTCCAACCAAGCCAAAGTTGGGGTCTTGTCCATCTCAAATGGCTGCCAGTCTCAACAGCTGTTTTTAGGAGTCAAGGCTATAGAAACAGTTGTGGAGGAGACCCAAAAGACTACTGGGCAAATACACCAGTAAGGCCTTACCAGGTGGCAATGTAATCAAGGTCGGTGAGTTGGTCTGTGTGGCCCTCTCAGGTATAGAGTAGTAATGTTATCAGTGAAGTCATCTTCCAATAGATGGAAAAGTTGGTACTCAACTGTCTAGGCAGGTAGGCGGATGAGATTCTCCCATAGAAATGGGTGTTAGTACTTACCTGCTCACTTAGTTATTCTATCCTAATTACCAGTGTATGGTCCTAGTTAACCAACTTCCTCAAGGGCGATTTCTCCCCTTCTATCCAATTTGCCTTAAAGATGGGCCTTAGATACTCTTACAGTGCTTTTTTTTTTCTTTAGAGAATTTTATTACTAGTAGTGAAATCCACCATAATACATATTTCCTGGTTACACAGTTTTATTTTTCTTCATGTAAAAATAATAAATTTGAAGTTATTGCCTTTGTTTTTTTGAAACTTTTTAGATAGATGAAATGAAATATGTCACTTATACTAATATTCAGTTGGGATTCTATTGATTAATCCATAATTGACAGTTAAGAATACACAACTTGATGCCCTTTATCTCTTTTGTTTGTGACTTAAATACTGAAAAGACAATACATGGGTGGTAAAGGGTCTTTGAGTACTCTTACAAGATAGCAGAAAAGAAATAAAAAAGATAGAAAAAGTCAGCCAGGGCATGGGCCAAATACACCAGGGGTCAGACCAATTGGGAGAGTGTCCATCCAGAGACCATTCTCAGAGTCTAGGAGATCCTCCCCCACTCGTTATGTCTGTATTCAATCTGGATCACTTACTAGGAGTTTCTTTCACAAAGGGAATTTAAGCTATTCTTGCAAGGGTAAGCTTTGTTCTAAGGTTTAGGAAAATTGCATCTGTGCCGAGATGGCCTTGTCTCCTGGAAGTCCCTGAACCAGGACTGGAAATTCCCAGGGACAGAGTCCATCACACCGCTAAGTGACACATAGTATTCACCTTGCCAAACACTTGAGTGGGCCTATGGCTATCTTTAATCTTAATGTCACCATATGTCTTTTACAGTATGCTACACATACACATCCAGTATAACAAGGAGCTCCTCCCTGAGGTTCTGACTGAGGCCAAGTGGGGAAGCTGGACTTCTACCTCTAAGAGGCAGTAATGACACAGTACTCCCCCTCACTCTACTGAAGTAGTGTCAGAGAAAGACAGCTAAGATAGACGGTGTAAGATCCAAAGTTTCATCACATAGTATAAAAATTTCCAGGTCTCTATCAACATTCACTTTGAAAAGCAATCACTAGGAAGACCCCAGAAGATTATAGACAATGTGACTTAATTTACACCATATTCTTGACATGACAAAATTATAGGACTGGAGAACAGAATGGTGGTTGCTAGAAGTCAAGGAGGGAGTGAGGCAAGAGAGAAGGAGGTGTGGTTGTGAAAGCAACAGGAGGGATCCTTGTGGTGATGGAATTTTGGGGTTTTTTTTTTTTTTTTTTTTGGTACCAGGGATTGAACTCAGTGGTACTCCACTGAGCCACATCCTTAGCCCTATTTTGTGTTTTAGGTAGAGACAGGGTCTCACTGAGTTGCTCAGCACCTCGCCGCCATTGCTGAGGCTGGCTTTTAATTCGCAATTCTCCTGTCTCAGCCTCCCAAAGTGCTGGGATTACAGGCGTGTACCATTGCACCTGGCTTGGAATTGTTCTTGTATCTTCACTGTACCAATGTCACTATCCCGGCTGTTATGTTGTCCAATCAAGAAGTTCCCATTGCAAGATGTTTGTGTAGGATATGACCATTGAGGGAAACCCAATAAAAGATATATGCAATCTCTTTGTATTATTGATTATAATTACATGTGGATCTGTAGTTATCTCAAAATAGAAAGTTCAATTTCAAATTTTTTTATAAAATAATATAGTCATCTCTATCTCTTGATATATCCATGTGTATATATATATTTGGAGAGAAGTCTGGAAGGGTTATCACATGAACATTAAAAAAAAAGAATTTAGTGATTAAGCCTTTAACCTTTGAGGGTCAGTTCTTACCTGTAACAAAGTTCCCATGAGTGATGCCAGAGCAGCCATTCCAATACACAGGGCTCCATACAGCACACCTAGATGGATGATTTAAGAAACAGGGTAAAATTTCGACCCAGAGAATTTGAATTGTCAATGGAACAGGCTACTGCATTTCTGAACTAAAGTGAATAACATGACTGAGGTGAAGAATGGCCACACACCTCGGAGTCAGCAAAACAAGGAAACAGGTATTTTCCTACAAGATCAGCAGTGTTCAAAGAGGACAAATAAAGCCCTTCTATTGTGTTTCAGGATTAGTTATAACAGTAGATTATATAAGGAAAGAATCCCTGGAATTAACTACAGGGATTTTAAAACTAAGAACTATTGTATTATTAATTTAATCCTTCATAAACATTTGTCTATAAAGGAAGGCTCAGGTCTCTGTGTTCAGCCTGCCAGAGCTCTGGTCTAGACAATAAGGCAAGAGAGGAGAATCATAAAACATCAGAAATTGGACTCTTCTGACCTTCAGCATTCATTTCTCCTGGGAAGGGGCAATCCACACCATGGGGTGGTTTGAAATTGTAGGCCCTCATAATCTCCATCAGCATCCCCAAGCTTTTCCTGTTAAACTTGCAAAGCAAGGTCTCTTAAAGAAAAATATATTTCCCCTTCTACCAAATTATTTTGTCTAAACTTCTTTATGGAAATTCTCAAGCCACCACCAGTTGTGTTCGGCTGTGCAGACCGTGGGATTTTTTTTTTTCTTCTTTTGATTTTCAGTATTTTCCCAATTTTCTCCAGGTACATCTGTTGTTTTTAGAATTAGGAAAATATCATTGCCCCAAAACCTTTTACTTTGAAAAATCCATCCAGCAAAAATTACCTGAAATCAGTCCATATAATTTCCAATGCTCAAATTCAAAATATAGAAAAAAAATGAATGAGAAATTTCTCATCATGTAAAATTAATACATTCCTTATGTGTTGTTGTCCTATCTTATTTATAGTAGTATTCATACCTTTGTTAAGTACATTGATTATTTGAAAAGGTTCCTATACCAATTATTTTTATACCTCTCAGTCAAAATATAAATAATATTTCCAATATGTTTAGCTTGATTCTTCTCCGTTTGATAGGTTATGAACAGTCACCATTATGGTTGAGGTACTCAAAATTACTGGAAAAGCACTCAAATCATCTGTCCTGTTCTTGTCTATGATGTCTTTAAGGCTCATGCCTCAACATAATGAGTTCATAGAACTATTAAAAATGAATTTTAAAAAAAGAATGAAAATCTTACATATGTTAGCAAGCTGACTTGTCATTAATCACCATCAAAGACAGCCAAGTAGGACCCCTGGAAATTGTTCTATGTGGCCCACTAACAATTAAACATTTGAAGTATCTCCCAAATCTTGGTTGCAGATATGGTTGTGTCTGCATTAAGACGTAGGAAATACATAAACACACACACACACATACACACACACTCAGAGGTACTGTACTTCTACAGAGGAAAAAATTTCTAATATCTCAAAAAAGTAATCTCTGAGCTAAAATGGAATTGTGCAAATAGAAACTTACTCATTCCTTGGGAAATCCAAGACAGAGATCTTTCTGAGAGTCTGAAGCGAGGCTTGATCAGATCTTCCACAGTTACTGCTGCTAAGGCATTAATGCTAGAAGACACTGTGCTGAAAAGGGAAAAATATTATTTAAGGCATAATATTTTAATTTTAAAAATACTTTTGGTGGAAATGAAAAGAAGGAAGCAAACTGACACTTCTAAAATGTAACCAGATTGCCATGTTAACTTCAGTGATCTCAGCATCCTCTTTCTAGAAGCTGCTATCATCCAAGAATGATTCAAACAAAAACCACAGGTTGAACAGAAAAAGAGAAAGGGTAAATTAATGTTTCTTCTATTTTCCAGTTAAGCCTCTCTCCATAAAAGAATATACATATAGTATGTATTATCAGTATGTCATATTATTATATCAGTATTATCATATAACAATGCTAAAATATATTTTTGTACATAGAAAGGACGGTCCTCAATCTTCAGTAACATATGCTCTAAATATCAATCTTATTAATGTCCTGAATCTTTATGCTGTACATGTTGATGATAACAATCCCCAGGAGCAAACACAAGAAGAAAGTGCAATTAATAAGTTCAAAAACAAAACAAAAGACTCTATAGACAGTGAATATTATTCAATATGTGATAAGAAATCTAATTCTAATTTGCCAGTTGACTATGCTTCAGCTACATGCATGTTTTAAACCATGACTATAGACACCAATTTTTGATGATCAGTGAAATCTACTTTCAAGTGATCACTTCTGTGACCCTATAGGGTGTGCAATGGTATATTACAGATCAGAAGCCTGGTTGAAAGTGAGGTCTGATGACAAAGGGTGCCACTCCACAGAGATAAGAGTCAGACCAAAAGAGAGGAGAGTTTGCCTGCTTCAGGCCATCTGTGTTATGTCTAGAATGCAGCTTAATTACCCAAAGTAACCAACAAGAAAAGAAAGATACCTATAGGAAATAACATGCTCACAGGGTCATAGTTCATACCTTAGTGTTCCACTGTAAGCACAGGCCACAAAAAGTCCAGGAACTCCCGGATAATCTTGCAAAATGTCCAATACCAGATAAGGCATGAGCTGAAAAATTCCAAAATTTATGCCCAAGTACTACTTGTTATTGAATAAAATCAATGAATACCTAACATATCTATGTTCTTTCAGAAATGGAAGGAGCTACTCCACATAAAGGAAATTTCAAACACATGAAATTTTAATTGCTTTAATTGATAATACTTAAAGAAACAAAAAGACAATAGTTAAGTAAACAAGCCTGGAGTCACATAGGTATGGCTTTGGTTACTTAATTTCTCTGAACCTAGGTTCCCCCATCTGTAAAATAAGGTAATATAATACTAACTCATAGAGATACAGTAAAAAGTAAGTTACATAATCTAGGCAGATCTTTTAGAATAGAACATGGAATACAATAAATGCTCAATAAAAGTAACTCTTTTTTTATGAAATAATAAAAGCCATTTTTAAGGACACATTTTATACATATCTGTGTTTAAGAAAGTAGCAACCTGGGCTGTGGTTGTGGCTCAGTGGCAGAGCATTTGCCTAGCATTGACTTTAGGACTGTATTACTTGGCTATCTTTCTGAAAAATTAGTTTTTGAATCAAGAGTCCTAAGTGGATAATGTTATAGAAAAATATCCTTTTATTTGCATGAAGTCATTGTTGATTACTTGTCCCACAGTGCAGAAGAGAAGTCATGCTCTATCTTGTCAGCTTCTACAGCCTCTATTATTTCTTTTAGTAACAGTGTATGAATGAGAGTTGAAAGAACCTTCTCCACTATTGAAAAGATCTCTATTGTTTTAGGAATGCTTTCTCCTTTCCTCCAAAGCTAATTAATTCTTTACTCTCAAAAAAAAAAAAAAGAAAGTAAAGAAGAAAGAAATAGAACTTCTGCCTAAATGAAATCAAGACTCAATTTTCCCAAGATATTTTTAAAAGTTTAACTTTAAATAATATTCCATCATAAACAAAAGTAAAATATCTATCATTAGTATAATAATGAGGTCCTAAATGTTTTATCTTATGATCAATTTTCCCAAAAATTATTGGTATATTTCCTTCATATTCTGAATAACCCCCTCGGCATAGGTAGAATCAATGAGATAAGGTTACTATGTAGGAAAATAGTAAAATTATAACTAGGTACTAGCTGTGCTTGCCTGGAATGTGCACCATCAGTGTAGTGGAGACCTATCTTTCTTCCTCTGAGGATAAGGTTGGACATGATCATCCACTGACTCTGTCTAATTAGTATTGTATCCTCAGGGGAATGTTAGTTGAATTCATTTTTTAAAAATATATTTTTTGCAGTGAAGTATGTCTATAATCCCAGTGGTTCAGGAGGCTGAGGCAGGAGGATTGTGAGTTCAAAGCCAACCTCAACAATGGTGAGGCACTAAGCAACTCAGTGAGACCCTGTCTCTAAATAAAATACAAAATAGGGCTGGAGATGTGGCTTAGTGGTTGAGTGCCCCTGAATTCAATCTCCAGTACAAAAATTACATGCATATATATTTTTAGTTGTAGATGAACACACACAGTACCTTTATTTTATTTATTTATTTATTTTTGATGTGGTGCCAAGGATTGAACCCAGTGCCTCACACATGCTATGCAAACACTCTACCACTGAGCCATAACCTCAGCCCCTGAATTTATTCTTAATTAACAACACAGTACTGAAAGCATCTACTAGTGTGGGAAGTCTCAGCAAGAGCTCTCCAGATGAAGCAAGCAGGATGCCCTGAATATAGTCTATAACAAAGAATCTCAAAGGCAAGATGTTCTAAAGACTTTTTTTTTTAGCCCATGGTGAGGGGAAGGTACATTTAAAATATTCTTAAAATCTCTATTTGTCTTCATGATACAAACCATAAATCAAAATGTTCTTGATTTGAGAGAACATAACAGAAGACTGCCTCCATCTTTAGAGCATACGAGACCTTCTGAGGTATCAAACAGGTCAAGTTAAGATGGAGTTGAGACACACAGCTCCAAGATGTTGTCATTTAATCATCCCACAAAGCTGCAATTTTCTTGAAGCATAATGTATTTTCAACCACATAAAATTTAGCCTATTTTCATGCTATGAGGCCCCTGGATGCTGGATGTACAAGCAAGTCTTAGTAATTTTGGCAAGAATACAGGCTTTTGGAGTCAGGTGCTCTTGGATTGAATTCTAGCTACACTCTATGAAAGACAATTCATGGCACAGAGATTTATAGGACTGCAGTGGCAGCCTGCCTGGGTTTGAATCCTGGCTCCAGGTTTATGAGCTAGTTACTTTAACTCCTCTCTACCTTAGTTTCCTCATCTTTGAGAGGGAAATAATCATAGTCTCTTCTTTAGAGCACAGCTGTGAAAATTAAAAAATTAAAATTTATATAAAGCAGCTATGATGGCACCTGGCCCATGGTATGTGAGAAACACTCATAGTTATTCCTGTTTATTAGCTTCTCTGAAATTCATTCTATCATCTATAAAATTAGGACTACAGGGTTGTGAGAATTAAATGAAGCATGCAAAGTTCTGGACACAGAATCTCATCAAATAGTTATCAACCCATGCTCACTTATTAGATCTGTTTCTCTACCATTTAAAAACTGAAAGATAAATTGTTTATAAGTGAGCAATCTATCATCCACCAAATGTTTTGCAATACCACAGTTTGTGTACAGTCTTTTTTTCAATGGTGTTTACATTTCTACTCCTAGTGCTGAGTTATTTCTACTTAACACCTGGCCTGAAATTTTTCCAGGTATTTCAACATTTTAATGTTAAATACAGCACTCTTCATTCTTGCTCTATCTGCTAAAATAAATTTTGGCCAAATGCTTTTGAAAGATGGCAAGATTGTGCCCATAAGCTATATTCCTATGAAGACATGAGCTCTTCCTGCCCCTGACAAATAGGCTATTATAATGTCTTTAATGCATGTGTAAGAAAGGCATGGTGCCAAACCTGGTCTGCTGCAGACACTTTCTTGGCTGTCCAAGGATCACAGTCATGGTACCTGGAATACAGGGCAAGCCCACAAAACACTGAGCAGGTGAGGATTATCCAGAGTCCCACAAGATTGATGTAGAGAGACCTAAAGAAGGGAAAACAAAGCCTCAAATTAAAATTGTAATTTCTATTCCCAAGATTAAGAACACTGTTGCTTGACCAGGAGATAGCTTCAAGATAATATTCAACAAATGTACATTGTTTTTTGGCTAACAAATTACTACTTTTAAAATTCTAGTCTAATCTTCTGCTTCATTGTGTGTCTGGAAATATGCATAACAGATGATGTTTTCCATTGAGTGAGAGTAGCCTCTTGTTTGGAATTCCATGGACATTGGTAGCTTCATAATGGTATCTAATTATACTAGTTTGGGTCCTCATGTCATGAAGTAAGTATTTTAATAGGCAACAGAGTAGTAAATGTTACTCATTTTCCTTTGAAAAGTAATGTGATTATAAACTACTAAATATGGTTAGCATCTACATAGCTACTGACCAAACTTGTTTCAATGTGGTTCATAAGACCACTCATTAAGTGTGAAAGAAAACCTTGCATTCCCTGGATAGGTTCTTCCCAAGTCATGTTCAGTGTTATAACATTTACTGTATGCTTCAGGGGAGTTTAGCATAAATAAACCCTTAGCATAAATACTGGCTCTGCGTATGGGATCTTGGACAAGTAATTTAGACTCTGTGATCCTCAGTTCCTTCACTTACACCTAGAGATACATTGCCCATGTCACAGAGTTATGGTTGATTGAGAGGGTCATTACTACCCCTGGTGCATGTATGAAGACACAAATGGTGTGATTTTATCTGGTTTGCAACCAGAGAAATGGAAAAACTGAGCTCTGTTTATGTACTATGACTTGAAACGCATTTAAATAAAATAATTAAATTTTAAAAAAAAGACTAAACAAAACAGTACACTTCATATAGCACAATACTTGGCATATAATAAACACTTGTTAAATGGGAGTTATGGCTTTTATCAGTGTGAATGTCATTGAATGCTTTGTCTTAATAATCAGTTGACAAGGAAGCATTCTCTCCCCAAGGTGGCTGTTATCTTTCCCAACGGATCTGGAATGGATAATGTCATGAGCTACCTTCACCTGAAGAGAAGTATGCCCCTCAAAGTCATGTCTCCTTCTCTGAGGGGAACCTACATTCAATAACTAGAAGATTCAGAAGTTTAAAGGCCCACTCCTCTCCCTCTAACTTGGGACTAATCTGAGGTCCCCAGCTCCAGAGCACCCCTGGTGGCCTCAATTGAGACTGCATTACAGTCTACCCTCTCCCTCTCGCCAATCCTGCTTCCTGCCCTTCCCTTACATAGGTGGCGGCTCCCTAATAAACTCTTGCATGATAATCTTCATCTCAGAGTCTACTTCCTGGAGAACCCTTGCTACAATAGGTAATAAGCAACAAACCGATTGCTAGTTTTTTCCCTTCAATTCACTAATTTCACCGTGTTTTCTTTTTGTCTACAAAGTACAAGTAACTATATCTTATCTCCAAATCATCAGAAAATTATACTCACTCTAATGTTCAAACAACTCCCTCACTCATATCTGAGTTTAATGCTGTCAGAACCATATTGTTTTATTAAACTTTAATAATATTCACATGGCTTGCTTATCCACATGCTATTATCCTTTATCAATCAAGAGCAGTAGGCCTTGGCCTTTTGGCAGCGATTCATGCTTTCTGAAGCACCGGTATTAGAAAGCAGGTGGAAACAGGTTCCCTGGGCTCAGGTAGTCTTCTTGTTTAGGAGACTTATTGGGTTATTCTGAAGGAAATTGATTCAGTTATAAAATTGGTTTCATGTTCTAAAAGAAACAGAAGAGGAGCTTGTGCACAATTACTTTAGGAACAATCTCAGCTCTAACACAGATGAGAAGTCCAACAGCCTATCATATATACATATATAAATTATATTATTTCAAAACTTAAAATATCAGAATTCCTAAGCTCACCTTTGAGGGATTCTATATCCAGTTATTAAATCCACATTCACATAGATCTTTCATTGTGGAGTTTTCCAAAGACTTAGATAATTTCTGAACCAATTTACTCTGAAGAATTGATTCCTGACCTGACACATTTGAGTAGAAATAGAATTGACAGGTTTTTTTTTTCCTACCCCAACCACCCTGTGCTCCTAATCTATTTAGAATTTTTAGGTCTCTAAATGCATGTGGGCAAATCAACCTTATTTACCAACATGGAGAATGGGAGTCATCAACCTGATCTGAAGCCTCTAGAGAAAGAACCAGCATCCATTCTATAGCCTTTTCTCCAGCCAAGATGAGCTTGAGTATCCCTGGCCCTGCTGGTCTTACTACCTTGTGCTTTTGTCCATCTACCTGTAAAGCCTTCCCACTCTTCTCCAACTGCCCAGATTATGATCATTCTTTACATTCCTTCTGCCAAGTCAACAGTAATCTCTCACCCACCCTCTGCCTTCATATCAAAACATGTGATGGAATTAACACTTACTAGATACCTACTATATGAGGGCCACACACAGTATTTTACAAAACTTTCCATGAGAAGTACAATATTTCTTATACTCATTTCATAAAATTAGAAACTGAGACTCAGAGACACTAAGTAATTTGTCCAGGATCATTTAAGCAACCAACTGTTAGAGAAAGGTTATAAAGCCATGGCTGAGGTTGAAAATAAAATACAAGTCATTATATATACACTTTGGAACATTTCTTTTGTTATACTGTTTCATGGAACTATTATATCTCTCTAGTATTGTTTCATTTTTATATACTTGATACTATGTTCCCTTATGACAAGGGCCATATATTTATAATTTTATCCACTATACATCCTTATAGAAATAGATGCATATGAACTGCTTATTTATTTGAAAGTTTTGTTTTACTTAATAATTTACATAAATACTTTCAAATATCATATTTTAAATATACAGTACCACTTTGTCTGCTTTGCCCTTTTGTAGTCAGTTATATAATCTATCTCTTGGAATTTCATTACACTAAAGATTTAAACTTGAGCTAAACTTGATTTATGGAAGAGTCCCCACAAAGACAATGAATGGTTATTAATGATTCATACACCATAGTTTGGCTTACAGCTTTGCCTGGAATCTGCTTTTACAGGAAATGTATCTCTGTACTTGTGACTGGTTGGTACCATAGATGCTGGTCCATGTGAAAGTCCCTCCTATAATAATTGTCCAGAACGTGTGTCTTTGCAGCGGGTTAGGATTAAAGCTGAATGAAAAGAAGCAGAAAACAAATCTGAACTACTGACAAAGGACTAAAGAAAATCTTTATAGATTATTTTTGCATACATATATCTCTAGGCATACATAAGGATGTACATATTTATTAAGTAATGTAAAAGGTAGAAATATTTCTAACTGAAATTCCATGAAATAAAAATTATTTTTTTAGGAGATTTGGAAATTCGAGATAGGATTATAGAGAAGTAAATGTTCTGATCATCCTGAGCATTTAGATAAGTTTTTCTTTCATGGTCTGAGGAAACTGTTGTAAATTAAGTCTGACATCCTGTAATCACCAGAGAGAGACAGAAATACAGAGAGAGGTATTTCTAAGTGCATACCTCAGTAAATATAGTACTCAAGTGAACACAAAACTATCACATTTTGTGCATGTAATTCCTCTTTTAGCATATGTACAGTCATAGTTCTAGTTATTCAAGCTCAAGAAATACAGTTTAAAGGTTTTCAATTGCTAAAACTAATATGTCATAATAATCATATTTCTTAAACTTTTGTGTGTGCAAGCTAAATACTAATAGTTTAGAACTGTTTTATGACATGTACATAAGTCCAAAATGTTGTTATGAGGAAAGCTTAACTTCCTTGTTTTAAATATCCTTTAAACCTTTTTAATACATTAGTGGAGAGGGAAGGATTCTGTTCATTTGTGACATATAATATGAATTTGAAAACTTTCTTCTAAATTAGCTTTCATGGATACTTCATGAAAATTATAAAATTCTGCACATCTATTTCAAATCTTACGTTTGAGATCAGTTGAGTAAAGCATTGTGACTTTATACATATTTGGGCATTTCTTTGGAAATGTGAGAATCTCTATCCCATTGTCTAATATTTAATATAAAACTCTTAAGAGTGTTAGCCCTTTCTCCCACAAAGCAGCTACATATCAGCTAATGGAAGTCAAGACCCCAAAGGAATCAATGAGCTGAGGGAAGTAAGACATTTCAAACACCCAATTCTGTGATTTTCATCCTTTTCTTCATTCATCTCAGAGCAACATTTTATCCGCCATATTCTTAAAACATCTCAGAATAAGAAGAAAAACACTTGAGAAATCTGAATTACAATAGGGCTTTTCATTGTTACTTAACAGTTGACAATCTTCCAAGTTAAGGTTACAAAAATATCTAATTTAACTTTTTAAAATCTCTTATTGATGACCCAGCCTCAGCAATGGCAAGGCGCTAAGCAACTCAGTGAGACCCTGTCTCTACATAAAAAAAAAACACAAAATAGGGCTGGGGATGTGGCTCAGTGGTCAAGTACCCCTGAGTTCAATCCCCAGTGCCAAAAAAAAAAAAGAAGAAGAAGCTTAAAATCTCTTATTGATGCATAAATTATCCCTTCAATGCCTGCCAGAATATGTGTATTCTTTGTATAAAGTGATATTTGTCTTACAGAAAATGATTGGCTTCAGCCTGGCCTTCTAGGAAGAGGTTTGAGTTAATAAGTAGCCTTTGTTTCCAGCTCCTGGAATCCATTACCCCTTTTCTGGTGAGCACAACCCAGGTTTGCTTTGGGGAAACTATCATTTCTCCATTTTAGTCTAAATGGCTATTAGTCAAAATATCTTGCTCTGATTTCATTTGGGTTGAAATATCTTGATTTTCCATAATCCTTATTTGTGTGTGTCTATGTGCTGCTGGGGATTAAACCTAGGGCCTTGCACATGCTAGGCAACTGCTCTGCCACTGAGCTACATAACCAGCCCTTCTAAAGATTTTTATTTTGAGACAAAGTCTCACAAAGTTGTCCAAGATGTCCTTGAACTCACAATCCTCTTGCCTCAGTCAGCTAAGTAACTAAGATTACAGGCATGTGCCACTGCACCTGGTTTCATTTTTTTTTTTTTTGAAAACACAGCTGTTTAAGACATATTATGTCCTGTGCTACACTGTCACTTGAAGCATCAGTCATAACTTTTCTAGTCAATCTTCTAGAAATAATATACAGGGGCACATACCTAAAAAAATAATATATAATAATGATAATATATCATATTAATATACTACATATTTCCAGGGTAGTTCAAAAGAGAAACCCTCAACATTGTTTAAAATGAAGAATGATCAAAAAGGGATCACTGCCTTTTAGTATTTGTCTCCTAAGAGATATTCTTTTCTTATTTTTCCAACATCTCTTCCTTTATCACCTTACTCTACCTTTCAACTTGTTCCAGACTTTGATTATCAGAAAGAATTTTTGTTTTCTTTTCAGGAGGAAGCATTATCTTAACACAAGCAACCAAGAACCATATCACTACTTTAACCACTTATAAAATTGGTGGGATCCTTACACATTTACTTACCATTTCAACTAACTGTACCAAATCATTAGTTGTTTGTTAGTTTCTTTTCAAACATAAACCTACTAGTTTAATAAAGGGTAAACAAAAGATGTATTCTGTTAACCATCTGTTAACCTAGAGGTAAATAGCAACTTACTTCCAGAGGTTTAATCTTCCACCATTATAGGCATCATTTAAAATCCCACTGATGCCACCTTGAATCATTGCAGACTGTATAATCACAGATGCAAATCCAGCCACCATGATTCCAACTTGAAAAACATCTGTCCAGATAACGGCTTTAAGACCACCCTTCAAGGGAAAAGTGTATTGAGATTAATGCTTCTGTCAAACACGATTAAGTATCTACATACTTATATACCGTGCTGCATGAAAATGAGGCAAACGTGGATCATGAACAAGAAATGCACTCAAGGGAGATGATCAGGTTGGAGAATCTTTACAATGAAGGGGATATTTAAGCCAAGCTCTCAGGCATAAGCATAGGCAAAGATAGAAAGTTCTCCTCGTAGAGAAAATAGCTTGGGCAAAAGCATAGACTGGTTGTACTACATGGCCTGTGAATGAGACAAGATATGTATTTTACAGTGAAGTGAAGTGGTATGGGGAGATTGTTAGGAAGCAAATTCAGAGTTGAATTGCATAAGTCAACATTGTGGATTTTATCCTATAAGCAGAGCTGATGTCCAATCAGTATGCACCCATAGTGGTTGTTGAAATACTAAAATCCTTTTTCACAAGCCATGACCACAAACTTTCCAAAGGTCCCTTCCCAGCCTCTATGACCTGGGCTTAACAAGCCCTTTCCTAAAGATACATCTTCTACAACAGCCAACAACTAAAGGGTTCATACCTAGAATACCAAGGATGCCATAAGATTTGCATCACTGCTAAGGATCAGCATCCATGATAACACCAGTGTCCTGCCATAATGGTTTTTACATATTTTGCCACTCCTCTCTATGGACATGGGGAAGTTATAGTTTTCTGTGCTAAGAGAAGCTATAATTTGGCAGCTGTAAGGAAGAATCAGGAGATAACAGGGACCAATGCCATGGTTTATATGAAAGAAAAAATTTTCAGTTGTAATCTATGTTTACAAAGGGTCAAATTTTGTCCCAAGCCAAGAATTTCTTATAAATGTTAGACTATGATACTCAGGAACAAGAGAGTAAGTATAAACAACCAGATTGCAGCCCACAACTACTAGAAATTTCAATTTTGCAAATCAAGTAAGTAGATTTGAAAGGAGAAATAATATTCTTGACATACCAGTGTGCAGTAGAATGTGCAGACCACTCCTGTTGCCACTACTGCGCCCCACAGATCAAATCCTGTGACTGTAGAAGAGAAGAGGATGCATATGTAAAAAAAATATGCATAACAAAAACACTTCTTAAAACTTATCGTGGAGGAACATGATCTCATTGATTGAGCACCTATCTCTATACCCCCTTGCCTAAAATTAGGACAAAATCTCATGTCACACAAATTGTAATGAGTTAATGGACATGGTTGTGGTTTCTACTCTCAGACACCATACACAGATCCAACATTTGCTAAATTAAATATGTGGAAAAACATTTATGTTATATCTAATCTAAGAAATTGATAATGTGAAGTAGCTGTTCAGACTAAAAGGGGTCAAGATATTTACTATCTTTCCCCCGTTAGACATAGTTTAGATAGACATGTGATTTTGCCAGTCCTTGAAAGATACATGCTAACTAAAATGGGACTTAGATAGAGAAAAGTATATATAGTTTTACACTATTTATCTGAGAAGTGAAGGGTATATTATATTTCTTAAATGAAAGAATAAATCTAAAACAAACAGAAAAATTAGCTACAATAAGAGAGGAAGGAAACAAGGTAGAGGAGACAGGAATATAAATAAGTTTGACTTCTCTAAACATATTTTGGCATGTAGATACAACTTTAAAATCATGTACATATTCTATATAACTATAAAAAATTAAATTAAAAAATAAACTCTTTAAAAGTAAGAGCAAAATGAAATAAATTGAACCTAGCTATATAACAAGTTTGTGACACAAACATACAAAGAACAATTATGTCACAAGACTTTAAAACACAGTAATTTTTATAAATTCCTACTGGTACACCTTCTAAGGGAAACAGAATTACAAAGAAAAAAATTCTAGCCATTTTTCGCCATCATATTATTAGTTATAATATTGAAATTTCTATTCCAAAACTATGTCCTCAGGAGTTCTCAACTGTGCACAATAAAATTTCCAAAGGAAATTTGTAAATCCTGATTACTGGGTCACTCAATAGGCCAGTTAACTCAGAATTCTGGGGTTAGAGACCTAGGCATCAATATTATTAAAAGCTCTCTAAGAGAGTCCAATGTGGAGCTAAGGTTGAGAAATCAGGACACAATTTGAATAGGCATCTGCTGAAAAAAATGGGGACAATATGAGCATCAATAATACTACCAATCCATAATGGTATGAAATAATATCCAATATTTAAGTAATAAATTCATAATGGTATTTTTAAAAATCTAAGCCCTTAGGAGGATAGTAGGGAACCAAATTATTTTTATTTTATTTTATTTATTTTAGGGTGCTGGTATTGAACCCAGGACCTTGTACCTGCTAAGTATGTGTTCTACCACTGAACTATACCCTCAGCCCTGCAGCTTATTAATTTTAAAATTGACAGGCAAAAAAAAAAAAATGAGACATGTTTCCTGCCTTTCCTGTACAAACTATGCTCAACAAGAAAAAGTTTCTCTTTAGAGAAGTGTTTCTTTTAATTAATAGGGAAGAAATAAAAGAATTAGAATGCCCCATTTTATAAGCCCTAATTAACTAATAAACCTATAGTTTATACACATTGCCTAGGAAATATTTTCAAAAGGTTGCACTGCAGTCTGAAATTCTTCTAGATCTAACTGCTACTATTTATAAGAAAAGCCGAAGACTTGGAAACATTAAACTTGACATGTGAGCAACCAGTAAAATCAAAAACCTGGAAAACTTGACAGAACAAATAACACAGTTTCTGCAAAAAATAAATAGCAAGGGGAGAAAAAAGATGAAGGGGGTTATAAATTAAAGAGACTTGAAAAAGCGCTTCATACTCCATCAAGTAAAAACTGACAAAATGGGAAAAATAGAAAAATCAGTAGCTGTATTTCTAAATTTGAAGTGATTGACAGAATAAGTTTTTAAAAGTCTTCAAAGATGCAGAATATTTGAAAAACACTATTAACTACCTGAACCTTTGATATTTATAGACTATTACACCCAACAATCTCACAATACACATTCTTTTCAGGAGCACATGGAATGTTCAGAAAGAGAAATCATATCTTGGACCATAAAAAAAAAAAATCTCAATACATTTCAAAGGAATAAAATCATAATAGTTCTCTCACCAAAACAGCATTAATTTAGAAATCCATAACAAAATAATCCATTAGAAAATTCCCAAGTATTTGACAATAAAGCAACACACTTCTAAATAATTCATAGGTAAATCACAAGAGGAATTAGAAAATATTTTAAACTGAATAATAAAAATATGTTTTCAAAATCTGTGGGATGCAGATAAAGCATTGCTTAAAGAAGAATGCATAATTTTAAATTGTTCATATTATAAAATAAGAAAAATTTGAAGTGACATAAGTTTCAACCTTAAGAAGCTACAAAAGTTAAACCCAAAATAAGTAAAAGAGAAGAAAATAATAAAACAACACAAATTAATGAAATAGAAAACAAAATCAACAAAGCCAAAAATTGGTTTTTAGAAAAGAATAAAATCATCAATAAAAGACTAGTAAGTGGACTGGGAATGTAGTCAGCAGTAGAGCACTTGCTTTTTATGCATGAGGCCCTGGGTTCAATTCCCAGCACTGTCAAAAAATAAAATAAAAATACAAAAAATGACTAACAAGATATATCAAGAAAAAAAGATTTAAAATGTATCTTATCAGTCATAGGAACAAATAGAATGGCCATTACTAAAGATATAAGCAAGGATAACAAGAAGATATTACAAATAAGTTAGTGACAACAAAGTTGGTAAATTAGAAAAATGAATGAATTTCCTAAAAAACACAATTCATCAAACTTTATTCCTAGGAGTTAGAAAGCATTAATAACTATATTTATTAAAGAAACTGAATCCATAAACCAAAATCCTTCACAGAAACAAATAAACATCAGGCCCAGATGCCTTCACTGTAAATTCTATGAAGCATTTAAGAAAGAAATACACAACTTTATATAAACTCATTCAAAAAATACAGGAGGGAACACTTCCCAACTCATTTATGAAGCCAATATAGCTGATATAAAAATCTGACAAAGACATTATGGGAAAAGGAAACTTTAGATCAATATTTCTCATGAACTCTAAAAATCCTCAACAAAACATTAGCAAATAGAATCCAGTATTATGTAAAAGGAGCAATACCTTATGATCAAGTGGGGTTTATCCCAAGAAGGCAAACTGATTTAACAATCAAAAATTGATCAATGTGGGCTGGAGTTGTGGCTCAGTGGTAGAGCACTTGCCTAGTATGTGTGAGGCACTGGGTTCAAGTCTCGGCACCACATATAAATAAATAAAATAAAGGTCTATTGACAACTAAAAAATATTTTTAAAAATTAATCAATGTAATTTCCAACATTAAAAATGAAGTAAGACAAGGAAGAGAACTAAAAAGCAGAAAGATTAGTGAAGAAGTGTCTCTATCCATGAACAACATAAAAATCCTAAGGGATACCAGCAGCTTGGGAGGCTGGACAGGAGAATTGCAAGTTCAAAGCCAGTCTCAGAAATTTAGCAAGGCCTTAAGCAACTCAGTGAGACCCTGTCTCAAAAATCTAAAAATTTTTTTAAAGGGCTGAAGATGTGGCTCAGTGGTTAAGCACTCCTGGGTTCAATTCCCTGGTACTAAAAAACAAAACAAAAACAGAAACAACAGCAAAATGAATCCTAAGGCATCTCCAAAGATGAACTTGAATTAAAAAATAAATTGAGGAAGTTCTCATGATAGAAGATAAAAATCAACTGCATTCTTATATAATTACAATTAATAGTGGGAAATGATATTAATAGTGGGGAATGATATGGTATGAAGCATACCATTTGCAATAGTATAACAATCAGTTACCTAGGAATAAATCTGAGAAATATGTCCAAGACCTAAATATCAAAAGCTACAAAACATTACTGCAAGAAATTTTAAAAGACCTAGGTAAGTGAATGGATTGCCATATAACATATTGAAAGAATGCTTGCTTTTGTCAAGTACCAGTTCAAGTCTTTTGCACATCTTTTACTAGGTTATTTGTCATTTTAAAATCGTAAGCCAATAAGCTCAATATCAAAAGTCGTCAGAAAAAATACAAATTAAAACCACAATACAATAACATATAATACCTACTAGAATGGCTAAAATGAAAAAAAATTAGTTCCAAATGTTGGCAAGTAGGTAGAATGACTAAAATCCTCATATAGTTTGGAATGGGGTGTAAAATGGTACAAACATTTGGAAAGCTATTTGTCAATTTCTTCTAAATTTCATACATATACCTCTCCTGAGTTGGGTCGGAGTAGATATATGTTTAACTTTATACCACTTTCACATATTTCATTTCCAATAGAATTGAAAACAGATGTCTAAAAGCAAAACAAAACACACACGTGCGTGCGCCAATATCTGTTATTGGTATCTTTAATTCATAATAGCATAAAACTGGAAACAATTAGATGTCCATCAATAGGAGAGTAGATAAACAGATTTTGGTAGATGTATGCAATGAAATACTACCAGCAATGAAAAGGAATGAACTACTACTGATACATGAAGCAACACGAATTAATTTCAAAACATTGTGTAAACCCAAGAAAACAGATACAAAGGGTTCTACTTATATAAAATAAAAAAATAAAATGCTTCTACTTATATAAAATCTAATACCAGGGAAAACTAATTTATGGTAATAAAAGTCAAAAAAGCTGGGCGCAGTGGCGAACGCCTGTAATCCCAGCACTTTGGGAGGCTGAGACAGGAGAATCGTGAGTTCAAAGCCAGCCTTAGCAACGGTGAGGTGCTAAGCAACTCAGTGAGACCCTGTCTCTACACAAAACACGAAATAGGACTGGGGATGTGGCTCAGTGGTTGAGTACCCCTGAGTTCAATCCTCAGTACCAAAAAAAAAAAATAGTCAGAGAGTAGTTGCTTAGGGGATTTATTAGAAAGAGGCATGAGCAAAATTTCTGGAATTCAGTGATAAAACTATTCTAGATCTTGAGCTGGATGTTAGTTATGTGCATGGGAACAACTGTTAAAATTCATCCAACTATACATTGGTGCCCTATACATTTTATTATATATAAACTATACCTCAATAAAAAAACAGGTTTTCAATTTTAAAAAGTAAGAAAGAGAAATTCAACAAACATATCAAATAATTGCAATGATACAAGCTTATTTGGATCCTGATTCTAATAAACACTGAAAAAAAAGACATCAGGGAAACTAAACACTGATGATATGAAATTAAGAAATTAATTTTAATGTTTTAGATATATGGTAGTACAGTTTTCTTTTAGAAACAGGTTCTTGTTTTCAAAGGACATACTGAAATATAAATGAAATGATATAAAATTTCCCATTTACAGCAAAACAATCTAATGAGGGAAACAGGAAGTGAATTAAAATTGACCATGGGTTGATAATTATTAATGTAGGATGGTGGGTACACGAGGGTCCAATGCACTATTCTCTCTTTTGGTACTTGTTTGAAGCTTTCCACAACACAAAAAGAACATTTAAAAGGAGGTTTCACCTAGAGAATATTAAGTTTCAATTTAGTTAAATGATTTTTACTTAGTTTCTGTTGCACACCAAGTACTGTGACTATGTCTTTAAAACTCTAAAATCTTTAATTACACTTAAAATCAATAGGTAATTTATGAAGTTTATAGCTCAGTTCTTGACATTGGAAATAATCCACTTCTGATGTGGGTAATATTATTGACACTGAACATGCCTGGCATTCAGAGTTTAAGAGCACATTCTATAATGGAAGTCTTCTTTATAATGATACTGTTGCACTTTGTAAGCTTAGATGATAATAACTATCCGATCATAAAATCAAGAAAAAAAATAGGGACTTAGAAGGTTTTCTCTATATTATATTAACTCCAGGAATTGCACCACATTCTTAACCATCACAGAGTCTACTTGTCCATTTTACAAGGAAGTTTTAGAGATAAACTCACTTCCAACTGATAAGAATTCAAAGTACATGGAGTTTCCCCAAAGCCTTTTGAAAATATGACTAGCATGAACCTTTGCTTCAATAAACTGTCCTAATCTCACTGTCTAGGGGATCTGTTAAGTACTGTCTTCGTAGATATTTTATGATAATACTATAACCTCTGTCTTCTTGTCACTAGGAGCCCAATATTTCAAACCACAAGGCTTTCTCTTCCAGTGTGGACCATATTAGGAATAGAAAAGCTGCTCTCCCTGCCAGATTTTATCACAAGCCTGAGCAGTATACAGAGGCATCTTGGAAATGGACTCCAGGTAATAAACAAAAAGGAGGGAGTACAATCATTCATGATGTAACCTATAGGGGGCGTTTGTTCTGAAGAAATGGCTGTTGGACACATCCCAGAGTGGCACCACCCAGTGAAGGCTGCCCTGCTACTTATTATGGACATTCTAGAGTTATTAATCCAGACACCCAAAGAAGGTAGTATAGGCACTAACCCACCCCATTTCTCTCATAAAGCTAATATGGGTAATATTAGCTTTAGAGATAGAAAAATTTCTCCATCTCTCCATCTTCCCAAAGAGAGATTAGGGCTTACTGAAAATGAATCTCAAACAGGGAGTTGTGTGATTAGGTGATCTAAAATGTACCTTGATTCAAAGCCAGGGCAGGAGCATAAATAACAATTCCAGTATAAAGGATCTGGGAGGAAAAAAAGAAACTCAAATGAATTATACATGAACTAGAAAATAAAATATTGATTATTCCTATAAAATCAATCATGAATTAAAATAGCACTTTCAATATATCTAATAAAATTTGTTTGTAACTTGAAAAATGTTAAGTAAGGTTGATTGTTCTTTGGTGGTATAGTCATACAAAAATTGTTTATGAATAGCTTTTTATAAAAATATGATTTTTAATGTGGTGATTTGTGCAAATGTTCACTGACCCACCAACTCAAACTTGAAATCAATTTCCCCAGATTTAAAACAATTAATAACAAAGAAAGACTATAAATTTAGAAGAGAATGCTCTTAATCTCCAAACTATTGCTGATCACCACTTACTTAATGTTTTAAAAAGTAACATTTTTGAAAACTGGATTTTAAAGTTTGTGTGCTCATTAATTAGATAAACTGTAAATTTATACTAAAAACCCCTGAAAGCCAACAAAAACCATAATCCATTATTTTTCATTCATACATTCAACAAATATTTTTTGATCTTGTGTACACTAGTAAGATAAATTCAGTCTTTCTCAAAGTATCAGTTTCATTGCATTTGATCTTTTAAATATATCATACACAGGCTAATTCCAAGAGTATTCCATAAAAACACATTATGATAAAAAATATTATACACCATCTGAATGTCTGATTATATTGCATGGGTAGGTGTATGGAAGTAAGTCCTTTAAGTGGGAAGTGATAAAGCTCTCCTCTTTTTGCAAGAATTAGCTAGCTTTCCAAAGTCATTATTCTGTTCAAGCTGAAGATATGAATGGGACAGGTTGCCTTCCTAATAATGGTTCCTACTTTCTTATTTCTGTTGACATTTTTAACATAAATCCATAGAAGGTCTCAACAGTTGGCAAATGTAAGCTACCAGCCTCCACTCTGTATCAGAATCCCTGCTAGATCCTAAAAAGCACCTCCTTTTTACACTCCAAGTTTAATGGATAAAATTGAAGTTACATAATTTGCAAAGATATAAAATTGAATCAGGTTAAGTAGTTTAGAAAGGCACTCTGTCCTACTGGAGCAAATGCTTAAGAAGCTTTTGACTGGAGAAATGGAATTATTATTAGGAATGAGAATGAAAACTCCTTCCTCAACCTCCATTAGCAAACCCAGGCTTTAAAGTGCTTAACTGCCAAGAGGAAGATGGATGTAAATGATGAGACAATGATTATGAAACTCTTCCAGCATCCGGATGTAGAGTAGGAAATATTCTGAGTCACTGACTGCGTGGCAAATTCTTGCTTTCCATTTGTGTCAATCAGTAAATCTATACTTGCACAGTCTTGAATTACTGGATTGTATTTCTGTCTTTAAAAACTCCTCCAGAGCTCACGATCCTGCTGTTTTACACTGACTGCTTCAGTTGGGTCTTATAGTTCAATATTTTAAAGAGTTCTCAAGTATACTTTCAAATTATTTTCTAGTGTCTTAGTATCAGGTTTTTTTCATATATATTGCACAACATGTTGAAGAAAATACTGTGAAACATACAACTTGTTTTCTTCTTGTTAGAATTCCTACTGTCACTGACCATAGCTCCCTCAAATATCTTTGCCATCTAGTAATGCCCTTACTGTCAGCTTGGTTGAGCAGGAAAGGAGAAGCATATTTTCCTCAAGCAACATAGCTGTTGCTTGATCAATACATTACTTAAATTCACTTGAATCATTCCCATCTTTCCATGAAGTAAAGCACTTGCTGAAACACCATTTAATGATTTTCAGGTTTAATGGTAGGTAGTGATAATTTTTTTTTCTTTTTCATTGCCTCATGTTTTCAACATATCTTTATTCTCATGTTTCCTGAGCAAGGTTCACTCAAATGTCATGGATAAAAATATTTTATATAACAAGAGAGAAAATAAATTAATGGAGAGCTACTTACTGTTTGAACAATGAAGAGGACTGTTCCACAAAGACGAATGCATCTGTTAAATCGAAGTTCTAAATACTATTGCCAAAAAAAGAAAAATAGTTATTATGTGAATCTTCTGGACATTTTTTTTGTTTTTCAAATCAGCAGCTTGGGAGGTAATGAGTTAGAACTCTGAAGCAAGTTTATGATGATTGATTTGTATTCTGTATTTTTATTTTATTAAAGTTGTATTTACATGCAGCAAAATTAACTCTTATTTTAGAGGACAATTCAATGGGTTTTTAACACACATATAGATTTGTGTAATCTCCATCACAATTGAGATGCAAAATAGCTCTATCACGCCAGAAAACTCCCTCATGCTGCCCCTTTGTGGTCAAGACCTTCCCCATCCCTTAAACTCTATTAATCATTGACCTGTTCTCCATCCCTAATTTAGCCTGAAAAGATTAGGAAAACTGTCACATAAATGAAAGTAGATTCTATTGTTTTTTTTTTTAATAGTAAGGAATCTTGTTCTCCTTTCCCTTAGCATCCATTCTGTACATTTCCTTGTAAACAACTGTGATGGAACTGTCAGCTAAGGTTCCCAGCCTTTTTTAAGCAAGAGGAAGTCACATGATGCCAGTGCAGCTAATCAGATTCTCCTCTCAATGGAAGGCAAGATACAAAGACTGAAAGTAATTGGAGCAAACTGATCCTAAGGGTGAGGTGGGGCCAATGGCAGAAGAAACCTTCTGGTTCTGTCCTTTCCAAGACCTACTTATCCAGTTTCTTATTCTGGTTAATGAACTACCTTCCTGTCCTTGCAAAACACACACACACACACACACATACACACACACACACACACCTTTTTTACTTATAGCACCTGTCAAATTCTATTCAGAGCCAACAACCCTGACAATTCCTCCTAATCTCCTTGAAATCTGCTCTATCTTATAATATAATCTGTTTATGTCGTATACTATGTAGTATATTACAAAGTTAGAATGCACAGCTGAAGTCCAATATATTTAACCTGAATAATACGACTACACATTGAGACAAGTTTAAGGCTGACAACAGCCTTGTCATATACAGGGGGAAAAAGAGAAAGGGAAACTAGCATTAGATAATAATCAGAGGAAAGACATCTGAGATTTTTGCTCCACAATCACAGCTAACACTACAGAGACTTGCTCTGTTCATTTTCCTCCCAATAACTCTATGAGGCAGGAACTATGTATAAGCCCATGTTGGAGAGGAGGACACTGGGGCTCAGAAAGGACGCCAGAATTGAACCTAATTATTGGCAGGACCAATGCACAAATCCTCAGTGTTAGAATAACCACACTGAGTCAACAATCTGACCATGTGCTTAAGACTTATAGGTAAATAGCTGGCACTGACACATAATAGAACCTTTTAAAAGGTAGCAAATACACAGCTCAGTGCAAGGGCTTTGGGAACAGAGTTCCAGCCACTGACCCAGTCCCACTCCAGACTCATGAGCTTGAGGCAATCACTCTCCAAATCTCTGGTTCTTTCTCTTGAAAATGAGGACTACAGCAACTATTCTTTCCTCTCTTAGTTTGTGGGGTTTTGGAGACTACCCAATGATATATGTGGATGGTGAAATATTGTGAACTATGCATTCAAAAGTAATATGTTAAGAAGCTAGTGGAATCCAAATCCATGAACCTTGTCAATTACATGTATCAAATTCATTCAAGGACCTTTTAGAAGATAGTTTAGACACTAGAAACAGGGAAGCATTATTTCTTCAGAATTCTTTTAGTAAATACACACACACATACACACACACATATATACTTATACATATGATTTTCCCCCTAAAATCAGGTGCTCCAGGAAAATCAATGTACTTAAGCCCATATGAGACCAACTCAAGCTGAGCACAGTGGTGCACACTTGTAATCCCAACAGCTCAGGAGGCTGAGGCAAGAGGATTCCAAGTTCAAAGCTAGCCTCAGCAACTTAGTGAGGCACTGTCTCAAAATAAAAAATAAAAAGGGCTAGAGATGTAACTCAGTGACCAACTCAAGACAGAACCAAGAAGTTTATCAGTAGACTTGGTCAGCCATCAGGCTTACTAGACTGCAGAGGAAATACCTGGAGACCCAACCAGAAGCCTGAGTCACTATGCAATAGGCTTACAGAATAGCTCTAGAGTTTCCAAACAAAACTACAGGATAACAATAGATATCTACAGTCAACTGACATTTCTGAGTCTCAGAACTTTGACTAACATAGGGACACTATGACTTCATTGGGGGGTGGGTAGTACCAGAGATTAAACTCAGGAGCACTCAACCACTGAGCCACATCCTCAGCCCTTTTTTGTTTTATTTAGAGATAGGGTCTCACTGAGTTGTTTAGTGCCTTACTTTTGCTTAGACTGGCTTTGAACCTGAGATCCTCCTGCCTCAACCTCCCAATCCTCTGGGATTACAGGCATGTACCACCACATTCAGCCAACTTCTTTTAATACAAATAAATGATTAAAAAGCAAAAATAGAGTCTGAACAATTCAGCTAGGACACTCAGATTGAGTTGGATCCCAAAAGATACTAAAGAAGTGATGGATTGAATTAGATTCCTGCTAAACACCTATCAAGTTGTTTAAACACCTTGGAAGTTGCTAAACACCTATCAAGCTTACGTTCTGAAGGTAGTGATTAATAGAGATTAAAAATGCTTATTAACAGCCACTTTGATCTATAGAAATGTAAATATGGAGTGATTTCACATTTGAGAAAGAATGCCAAGGTAGGCACCATTCAATGTTAGACTGCATAATTGTATAAGCGACTCCACCTCTCAGCATAAAACTAAAAAGTACTCCACAGGAAACCTATGCTGTGACCAATTGATAGGAGCATAGCATGCTGCCTAATTTGCCTGTCCCTGGTTGCCTCGCACCTCTAGCTGTGGATGCTCAGTGTCCTCACTAGATCATGTGTCCTGTATTGTTTTCCTGGTCCTCTCTGCACTGGTATAAACCCTGCTCAGAGAAGCAGCCAGCATGCTGCTAGGTGTGTGTGCACTTTGTTTCATACTCTCTTACTAGCTTAATTTACTCTGGATCTCTGTCTGCAAAACAGGGCTCTGAGAGTACCTCTCTTATAAGGATTTTTTGAGTGTTGAGTCAGATAATGTATATAAAACATGTAGCCTAGTGCCTTGCATGTATTAAGCATTCATTAAAAGTTAGTTTTTGCTATTTTTAAGCTGGAATCTCTGCTCATGTAGCTTCTATCACTAGAAATGTGTGGGAAATCTGGTTCTGGTTGAGTTGATGTTGTAGCTCCAAAAAGGCATGGGTCAGTGATTATGAAAGCAGCATCCAACTGCCAGGACTGAAATCCTCTTGCCAGATTATTTAAACCCTTTCCAAGTTTTGGAGTTGGTTAACTACAGGTCAGAGCTCAGAGACTTGAATGTGTAAAGGTCCCATCAGACAATACATGAATGACATAGGCCAGTTTTTCATAAGTTCAACATCATAGAACAGTCTTATATCTTGAAGAAATAATGCTCTTTCATGTCCCCTTTGAAACAATAATTGCCTTCATCACCATCCATTTTCCCTTTTGGGATTTTTTTTTAAGATGCTGGAATGCCACTTATATTAGTTCATAATGAGACGTTTTCATCCAAGGACTAGGATTTTAAAATGCACATTTAGAGCCGGGCACAGTGGCTCACGCCTGTAATCCCTGCACTTTAGGAGGCTGAGACAGGAGAATCACGAGTTTAAAGCCAGCCTCAGCAATGGCAAGGTGCTAAGCAACTCAGTGAGACCCTGTCTCTACATTAAACACAAAATAGGGCTGGGGATTTGGCTCAGTGGTTGAGTGTCCCTGAGTTCAATCTCCAGTACCAAAAAAAAATGTGCATTTAGTGTACTCTATCCCCATTAGGGTATCCACATCAATAGCATCTTACTGTTGTAGGAACATCTTTCTTAGGCATACTTGCATGGCTCTTCTAGCTTTCCAGACAAGGAAATATTTAAAAAGTGCTTGTGATATCAGGAAGAATCTTATGGTAGATTACATTTGGCAATAGGTTTTGAATACCTGAAGTTTATAGGTCATTCCTGCATCTCTCTCTAAACTAAAAGCCAGAATCCTGGAACCTAAAAGTTAAGCCTTCCTTTTGGGATTTTTTATAAAGACATAAATGCAGATAAGAATTTCTCTACCATGAGAAAGTAATAGTGCAAACACAATAAGCTCTCAGTCTAGAAATTAAGAGAGTGAGAGCAATGGCTGTATACTGAAGTCCCTGTAGCCATAGGAAATGTTGAGCCAGCATTATCAGTCTTTTGAATTTTCAAAAGAATTCAGAATCTGGAATTTCATTTGAATTCTTCCTCATCATTAAATGTTAAATTAATTTTTTAAAAAATACACAAACAAACTGAGGACTGAATTTGTCCTGAGGCTGCCAGTTTGTCACTTCCCAGCAAAATAGAAAATCCATCCTGCTTACTTCTGGGATGATGACTGAGCCCTTTCAGCTCTTCCAAACACACTGACCACAGAGAGCAGGCTATGCTCCCCTCGGATGCTTCACTCTGGATGGCATCACTAGAGCTCAGACAGAGTTTGTTACTAACACTTCTTGTGCCATTGGGGCCCGTCCTCAGCACCAGTTGAACCAGCCTCACTGAGAAGTCACCTTTCAGAAATCCTCAGTTGTAGCAAACACTTCATAGACTCTAAGACAGTAGAGGCCACTAAGAGGAGACATCAAGCCCTCTGGATAATGGCCTAGCAGAGAAGAATCTTCTGCAGCCTTGTCCATAGCCCTGAGGGTGAAGGACACCACTGAAGGTACTGAACTGGGCCCCACCATGCCCTTGAGATTTTTTCCCACCTTCCATTTAACTCTCTAACATAAACCAACATTCATCTTTTTTGTAAAACTCTTTCCTATAGACAATTTAAGAAAACCTATATCCACGGGGTCTGTGAAATAGAAGAAATGGTTTTCCTTAGTCACTTTTCCATAGAGATGGAAAAGCTTTTTAAAAATCTTACAGCTATTTTTCTCTAGTGATCCCATGGTAACTACCACCACCACTACCAGCACCACAACAATTATGGCGGACATCTGCCCAGCACTTACTTTGCTGTAGGTACTATTCTAAATGCTACACTTTGCATCATCTTATTTAATGCTTCCAGCAACTGGATGAAGTGGATAGTATTATTTTATTTGTGAGATGAGGAAATAGTTATAAAAGGCTAATCAAATAAGTGGCCAAGGTCATCCAGCTAGTGGTAGAATTTGGTCTCATTGCAGGTACTGGGACAAGAGCTATAGTACCTTAACCATTTGAGTACCTGCCTCTCTGAGTTGGTGCAAATTCTCTACCAATCATCCTAAGAAAGGGAATGGGGCTGAATGACGACTTGGAACAAGGAGATTCATTTGAAAGAGGAGCTAGGACTTGATCCACTTAACCCTCCCCAAGTTCCCCACCCCCCAAAAATTTTAAAATCTTTCCCCTTGACTGGGAATCAAAGATGTTAAAGATAGAAAGGAGCCTAGGGAGCAACAAGTCCAATCATTCCATTTACTCTGGAAGGCTCTTTTTCCGCTGAGCTCAGGAGAATAAATCCCAAGGTTTCATTGCCATTATAACACTTTTCCCTCAAGGCAAGAGTGACAGGTGATGAGACAGAGAGAGATTCTGATGTGGTGGTGACGATCCATCCCCAAGAAAATTCTTCCAGGAGACTGTAGGATGCCCCACCTTCCCTTTTACCTCGTAGGTGCTGGTAATCCCCAGTTTGTAGAACACGGGCAGGAAGACCTCTGCGCTGATGACCACCACAAAGAAATAGGTGAGGGCAAAGATGCTGTACATGATCCCAAAACGGTAGATCTCGGCGGGGGTGCCCAGGACGGTGACAGCTGACATGAAACTGGCGGTGAGGGACAGCGCCACGGGCACAGCGGTCATACTGCGGCCACCCATCAGAAAGTCCTTGGAGGTCTGCTGGCCGCCCCCTGCGAAGGCGTAGTAGATGCCGATGGCGGCAGAGATGAGTAGCATGCCGGCGAACACCACGTAGTCCCACACCACGAAGGTGCCAATGCCCCGCTGCGCGTCCATGGCCTGGCAGTGGCCAGCGCTCTACGCGGAAACTGGTGACCCCGCGACGCGCAGCCCGCGCCCCGGCGCGTTTTAGCTCAGCTGCAGGCGCTCGCTTCTATTTCCTGAGCGCCGCGGGCGTGGCGCCCTACGGCAGTTAGAGGCGTCCTCCAGGTGCCTCCGCCAGTCTTGAGCGTCCAGCGCAGGTAAGAGCAGAGGCACCAGCTGGTAGTGGTCCCAGCACGCAACGCTGAGAGCTGCGCGCTGAAGTCTGGGACTTTGGGACTCTGCTGGCAGCGCTGAGCGCTTACCAGGTGCCTGACTGGGTGACCCAGACAGCTGAGGCTCCCGGGACACTCCGGCAGGTGAGAACTGGAGCCTCCAGCCGCGTCCAGCGAATCGACAGGGAGCGCTCAGCACAAATTTTATCAAGTGACACCCGAGGGGACGCACCATTTAAATAAGCAGGGGACGGATGAGGGCGCGTGGGTTGAAGGGCAATTGTCATGCCTTTAAGTTTAGCTTTCCGGTTCAACAGTCCAGGTCCTTACTGGAAAGTATGCCTGGAGTTTTTAGATTGTCTTACTTGACAGGTTAATGGGTGATGCGGTTGACAACTGCAGTGACCTGAGATCATAGTCCTTGGCAGGTAAGCAATTATAAAGAAAAGGAAGAAGTCTGTGAGATCGGTCACCTGCATTTTCATTCCACAAACACTTCTGATCTCATGCAGTCTGATCCTGTGCAGCCTATGATGGAAATGGTAGTTTCTGCAACATTAATAATAACAGCTCTGTTTAATGAGACTTAGGATGTGACGCATGCATGCCTGAAACCTTTTCCATTAACTAGTGTAATTTTTACTATTACCCTTCAGATAGAGATTATCTCCATTTTTCAAAGGAGGAAAACTGTTTTAGAAAGGTGAAGTCACTTGCCCAAGGAAATGGTAGTGATAAAGATTCTTAATCCAGGTTGGATTTCAAAGCTTGTTCTCTTAATTACAATGCTATACTTTGTAAAGTCCACATGTAAATGTAAGTTAAAGGTAGGCATAAATGTGCACATTAAGTGAAGACACCTGAAAGCATATGGAAGAAAAGATTTGTTTGAGTACCAACACCTGGAATATATTTTAACTGTCTTGCCCTAAAAAACTGCTAACATCACATGTTACCTTATAAAGTAATATGACTCTTGGATTTTCCTTCTACAATAGGCCCTCCAGCCAAATGTGCCCAACCATTGATCTATTTCAGGCAGTCCCTGTTTATTTTTATACATCTTTACAATTTACCAATTGACCTTGGTCAACAATCACAGAATGCATTTAGCCTAATCTAGTGTGTGAACAAAGCTGTATCAAATTCTATTTTTTAATAAACTGGTATTTTTCTATATCATTTTCAGAAGGAAATAAAGAGGGAAATAGAAACTAAATCCAAGTAATCCAATCATTTAAACAAATATGTGGCTTGGAATTATGTCCCACCTGTGTGAACTTTACTATACCTTTATATCTTTACTGTGTGTGTGTGTGTGTGTATTAAACCTGACATCCTGATTTTGCGACTTATTAGCCATATTTTGAGCAAATGCTTCCTTCTCTGTCTTGATTTCTCTTATCTAAAATGGGGGTACTGATTCTCATCTCACAGAGCTGTAGGAGGTTAAATGAGATAATATGTGTACAGCCCCTGACACTGTTGAGTGCTAGCATTGCATAATTATTTAGCTGCGTTCCAATTTGTTGAGAATGAGGCTGGTATAAGTTATAGTTCGGAAGTACTGATGTTAAACACAGCCTGTGATTTCCCTAATTATTTCCCCTTGCCTTATAAAATCTACACAATGCTACAAACCCTTGTAGAATCTATACTCTGTGCTTTTAGATCTTTCAGGTGTTCTGTTGTATGTCATAAAATCATATTTTCAAGAATAATACATGAATGCTTTATTTGTGAGCCTCTGACATATAGGTTTTCATGTGTTGCATGGTAAACCTTCACCCAATCTTTCTTCTTTCAAAAATTTGTAGGTATTTATTGTTTTTTGGCATTCCTTATGGGAGAAATTGGAGAGCTATTTGAGGTCACCAGACTTTTGTTTCCTCACAATTGATTTGCTTTATGGCTGAATCTTAATAGATAATTTTTTCTCCATATTTTCACTCCCAAACTTTTGCCAGAATATTTCTAGAATAGCATACTTTTTATTCATCTAGAATGGTGAGTCCTTTCAATCTGAATAGTCAGATCTTTTTTTTTCAACCATTGTCACTGTTCCGATTTGCTCTAGCATCTGATTTCAGTGCCTTCCATGCTATGCTGCACTTCAGTGATTTCAGTGTAGATTCTATTTGTGCTTCAACATTCATGCTTCTGCTCAGATGTAACCTCCTCCAAGAGGCCTTCCATAACTTCTCCATCTATAATTTGATCTATCATTTTTCTATTCTCTTATCTTGTATTGTTTTGTTTATATATTTATATAACCTGACATGATTTGTAATTTTTTGTCAATTCTTTATAATTTTTGTCAATTCTTTGTAATTTTTTGTGGTCCCCCTACAATGGAAGATCTATGAAGGCAGTGATTTTATCTGCTTTTTCTCCCACCGCCATCTTGCCTGGGTCTAGAGCAGCCTAGTACCTGATGTGTTTTTTTTTTTAAGTCAATAAACAAGTTGAGTGAACAAAAGAAAGGAATTATTAGAAAATCCTCTCAAATAGGTTGACTAGATCCTGATTTGTGACATTGTAAATTTCCTACTTTTCTCCATTTTCATACACATTTTAGAGGTCAAATGAGAGAAACCACATCAGAAAGTACACTTTATTTTAAAGCTGCATTTAAACTACAAGCAGTTTTCTTTCATTTATAATCATGTTTTCCTTATCCATTTTATCAAGCAATATTGATTGGCCCAGAGTGACAGAACCCAAAATAATAATGGCTTAAGCAAATTAAAAGTGTATTCTCTTGAGGCTGGGGTTGTAGCTCAGTGGTAGAGCACTTGCCTAGCATGCATGAGACACTGGGTTCAATTCTCAGCACCGCATACAAATAAATAAAATAACAACTAAAGAAAAAATTTTTTAAAAAGTGTATTCTCTTTCATGATTAAAAAAATGTATAGAGATTCAGGCTTGGGGCAAGAAGGGGAATGAGGCTATATGAAGTTTGTTTGAGATCCCAGTTCCTTTCTTACAGTTTTTCTATCTCCATTAGGAAGAACAGGTCAGAATAGGGCATGCCTATACCTTTAAAGACATTTACCATCAATTTTACATGATGGCTCCACTTATATCTAATTGGACAGAACTTAGCCACATGGTTACATATACTTGCAAGGGAAAGACTGCAGGTCAGTCTCCAATAGCCATTCTCCTCTTCTTTTCTTGAAAGAGGACCCTCAGGTTTTAGTTGAGCACATGGTCCTCTAGCACAGTGCTTCATTTCCCAGTATTTGTGGCTGAAGAAAGAACAACAAACTCTCAACTGCTGAAGTATATCCCTTCCCAAGAGAGAGATAGGACATTTAGACATAACTAAAAATTGATAAGAAAACAGAACATTTCCCCCACAAATAGCACAAGCAAGGTGTGTTATGAAATCACCATTTATTTGTTCTCCCATCTGCCACCACCACTCTAAAATAGAAAGTTAGCACAGAATAGGTGGGTTCTGAATTCAAAATGAAATTTATGGCCCTACCTGCCAGAGGTTGTCCTGGGCTTCATCCCTGTGATGGCAATCTCTGATGTGGAAACTGACTGGAGCAGAGGGGCACCTTTAGTCCAGAGCCATCGATGGCTGAGGGCCTGACTCGCAATCCCTTTGGCTCTGGAGGCAGTCCTTCTTCCAGTGGCCCGCTTTTTGTACAGAGGGGCAGGGTGCTTGGGGCCCTTTTGTCTCCATACATTCATTTTTCCAGTGTCTAGATTTCCTACAGCAATGCAGTTTCCTTGGGACAGGATCTCCCATGGGCAACCTAGAATCCTTGTTCTTTTCCTCTCCATCCTGGTCTCAGTTATAAATAACTGAGGAGGCAGTTTTAATTAGATCTACAGCAGGAGTGTTAGGCCCCAAGCCCAGCTTTTATAACTTTTGCCATATGCCTGGATTGGACAAGGTGATGAATTTATCATTTATAAGTAATGCCCCTTCAGGAGAGTTAGGGCTTAGGGTTGTATATTTAATAACAACCTTCTGAAGCTTCTTATAGGAGGCTGTAGGATTCTCATTGGGGAATCTATAGTAGCCAATTTGTTATAGTTTATAGGCTTTACCTAGCCCTGCTTTATACCTTCCAATAGACAAAATACAAGGTGATTTCTTGCTCAAATTCCCTTGGGGGTATTATAATCCCAGTGGGGATCAGATAGAGGAACACTGTTACTCCAATGGGACCTGTTATATGAGCTCCAGCCCCAAAGACAACTGCAGCATGTTCTTTCCACTTTCTATGTAGGAGTTTGGTTTAAAACAATCTGTGTATCTTTCCAGCTGAGGTCAAAGGCAATAGTTAGGCTCTGAAACCCCCTCAGTGTATACTCGGGGTCATCTGAGAATTTACCCAAGTCTGATTTTACCTGTCTAAGATCCTATAGGCAAAAGAAAACCTGAACCCTAATAGATTGACCAGTTAGTTGGCCTTACAACCTCTTGTAGAAGATAGGTCCCAGAAGCTGTGGGGAGCCTCAGATTCAGTTGCCAGGGATTTTTAAGGCCTGATTGTAATTTCTCCAAAGAAAGAACAGAAGGCTCTAATTTTATAGTTGGGTCCTCCTTGGCCTCTTGGGGTGGGTTAATTAGGGCTTCCTCCTTATTTTCCACCCTGGACTTTGAAGGAAGAGATGGAAATTTTAACAAAGCCATAACACCGGGTCCAATTTGCAAGTCCTGCAGAGGTCTTGTTTATTGCTAGTGTATAGAAATGCAACTGTTTTTGTGTATTGATGTTGATCCTGCTACTTTGCTGTATTCATCTTCTAGTTCTAATAGAATTTTTCATTTTTGTTTTTGCTTTTTGTGCAATCTTTAGGGTTTTAAAGTTAGGTTGTTGATTTGAGACCTTCCTGATTTCCTAATATATATATTTGTAGCTATAAAATTTCCCATTAGCACTGCTTCTGCTGTGTTCCATAAATTTTGGTATGTTGTGTTTTCATTTTCATTCATTTTAAGTATTTTCTAATTCCCCTGTGATTTCTTCTTTGATCCATTTGTATTTAAGAAATGTGTTGTATGGGACTGCAGATGTAGCTCAATGGTAAAGCCCTTGCCTAGCACATACAAGGCTCTGGACTCAATACCTGGCCCTGCTCCCTCCCCCCCAAAAAGTGTGATATTTAATTTCCACAATTGTGCAAATTTTCTCATTTTTCTTTTGTTATTGGTTTCTAACTTCATCCTGTTGTGACTGGTGAAGATACTTCGTATGATATCTATCTTTTCAAATCTATCAGCCTAATTTGTGACCTAACATATGGCGTCTCCTAGAAGATGTCCCATGTGCACTTGAGAAGAATGTGTATACTGGTGTGGTTAGGAAGAATTCTGTAAGTGTCCATTGGGTCTTACAGGTTTATTGTATGGTTTAAGTCTTCTATATCTTTAACTACCTCCTGTTTCTTTTTATCCATTAATAAAGGTGGTATTGAAGTTTTCGCTCTATTTCTCCTTCAGTTCCTTTTTTTTTTTTTTTTTTGCTTCATATACTTTGATGACACCTATCATTCCATGTGTAAATGTCTGGAATTATTATATCTTTTTGCTGTATTGAAACTTTCATTAATATGTAATACCCTTGTCTCTTTTAACAATTTTTTACTTAAAATATATTTTTGCCTGATCTTAGTACAGCCACTACCTTCTTGCTTTTGGTTACTATTTGCTTGGAATATCTTTTTCTCATCCTTTCACTTTCAACTCATTTGTGTTTTCAGATCTAAAGTGAATCTCATAGCCATCATATGGTTGGAACATATGTTTTTATCCACTCTTGCAATCTCTATATTTTTACTGGAGAGTTTAATTCACTTACATTCAAAGTAATTACTGATAAAGGAGGGACTTCTGTCCTTTTATTATTTGTTTTCTATATGTCTTATCACTTTTTGTCATGCATTTTTATCTTCACTTGAGTTTACTTGATTATTTATAATGATTTTTAAAAATTTCTCATTTTCCTTTGTGTATATTCTGTAACTATTTTATTTGTGGTTACCATGGAGATTACATTTAATATACTAAAGTCATAATGTGATAATTGAATTTATACCAGCATAATCCCAATAACATAAAATTTCTACTCTTTTACAATTCCATCTTCATCTCTTTCAGTTGTTGATAGCACAAAATCATATCTTTATGTTTTGTGTTCCCCCAAACAGAAACTCATCATTATTTTAAATGCATCAGTCCCTTAAATTATGTGGAGTTTTAAGCCAAAATTACAATAATACTAGTTTTTAGACTGATAATCGATTTTTTAAAATGTATTATTATATTAAATCATGTAGAAAACAAAAAGTAGAGTTACAAACCGAAGTTATAATAATACTAGCTTTTATAGCTGTCCATGTGTTACTTTTATTGAGATTTTTATTGCTGCATACAGATTTATGTCATTTCATTTCATCTTACAGGACTCCCTTGAGCACTTCTTGCAGGGCAGGTCTAGTGGTAACAAACTCTCTCAGCTTTTGTTTATCTGGGAATATCTTAATTTCTCCCTCACTTTTGAAGGACAGTTTTGCTATATATAGAATTCTTAGTTGACAGCTCTTTTTTCCCCCATAACTTTAAACATATTGGCCTACTGCCTTCAAGCTTCTGAAGTTTCCAATGAGAAATATGTTGGTATAGTATGGAAAATCTTTTGTATGTCATGGCACTTATCTATTACTGTGTTCAAGATTATCTTTGTGTTGGGTCTTTGAAAGTTTGATCATAGCATGTCTCACAGTGGATTTCTTTGTGTTCATTTTACTTGGAGTTTGTTAAGTTCTTGGATGTTTGTATTTGTGTATTTCATCTAATTTGAGAAGTTTTCAGTTATCATTTTATCAAGTATTTTTTCTGCCCTTTCCTTTTTCTTTTCTCCTTCTGAAACTAGCACAATGAGTATATGTCAGTCTACTTGATGATGTACCACAAATCCCTTGAGTCCTGTTCACTTCTCTTCAATCATTTTCCTTTGTGTTCCTTAGACAATAGTTTTCATTGTCCTATTTTCAAGTTCACTAATTCTTTCTTCTGCTTACACACAATTGGCTTTGAATCCTTCTAGTGAATCTTTCATTTCAGTTATTGTATTTTTCAGTTCCAGAATTTGTTTTTTTAGGTTTCCTATTTATTGATTGATTTTTGCATTTTATCCATACACTATTTACTTTCTCCATATCTTCATTTAGTTCTTTGATCATCTTTAAAATAATAGTTTTAAGGTTTGGTAGCTCAGCCATCTGGTCTTTTTTCAGAAAAGGTTTCTGTTTAATATTTCTTCCCTTTGAACAGGTCATACTTTGTGTGCCCTGATCTTTTTTGTTGTTGAAAATGGGACATTTGAATCTAACAGTGTGGTAACTCTGGAGATTAAATTCTTCCTTTCCTAAGGATTTGCTGTTTGTTGTTTTTGTTATTATGTTTTTTAGTTGTTACAAGCTATCTTTGGGTCAAATATTAGTCTAAAGTGTAGACTTAAAGTCTTCTCAGGTATTTTCTTAGCCTTCACCTTTTCCTGGATATGCAGTTGTTTTTTAATGCCCTAGTCTTTAATGTCTGGCACCCAAAGAGGAAAAAGAAAAATGAAGAGGGGAAAAAACAGGTGTCAGCCCTTTAAATCCCCTAGAAGTCACCACAGGTGCAGGCAGAGAGTTTGGCAACAATGTGGGAATGTGAAACAAAAATGGCTGCCAGGCTTTTTGTTTGTACCTCTGTGAACAGAATTTGGTGGATGGTCCTTTCTACCCACTCTGGTTTCCACAAACTGTATGCTAGATGATCTAGGAACAAAATGTGCCCATTTTGAAATATGATTTACTTATTAAAAAAACAAATTTGCACTGTTTTAGAAAACACTTGGCATGTAGGATAGAGTCAAAGTTCATTAAGGAATTATCCCAGTTCTTCTTTATGTAAACTATAATAATATTGTAAGTAAAAAATATGGCTAGAACCTCTTCACCATACAGAAAATATTGCAATGATATCTATTATAAAAGGATTATATGTGTCGAACAGCAAAAGGACAAAATTTTGAGCTTACAGAAGTTCTAAATGCAAAGCTATGATAGAAATTGGTTTGGGAGTAATTAGTTAGTATTTCAAAATGTTAACAAGTCAACAGCTAAATTTCATTGACTTTCTATCTAAAATTATTATAGTATAAAAACTACATCTTCCTTTAGTAAGGTAGATTACATTAGCTATTAGGTATAAATGCTCACTTTTTTTGTTTCTCGCTTGAACTTTTCCACTGAGTTTAGCTTTACTCCTCTTACTAAATAATGTACTTGTAAATATATAAAATGATATCATATGCCTATTTATGTAATACATTCTAACTGCATAGGTCTCCCAAGTTTCAGATATATTCCCATTTAATATTATATGAAAACTGTCATTTTAAACTAAATTTTTTGTTCAGTGTCATGTTTTGGTATGTTTTTAAAGTTTGTCAAAACATCTTCTCTCCAAGAAAAAAGAAATCTGTGGCCCTTTGCTACATCTGAAAGTCAAGATATAGATATTAAGAAGAAGGCCAACAGAGCCAAACAAGTTTTCCTGGAGTGAAATTAGGTTTGCATTTCCTCCTAATCACGTCTCATTACTTGTAAATGTTTATTTACCACTTTTCCCACAATAAGAAAACAGGGATGAAGTTTACATAGAAAATTACAGCATTGCACTATAAATAATTTCACATCATTTTGGAAGAGGTTTTATTTATAGAAATATAGGACTCTTTCTGAATGTCCTTTGAATGGTGATAATTATTTCCAAGTGGACAAAGGACTAGCATATGTTGATTGGTGCCATAGCTGATCTGACTCAAGAGCCCATCTCCACTCATTTAATTACATTCTACCCAATTTCTCTCTCCCAATATTGTTCTTAAATTAATGCTCTCAACTTAAAGACTCAATTATCAAAATTTTTCATGAGATATTTTACTGTCCCTAATCCCACCTGCTCCACAACCAGATGTACTCTCTCCCCCTCTTTTAGTCCCTTTAGCATGTTTATATTCATTTATTAGCCTTCATAGTGGGATAGTATTATAGTTGTTTTAGGGGTGAAGATGTAGCTCAGTGGTAGAGTGCTTTCCTACCATGCCCTAGACCTTGGGCTAGATCCCCAACACTGGAAAAAAAATCCTTTGAAAGTACTTACTTGAAGACTCTTCATAAAGGATAAACTCATGGATCCCTGAGGCCAAAAGCAGAACTTGAGAGCCACTCTGCATGCCTGCTTCATCCTTCCCCCTGGCTCTCCAGATTGATTTTCTCTACATTACCACTGATATTTGGACAGAAATGTCCAAGTCAGTGCTTATGTGTTTTTAAACCAGTGGACAGCAGAAGCTGATTATCACTTTAGATTCTAGCTCTAAATCCTTTGGAGAAGAAATCCAATCGATATGGTTTATGTCACATGTTCATGGACTGCTAATCAAATCAGCAGTGGCCAGAAGGAGAGAGCTCTCATTGTGGCTTCCCAGATTCACCCTGAGGGTGGGGAAGGGGGACGAGGTATTCATGTAGGAGGGCGATGAGCTGGCGAGACATTGAGAGGTGTCTCTATTAATCACTGGTGTCATTTTATCATCTCCTATGAGTGATCAGAAACTTGCTTGCTCATCCTTGTAAATCCCCATATGGCAGCACTGTGTGTTGCATAAATAAAATGCTACAACCTGTGAAATCAAGAAATTCCCAAAGTTTCTAAATGCAAAATTTGGAAATCTAAGAGTGATCTTATTGAGTCCTATATCTAGGCTTACTTGTGCTTTCCTCTAAGGGAAAAAAAAGCCTCTTTTGTCTCATATTGAGAGGAAAATTAAAGAAAATATACTCCCCAAATATATGCAGAAATAGGGCTTGGCACAAAGTATGCATAAGGATTATTAATAATATTGATTTCTCTTTTTCTCTCACATATCACATGTAACTCAAAGCAGATCCTATTGGGTTTATATTCAAAATACAATTGTGACATTACTATTTCTCTCTGTACCAGTGTAACGCTGACCAAGCTACCTTCGGTCAGTTGAATGACATCCCCCATCCCCTTTATCTGGTCTTAATTTATTTCCCTGGTCTACAGTCTGTTTTTGCATATAAATCTGCGTCACTCTTTGCTCAAAATCTTCTACTTCCTTCCAAAGTACTCAGGTCTTGAGCATGACAACCAAAGTCTTCTGTAATCTAGCACCTGGACACCAGGTAAACTTCAGCTTCTTCCACTTTGTCCTTCTTTACTGGGCCCTCTGACACCAAAATTCTTGCCATTACTTAAGCAATCCAGCAAATTCTGTACAGGGCCTTTGTACTTACTGTTCTCTTCCCAGAATGCTCTCTTCCAGATAGTTCCTTTGGCTTCCTCTCTCATTCACAGCTGTCTTGAATGTCACTTTGACATGTCAGATCTTTCTTTTCTGTGATTATTCTGTATAAGATATGCCTCTCCTCACTCTGCCCCCATCCCCTTTATCTGGTTAATTTTCCTACCACGATCATAATCTTCCTGGACACTATTTAATTCTGCTCTGGTAGGAGTGTGGGGTGCTGAGTGATATAAGAAGTTTGTCAAATCGGTTTTCTTCATACCTCAACTTCAGTTCATGAGGCATTCTTCACATTTAAGAGGACGGAGTTGGACTTCCTGGTCTTAGGAGGCCACAGAGGACATTCAGCATATGTTACCATGTATACTAAGCATAATGTGGCCACTTTGGGATCATAGACATAGGTCCTATGGTAACTACTGACCTATGAGATAATTTTCACAATTTTAATGTGGTTGGTGTTGTTTCAGGATACATGGGTGTTAATTTGGGGGCTCAAGAAGTTAAAAAAAAAACCATTTCTCCTGTTGAAATTAATGTTAGGTACATTTTTAGCCTATGATAATTTACCCCACAAGGACCTTTATTCAGGAACAAATTACTCTCATTAATGGGAGAGCATTATTCATTATGTCTTTATTTACATAGTCTATGTCTACTCCACCAAAATATTAGTTCTATAAGGATAGTGACATTGTTTTATTTAGGAAATATTTGGTACATGTAGACATTTAATAAATAAATATGAGTGAACATTAAGAATTTACTTGAAGACTATTGTGGAAAGCATTATGCTAAGTGAAGTAAGCCAATCCCAAAAAACCAAATGCCGAATGGTCTCTCTGATTAATGGATGCTGATGAATAAGGGAGGTGGGAATGGGAAACATAAGAGAAATAGAGAAACATTAGACGTGACATGGGGGAGGTGGGGGGCAGGAAAGGGGAATGGGTATAGTAAAGATGGTTGATAAAAATATATATAAAAATATATATATATATATATACTGTTCATTGAAAGTGCATATAAAGATGTTTAATATGAAGAATGTAATCTGCTTATAATTTTGTGCAAAGTTAGAAAAATTAGGATTGTAACAATTTTTTTCTATTTGCCTCAACAAATGTTTTCAGTGAATAGTGTGTACAGCTTCTGATAATTTGTTTTTTTCTGTTATGTTTGCCAACATGTATTAAAATGCAACTTTTGGGAAAAAAAATAAAATAATAATAAAAAAAAAAAAGAATTTACTTGAATTGTCAGTGAGAACACACTTTTTTTGTTTTGGAAAAACAGAAATGTATGATTAATTAGTATGGTTAAGTTAAATGTATGAAACTAAATAAATATTGGAGGGAAAGATATAAAAACAATAATAGTTATTGGAAGGTTGTAAATTTTTGATTTTGCTAAAATTTTTGATTTTTAAAAAATAATTGCTCCCAGCACTTAGGGAGGCTGAGACAGGAGAATCATGAGTTCAAAGCCAGCCTCAGCAATGGCGAAGTGCTAAGCAACTCAGTGAGACCCTGTCTCTACATAAAACACAAAATAGGGCTGGGGATATGACTCAGTGGTTGAGTGTCCCTGAGTTCAATCTCCAGTACCAAAAAAAAAAAATTGCATTGTTTTATCTTATTTTATTTTTATTTTATTTTTATATTTTTTTAGTTGTAGATGGACACAATATCTTTATTTACTTTTATGTGGTACTGAGGATTGAACCCAGTGCCTCACACATGCGAGACAAGCGCTCTACCATTGAGCCACAATCTCAGCCCCTTATTTTATTTTTTAAGTAGCTGGGCATAGTAGCACATGCTTCAGGAGGCTGAAGAAGGAGGATCACAAGTTCAAGGCCAGACTCAGTAACTTAGTGGGACCTTGTCTAAAAATAAAATATTTTTAAAAAGGATTGGGGATATAGTGTGGGGGTAAAGTGCACCTGGGTTCAATCCCCAGTACCAACAAGGAAAGAAAAAAGTAAAGTCATGGGCTGGGATTATTGCTCAGTGGTAGAGCGTTTGCCTAGCACATGGGAGGCACTGGGTTTGATCCTCAGCACCACATAAGAATAAATAAATAAAATAAAGGTATTATTTCCATCTATAACTAAAAATATTTTTAAAAAAGTAAAGTCATAAATTAAAGCATGTTGAACTGGAAGTCAAAACCTGGATTCTAGTACTGACTGTTGACATTCAACAACTGTAACACATACAGAGACCTTAGGTGAGTCTCTGAAATTTTATTTAAGCCTCTGTTTCCTCTTTCATAAATGGCAGGTCATAGGACTCTCCAGCTCCAAAATACTTACTCTCTTTTCTGCCAACATCAGTTGCTACTAATCCTTCCCTCTGTGGTTTCTGCTCTTCACTCTGACATTCTAGAATGTCAGTAGGCCTATCTAAATAGGTGGGACTGTTTTTATTACCTGTAGATTTTATGATTGTTTTCTTTAAAGCAATAGATTCTGTTGTACTTACAGTAACTGCTCTCTTTACTGGTTGTGGTTGTGGGACCTGTTCTCCAGATTCCATTTGTTCTGGATTCCAGGGACACATCAGAAAGCCCCAAGTCCAGCTTGTGGGAGAAAGAACAACATATTTCATCACACGAGGCTCTTGCTCTTCTGGTTTGGGTGGGGTGATGGGCTGGCCCTGAGTTGGTGCTGACTTCTCTTTGCTTTCCTTATATATGACTTTTGTTTCCCTGGAACAAGAGAATCCCAGACAGGGTAAACCAGCTTCTGCTGCCCATCTGATGGGAAAATCTAACAGAGCTAAATGGCCAACCCCATAAACCTTGCATGTCACAGGCTGTATTTCACTTTCAATAGAGCCATTCCAAGGTTGCATGTGTGATCATTCTGTGCTTCATAAGATAACTATGTTAGATAGGGAGGTACTTTGAGAATTCCCATCTAATGAGCAAGTTTTTTTCATGTCACATGGACAGTGGCCTCACATGGGCAGTGGCCTCTCAGTTTCAAAATCTCTAATCAGAAAAAATGTTTCCTTAGTTCCTCTGCACCTCAACTGTGACACATAGAAGTCTCAATTCTGTGATAAAGGCACCACACCTTTGTGCCAGTATATCAACCATTTCCTGAAAGTATTTCAAATGAATGTACAGTGTTACTGAACCATTCTGAGTAGGATCATAGTGTAAGTATGTCAATCTGCTTGCACAAAATCAATAAATAACCAGATGTCTGAGCACAGGATGAGTTTTGTAGGACAATATTCACATATCTTTGACTAGAAGAATAAATTTTAGGATAAAATGAACTAACATGTATCAATTGCTTAGAGCAGTTACTGGTAGATAGTAAGTGCTTGATAAAAGTCAGTTTTTCTTATTTTATTAATTATTATTATATTCAAATGCATATGTGGCTACTTTTCCCTCTAGCAATGGACACTGTTGTTTAGGACAGAGATTTTCACCCAGCCTAATCATTGTAGAAAACTTATAAATATACCCTAAATTAAACCCAGGTTTCTGTGATGTATATTCATTGTTATTTTATATAAACAGAGGAAAGTATTTATAAATATCATCAACATGCAGTATATATCAAATTCTTACTGTATGTAAGTTCTGAAATAGGAACTGAAATAAAAAGAAATGTGTCACACAAACAATTCTTGACTTCAAGATATGGAGACAGGACTTAATAAGGTAAATTTTTAAAATCTATATTAGCAGAAAATCATCCATAAAAAAAATTATTTGGTTGTTGTTGTTTTGGTTTGTCTTTTGTTTTAGTCAGTATATATACCCAGCCCTTAAATTTTTGTTCTTTATAATACACATCTGAAAAAGATGTATTGTAAATTAAATTTTTAACATTATACTTTTTAAAATTAGTGTCCTGTGGATACACCCACCATGCTGCACTCATGCACACACATACAAATGTTTGGTCAGATTCATCCCGCTGTTCTTCGCTTTTCAACGCCTTCTTCCTCTTCCTCAATCTCCTTCATCTACTCTATGGATCTTTCCTCAATTTTGATAAAATTCCCTCTCTCTTTTTCCTTTCACTCTTTCTCTTTTTATTCTTGAAAGTTTTATCACTCTAATAGTTTAAATAGTTTTGTGATGAAACGTTTTGTAAAGATTCCTTACCTATTCTTAATTTACTTTGTAATTCAATTTTTGCATTTCATGTTTAAGGTAAATTGTGCTTCTACAGCACTTAAGACTAAGAAATGCCTAAGGGACTTGTCATATCAACGTGGCACCAGAGCAGCAAGGACGTACTTGATTCTTGAGCTCCTTGTGGCATAGGAAGCTGTCTCTGGAGATTCTGGCAAGGGTCCAGTTCAATCTTCTCTGTGACAAAATTAACACAGAGCTAACTTTCTACTGCAGTAAATGGGCTCAGAGCTTCTAAGAAGAAAAGGCTAATGGCAGAGAATGAACACAAGAGAAAGAGTGTCTCTCTCACAGCAGGAGCTCTGCTAACTGGCACGGTGGGTATCCCTTCTGCCCTTTTCATCTCCTGAGGGAAGTCACCCAGACCAGGTGTCTGTTAGAACTTTCACTGACTAATGGGTATTTGATGCCAAAGGATAATTGTTTCCTGGTGTAAACTTGGACTAATACAAATGGAAGAAATACTCCCAGATCAGCCCTGGTTGCTTTTCAAATTCTAACATTTGGAGGGATTTTGCTACCTGAGTGGAAAGCAGAAGCATACTGGCCTGAAGTTATTAGACTTAGAACTTTCTTTTCCCCCAAAGTGTGAAGCTTTTGACTTGATTGAAGAATTCAGAAAGTTTGCAACATTCGATTATGCTGAATCTATTGTCAATTTTACTTATCTTCCATGCCACCCTGTGTGCTTAATCTGGCAAGTCTCTCCCCAGTGTATAGCATTCATTATAAGCCTCTCACCTCCTTGAAAGGAGCAGTCCAAAGAAAAGAAGGAGGTCTGAGTTCCCTAGCTCATTCTTAAATGAGGAAAGGCCCAAGAGGCCTTAATTCCCTTGGGTATCGCTAAGAAAATCAAGCTAGATAGATCTAGAAATGTCAGCTCTGTAAAGGCCAGAGCTTTATAGTGATCTAGGAGGTAATGCAGTTCACCCAAACATGCAATGGGAAAGAGCTGAACAAGGGGATAAGGTGGGAAACTTACGCTATGCCTAGAATCTCCTAAGGCAGATATCATACCATTATTGAATATGAAATATAGAAAGTCCCATCATTTACAAACAAGTTATGTTCCTAAAGTTTACTAACTTAAACACTTAATATGGAACTAAAAATATAAACCATAGCCCCTGCCCCCAAATAAGTACCTTTTGCTTTATTATTATTATTTTATTTTTTTAAGACATTTTTAGTTGTAGGTGGACACAATATCTTTATTGATTTATTTTTATGTGGTGCTGAGGATCGAACCCAGTGCCTCATGCATGCGAGGCAAGCGCTGTACCACTGAGCCACAATCCCAACCCTATTATTATTATTTTAAAATTTGATATTTTTTGAGTGATCTTAGTTTGGGGGGCTCATGATTTTATTAAAATTTTAATTGTATTAAGATAATACATGTACATGAATTAAAAAGTCAATTGACACTGCAAGACTTTTAGCTAAAACAATAATGACCTCACCTCTGATTTCTACTCCCCAGAGAAAACACTATATTCTTTTAACTGTTTCTTCTAGTATTGACCTCCATGTTTCTAACTAGCTACTCTTGATGTTTTAAAGTTTAGGTGTTTTCTTTTTATATTTTTATTTTTTAAAATTATTATTGTAATTGTGCAAATGTATGAGTTCCATGTAATAATTTAATATATATATAGTGTGCAATAATCGAAGTGAGGTAGTTTACCTATCCCTTTAAACATGTTTTATAAAATTTTTAATTAACACAAAATAATTATATATATTATAATATTATTATATATATAATATATATAATATATATAATGTTATATATATATTTATATATATTATATAAATATTATGGGGTACAGTGTGCTATCTCAATACAAGTATGTAGCATGCACTGATCAAAACTCAGCAATTAATTAACTTTTCCATCTCCTTATCACTTTGCATTTGGAGACTTTGAGCCCCTAAAACCTTAGATATTGTTCATTAACTTCATATTAGGATAACTAAAAATCTAGATCTCCTACCAGCACCCTGCTTCCCCTACCTTCACACACACAAGCACTTCCCATCTCCAACATCCACAATAAAGATATAATTTTCTGTTGGAGAAAATCTCTGCATGTATTTCATTTTGATTACAGAAATATTATTCACAGTTAAGTTACAGAGTGTACTAAGAAGAAATTAACTTTCTTAACCTTTTGCTTTTCTTAGAGTTAATAATTCTTTCTCTTTTTTCATTTGCTTGTATTCTTTGAACCTCTTAGCAAGTCTTTCATTTTTAATGTCCTGATTATCCTCCACCCCCAGGGCAAGGCTCAGATTTGCTAAGGTAATAACAATTCTCAATTTTCTTTCAAGTTTAAAAATCTCACTTTTTACTTACTGAGATACAATTCCTGGTTGGGCTGGCAGGGAGAATGGTTACTCAAAGAAACCTAAGTATTGAAAAAAAACATCTTTGTTGATAGAATGAGAAAAATTATTTTCGGTCAAAATTCTTCTATTGATATTCTTCTATGAAAAGTAACTTTTCCCTTTTTAAAATAAAACTGGGGATAACTGAAATAACAAGGAAAAATGTAAACAGGGAAATTCATGTTGCTTACAGAAGGTGTATTGCACCAGGAAAATATTGACTATATAATGAGCTTTATTAAGATACTTCAAAATACCTGTTCTCATGCATCCTGGCCTCAGCCCTCTCAATTCTATAAGCCATGCTATGTGCCGCTGGTGTTTTGCTGTTTGGGTTATAACATAATGACAAGGTGTCCTTGCTAGATAATGGTTAAACAACAAAGCCATGAGGAACTAAGGCACTGCCTTAGAAATTCTCATGCCTCTCCATCGCTGTAGCCAGAGGAAACAAAGTTAGGGTCAGGGCCTCATAAACCAGTCTTCAGTGGGGGAATTTCCCTTTTCACTTGTGGTAGTACAACTTTTCTATTTTTCCTCATTATGTTCCTTATGATATTTGAATAAAACTAGTTGATCTGGCTTGTATTAAATAAGCATGAGTTGATGTTTAAAAGTTTACAAGGAACCGTTTCTTTGCTAACTTAACAGACTGGATTCAAGATGCAATATATAGTGAATGATGATAAAATCCACATACATGCTTCTTACCTGTGATTGCATGCTTTTCTTTACTGTAATGTTATTAAACTGACAATAAGATAATATGATTCCTTTTTTTAAAAAAAGGAACTTCATAATTTAGATGTGTGAATGAGGGTTCCCCTTCAAGATAATAGAGACTGTATTCTAATGCAGTTATGCTCATGAAACAAAGTGGTTTAAGAAACTGCAGAAGAAATTTCTAGAATTATGCTCAGAACCTGGGTAGGTTTCCAGACAAAATACAGGTGCTCAGTTAAGTGGAAATGAGTAAAGCCTGGGAAATACTCATCCTAAAAAATATTTGTTGTTGGTCTGAAATTCAAAGTTAACTGGATGTTCTTGTTTTGTTGTTATTGTTGGATTTTTACTGGCAACCCTATACCCAGGCACTTCTGAGTAAACTTGAATGATGTCAATTTTGCTTAGAAGGTGGTTGTGATTTTAGACACACTCTAAAACCTTCCAAAGTGAAGTCTGACGCCAAGAAGGATAGAGTCACTTTTGGTTAAAAATAACATCATAAAGTAAGCAGACAGGTTTTCTGATGGGTCCTGTGAACTGGTGCTGACAGAAGTGCTTACAGAGTTTTCCAAGATAGTTTTAATCAGTGGCAGGATTTGAGAGAGTATTTAGTTCTTCATAATAGTGAAAAAGATACTCAGATTCTGAGCAGAAACTAACGAAAGAGAGCCATAGATTTGTACGTTATATAAAATGTGAATGTCACATTAAAGACTGGCATTCAGTAAGTGAACCTTTTACACACTTGGCTCTGCTTTCTGGCTTGGTTCTATCAGATGCATATAACTTTACAAAGCCTTTTGCTGTGCTTTGGAAGAACTACACAAGAAAGGAAGCGTCTCCAGAGATAACAAATTGATTTATTCCCTAGTGAATTAACTTTCTCCAGGAGAAGTTTTGATCATTTGTGACACTTTTCCTGTCAGCACTGATAGGCAGTAAACCTCATATTCTGTTTCATACCCACTCTTATTTGCCAATGTTCTTGGCAGTGGGCTACTCCATAGAGTACTAGGGCATCCTGGGCACTTTATCATCTCATTGTTTTTATTGTCGGCATTGTTTTCCTAACAGCACTGTGATATTGGCATGGCAGGAATTATTCTCCAACTGCTGCAGATGCATTTATAGTGTATCAGAGTAAGTGATTTACTATTAAACAACATTAAACAAAGGCCCATTGTATTAAATGGAGGTTTTATTCTTTAGGCTAAGCTGTCTCTGAAAATAAAATATTGGGAAAATAACATTTGAATTTCCTCCAAATATGGGAGTTAAGGTGACTCAAAAAAATAAATAAGATAAAACAATATTTTACTAAAATATGGCAGCCCAAGAAATATTTGTTGATTATTGAGTTCTACCCAGAAATTACAAAACCAAGGCTCCTACAAAAGAAACTAAAATATTAACCTGATAAGTCACCTGGACATGTGTTCCTAAAATATCAGAGACATGATAAAAGATCACTGGAATTGTTTTCAATGGTTAAACAGAATAAACACACACACACACACACACACACACACACACAGCCCCATTAAACATAAAATGAAAAAAATTGATAGATTATGTTAAAATTGAAAACTCTGTTCATCAAAAGACACCAGTATAAATGAAAAAGCAAACATAAAGTTGAAGAATTATTTTCAATTGTAGTTGATAAATCTCTTATATCCAGAATATATGAAGAACTACTACAAATCAATATGAAAAAGGTACTCAATAGAGTGATGATCAAAAGAACAAAAAAATTCAATAGCTAACCAGTTTATCAGAAAAGCATTCATCTTCTTCAGTCATCAGGGAATTACAAATTAAAACCACAATGTGATGTTAATGCTTAGCTAAGAGAATGACTAATATGAAAAAGATGGAAAATTCTAACTCTTGATGAGGATATGCAGTAACCAGAATCCACATATACCACTTGTGGAATTGATACAACCTCCTGGAAAACATTTTGGCAGTATCCATTAAAGTTTAACTTATACAATGCTCAAGGCCCAGCAATTCTGTTTCTAGATAAACACCCAACAGAAATGTGCACACATGTGTTCAATGAAAGACAAGCACCACCATATTTCTAGCAGCACTCTAAATAATAGCATCAAAGCAAATTTCCGAAGTGCCCACCCACAGTAGAATGGATAAATAATAATATATCTACACAATGAATTCTATGTAAAAGTGCAGCCAATCTATAACAATAGCAAAACAAATGAATCTTAGAAACATGATATTGGGCAAAGAAGCCAAACAAAAGAGAGCATGTGGTATTGTTCCCTTTATATAAAATATAGAAATAGGCAAAACTAATCAATCCAGGAATGTAGTTATCTTTGATAGAGGTAGAGGAATGTGGATAATGACTGAAAAGGAGCACAGAGTGGAGCTTTTGTGGTATTCTTAGTGTTTCTTGATCTGAATGCTGATTATAAGGTGCAATTTAGTTCATAAAAATTCATCTGTACTCATATACAACATTGTAATAATAATAAATAAAATTTATTATAGTAATACATTTTTAAATCACTGGAATTATAAAGAAATCTATATTCTATAGTCATAAGAATTTCTCTTGGAGAGAACTGTTTATACAGTTGGAAGCAATATTTTCATGAGATGCTGGGAAGAAAGTAGTATAATAAATAGCTGTTGTTTTGCCTTCCCTGTATATCATCTTGCTCTTTTGAAAATAAAATATCAATTCTTCTTTGGATAACTCTCTATTACATGAAGATGCTTACAAATGTAATATCCTTCCTCCTTCCCCACTATATGTGTAAGCATATATCTTAAGTCAGTCATTCAGAGAAACCTATACAGATGCAAAGATTGGACCTAAAATTGGCATGTGTTCCAGAAAGTGTTCATTAAAATCTTTTTTAGTAGAACTGAGACTGGTGGTGCTTCTTACACTCATAACCTTTCAGGAAGACAAATCAATAAATCTTCTTTTTTTTTTAAGCTAGTTAGGGTGGGTTTCTTTCACTTGCAGCTCAAAGAATATATACAATAGAATATTATTCAGCCATAAAGAAGAATAACTTTATGATATCAGCCAGTAAATGGATGGATCTAGAAACTATCATGCTAAGTGAAATAAGCCAGTCTCAAAAAATCAAAGATCGAATGTTTTTCTGATATGTGGAAGCTGAATCACAATAAAGGCGGAAGGAGAAGAAGAGAAGTTCAGTGGATTAGACAATGGGGAACAAAGGAAAGGGAAGTAGGATTGGAATAGGAAAGACAGTAGGGTAAGTCTAACATAATTTTCTATGTACACATATGAAAATACCTAAGTGAGTCCCACCATTGTGTCCACCCACAAGAATGGGGTCCTAATTAGAATAATATATATTCCAGGCTTGTATAATTTTATCAAAATAGATTCTACTGTCATGTATAACTAAAAAGAACCAATAAAAAGGTAGATTGCAAGACTGATTAACAATATAGCTGATACCTACTATGATGCTTCAAAGAATAACAATATTTGTTACAAGATTATGACTTCTTTTTATGTACAAGAATTCATAGTTTTCTTATACTTTGTTTTAAATTAATATTAATTTAAAATTGGTATTAGTAAACTGATCTATGTCATTATATTGGATAACTTCTCGACATCATTTGACTTATTCTTGTCTCAGCAAGTTCTCATGGAAAATAAAACTGAATTGGACTGTTTAAAAAAAGAGTTCTAACTATACAGGTGGTGAGGTCTCTGATGGGTATGTTCACTTATCACAGTTGATAGCCAAATTATCTTTTAAGGAGAGTAGTTCTAGTTATCTTAGTCTATTTTCTATTGCTGTAACATAAAACCCCAGGGAAATTTGCAAAGAAAACAAATTTATTTAGCTCATGATTCTGGATGCCAGGAACCCCAGGGCATAGCAACAGGGTCTGGTGAGGACTTTTGTGCTGCATCATATCATGGTAGAAAAGCGGAAGGTACACCCAGAAGAGGCAAAGTACAAGGGCCAGAGCTATTTTTTAACACACAGTAACATTAATTTGTTCATGAGGGCTCCACTCCCATGACCCAGTTCCTTCTCATTAGGCCTCTACCTCCCAATGCCACCACATTGCAAATCGAGCTTCCAACACAGGAATGTTGGGGACACTTCTAAACCATAGCCCTAGTTAACAGCAAAGCTTTGGCTGGTTACTGCATGAAGCCTTGGCCAATCCATATTTGTATTAATCTATCATTGTGTAGCAAACCACCACAAATGTAATGGCTTAAAACAACACATACTTATTACCTCCCCGTTTCTGTGAGTCAGGAATCCAGGCATGGCTTATCATGCACTTGTTTTAAGGGCTCTCAGAAGACAGAATCAAGTGTCAGCTGGGGGTGGGGTCTTACTTGAAGGCTTGATGTGGGGAGGACCTGCTTCTAAGCTCACATGCTCAAGTCCCAGATGGATCTTGGCTGGAGGCCACTCTCCTTTCCTTGCCACATCTACTTATTTCATCAAAGTGCACAAACTGAGAAAGCATTGAGGGTGTCTGTTAGTAAGACAGAAATAAAAATTTTATGTAACATAGTAGTGACATCCCATCCATTTTCCATATTATAGTGGTTACAAGTAACTAAGCCAGCCCACATTCAAGGAGAGGGGATACCTCCTCCACTGTCAGGAAACATGGATCATTGGCGACCATCCTAGAGTCTGTCCACCACAATGTTCAACTGTTTAATTCAAATTTAAACAATAATAGTTCAAAGTGGCAGTAAATTATTAGCCTACCTAGGCTATGTTTTTTGGCCTAGTATATGTTCACAACTGGTATAAATATCCATTAATGTTGGTAGGGGGTCCAGAAGGTCAAGGATCTTGTAAAAATGCCTATTACATTAAATTAAACCTCCTACCTAATGTGGAAAAGTACCCTATAATAAAATATTCCTGTTCTCTGAAACCTTGAGAAATCATAGGAACATCATAAATTTTATAGGAGTTTTGCTATGACAACACTGTCAGTCAAACAATTTATTGGCAATAAATTTGCTTTGAGTTAGTCATTCATTTGGATTCCCCCATCAATTTCTATTCATGCATCAGAAAAGGCAAGACAAATTAAACACATTAAGATCACAAGTTCTTATACCACAATTTAAAAACTTGAAAGAAAATTATACATATAATACACATAATTATTTTATTTATGATATAATTTATCATAATAACTTGCAGAAATGTATTGCATATTCTTTATAAATTATATAGAAATATATAAAATTGAGCCAGGCACAGTGGCACACGCCTGTAATCCCAGCACTTTGGGAGGCTGAGACACAAGAATCGCGAGTTCAAAGCCAACCTCAGCAATGGCAAGGCACTAGGCAACTCAGTGAGACCCTGTCTCTACATAAAACACAAAATAGGGCTGGGGATGTAGCTCAGTAGTCGAGTACCCCTGAGTTTAATCCCTGGTACCAAAAAAAAATAGAAAAGAAATATATAAAATTACATTTTATGCACATTGTATATAAATTACACATAGTGTATATATATATATGTATGTATATATGTGTGTATATATATATATAGTATTTCACAAGAAACATTACAAAAGAAGCACTCACTTGGGGTCTTGCTAAGATGGTAGGATACAGAGCCAGCTGGAGAATTAAGATCTCCATGGAGAGAGTTAAAACAATACTTCAGTAGTAAATCCAAACGCCATAACTATATATATATATATATATATGCATGCATACATATATATATCACCATTATTTTTCTTTATTTTATGAATTCCTTATTTCTCCTTTACCTCAAGTTTAAAGGTTATGGGAAGGAAGAAAGTAAGGAAACTTCTGTATCCATAGTCAAGTGGTTTAGGGCAAGAGATGTCCTATCAGTCAAACTCAGTGATAAAAACATGAACCTTGTTGGTTCATGACCAATATGGCATGTCTAGTCAGTTTAATACTGATGTATATTTCCAAGGTCACAGACAATTTTGTGTTTATGAAAAGATAGTGTTCCAAAAGCTCGTTTGTAAGCATCCACTCAATGATGACTATTTGATATTGTTATTAGAGGTACATATGACCTACAGTAAATATGAGACAATTCTGAAGCTATAGTTGGTAGTAGTACACTTTGTCAAAGGAAGTATGTGTATATTCTGGAAGGTCTGAATCAACAATTTACTTGATTCCTGGTACCACAGAGACCTTGGCACAGGTCCTTTGCACTGGGATTTACCAATAGTAAGAAGTATTTTTACCAATATATCTGAAGTCCTGGGGTGGAATATTCTATGCTATGAATCTTACTTCCCTTCCATTAATTGAAAACCTGTTAAGACCAGGAGATGAAGAAATAATGGTAGTAGGGATAGAGAGAAAGAAAGGGGCACTGTACAAATCCAGGCTCTGCCTTCCCATCTAGTCTAAATGAATGCTACCCTTGGGGCAGTTCCCAAGTTCTGAGGCAGTTACAAAGAAAGCAAAAGTGAAAGAGAGAGGTTCTTTTTGGAGACCTCTAATGAACACCTGTTGTTTTGCTTGCCCAGCATCACTTCCTCACTCTTTTAGTAACAGCACTTCAGTTTTTCTTGGGTTTCTACTCTCCCATGGTCTCAGATCATGAAGCTCAGGTAAGATGACAAAAAGACAATCTATGTGGACAGACCAATCACTCAGACCTAAAAAATCAGTCACAGCAACTGGTTCATGGATAAAAATGTGACCTAACTCTGGATCAATGAGAGTCAGCTCTGGGTCTTTTACTAGAACCATTACAAAAGAAGCACTCATTTTGGATCTTGCTAAGATGGTAGGATACAGAGCCAACTGGAGAATTAAGATCCTCATGGAGAGAGTTAAAACAACATTTTAGTAGTAAATCCAAAAGCTGCACCAGAAGCCACTTGACTTGGGGTACTTCCAAGTGTTGTTTGGATCACCATAAAGGCGGATGATGACCTTTGTCTCACCTCTTAATAAGCATTAAACTTATTGTCCTTGGATCTAACTTCTGCTCTTTAAAGTTCTCTTTAATTTTTCCAGATGGCTAGCTATGTCCTTATATATTAGAATTCCTGATAACTTGCCTTGATATGCCAGTATTAAGTGAATGTGTTCACAGACCGACTGAAAAAATACTTTCCAAAAAAACCCCCCAAAATAGAATGGGATGTTTAATAAAGCTCTCTGTCACTGGCTATATTCTGTATCACCGACTCAGTATTCTCTTATGGTAATAACTGACTCAGTAAGGCCAAGTAAACTTCCTAAAGTAACACAGCTGGCAAACAACAAAGCCAAATTATAGCCAAATCTGTCTGATCTCAAAAACCACACTCTTTCCATCATGCTTTCCTAGTCTCTCTGGCATAAGGAGATCTGCAATGGTGTTTGGGCTTTCCTTTGTCTCTCATTTCCCTTTAATGATCAGTGGTGTGCATTTTCAAGATGGAAACTATGATGATTAATTTTGTGTCTTCACTTAACTGGGCCATGAGATGCCCAGATATTTGGTTAAATATTATTATAGGGTGTGTCTATGTGGGTGATTTGGATGAAATTAACATTTTAATGGATAGACTGAGTAAAGCAGATTATCCTACCTAATGTGGTTAGGCTCTTCCAGTCTGTCAAAAGTCTGGATAGAATAAAAAGCTAAATAAGAAAGAATTCTTTCTGCCTGAATATTATTGAGCTAGGACATCAACCTTCCCCTGCCTTTGGACTTCTTGGACTAGAACTTGCCCTATTGACTCTCTGGGTCTCCAGCTTGCTGACTACAGACCTTGAACTCCTCAGCCTCCATACATGTGAGCTAATTGCTTGTAGTAAATCTATCTATATCTGTATCATCTATATCTATAACTATCCTATTGGTTCTGTTCCTCTTGAGAATTTAGTATGAGATGAAAGATAAATATAGGACTAAATTACACACAAAAGGACTAAATTAAACTCATGCTTAATACAAAGCACAAAAATCACAGAATCTGTTTCTTCATTGATAAAATAGGTGTAATAAAGGATACAAGTCCATTTTTCAATGATTACTGACTATTGACAGCTCTTCCTCTTCTTCCCACATCTGGAAAAACTGGTAAAAACGTGAGGTATTTCTTTGCTGCTTTGGGGAAGTTGCATGGGAGCTTCAAAGCATGTGTGGGAACCCTCACTCTGACCTTGTCTTCTAACCACCAAAACTTAAAACCGAAGCAAAACTTTAGCCAGTATCCTTTTCTCAATTATTTCTGATCTACTTAGGAGCCACCCTACTATTCACAGAAAGCCTCACTATATGAGCAAAGAATCATTTCATACCCTCTTAGGAGCAGGGGAGGCATCATTGGTCCTGACATCCAGGTCAAATTTTGGCTGAGGGTACCTCCTATTTCTGAGGAGTGGTAACAATAGTAGGGAAAATAGTAATTACCTTCAAGAGTGATTGCGAGCATTGAAGATAAGGCAATAAAGTGCAGTGCTTCACAATCACAATCACATAGTAGGTGCTCATAAGGTGTTGATAAAGTTGGAATGTGTCAATAATTATAAAGTAACTTAGATCATTATCTAGCATATTACCAAGTGCTAAGTGTTTGGTAGGTAAAATAAAATAAAGAGCACTTATTGTTATTTCTGCTAGTGTGTGATCAATATTTTCATTTATGTACATGAAAGAAAATCTACAGCTGGTACTTAGAATTATACCTTAATAGCATTTGCTTGGCATATGATATATTTCTAATCCATTCATAAGCCCATTCAAGAAAACAAAACTCCTGATTCTAAGATGTCATATTTATGAACTCAGTTACAGAGACATATTTACAAAAGTCTGCATCTCTGTTCTCTTATGGTAATAACTGAAGACTATGTAGGATTTCTGGCATTACTAGTCCAGGTAATGAGGTCGAACTCGACTGACCTGTGGTAGAATTCAGCGACAGTTTTCCACACATACCCCCAACAAATTGTCCACAAGATGAAACTAAAGAAGAGAAGAAATATAATTGTACTTTTTTTAAAAAAAGTCTCTTAGGATATCTAGAAGTAATAGAACTGAGCACAGTCTCAAAGAAGACTTGATAGAGAACAACTAAGGCAATATTGTCAGGTTTCTAATTTGTGCCCCCTCTCATGCAAGCTAAATATGCATTTAATGGAACTCCACTCTAAGGATCTGGCTATGGCTAATCCATAATCCCCTATCAAGTGAATGTCCATAGCCCTTGCCCTCAAGTATCTATGATCTGAAAGAGGCAATGTGAGACATGAGTTGCATCAAGAAGAACCATGAGGACCTATCTGGAGAATGCACTACAACTGTAGAGAACAATTTACAAGACCTATAGGAAGAAAAACCCCCTTAGGTCTGAAACATTGAGACTGTAAGGAGATATCTAGGAGAGATCAACCTAACCATTCCTGCCCTTCTCCCCAAGATGGTAGATGGTGCTATAAAAGATGTCCTCCTCCCCAAATAGTAAAGGACATTTGGACAAGATGGGACATTGTTTCTTTATCCCCATGAACTTTCATAGTATTCACTGCTCCTAATAAGGCCCTTTCTTTCCTTTTCAGAGGTAGAGAAAGGATAAGATATTGTGGTCAATGTACTTTTAACTGGAAAATTTCTACTAGACACATCAAATTGAAATGTATATAAACTTCTACATGGAAGACTACATCTTTCATTTTTCTTTTTTTCAGATTTTATTTTTTACTTCTTCCATTTTCCATGACCAATGTTTCTAACAGAAAAAAATATATAAATGTAATGGAAGTCAAAATCATGAGAAGTTTTTCTTACCATTAAGTGTTTTACAATGTGTGGGATAATGTATATTGGGGATTTTTTCTGTTCGTTTGATTTTTGGTTTTATTATTATTAATTTTTTTGCATCTTTGGTACTGGGGTTTAACCCAGAGATGCTTTACCCCGATTCATATCCCTAGCCCTTTTTATTGTTTATTTTGCGACAGAATCTCCCTAAGTTGCTTAAGGCCTTTCAAAGATGATGAGTCTGACTACCTTCTGATTACCTTCAGGGTAAACTCTTACTTTGCTGCTGGTCTTTTATCAGCCCTCTAAACAGGGATCATATCTTAGATCTGAGGGCTGAGAAAGACAAGGTTTCATTAGAATATTTTCTAACTTTTATTTTCATTAGATTTAATGTATAATTACATTCAATTTTTAACAAATGATGCTTCTTTCCAATTTATTAGTATTGATAAGAAGTTCCCTTCCCAAAAGAAAGTTAATTTTTAAAAATTGATCAGAATGGTTCCCACAAAGAAGAATGGTGAAATTCAGGATTGTTCAACCATTGGTGAGGTGAAACCTCCTAACAGAGCATCAATATTCACAAACACATGCAAAAAGACCTTGGGGGCCAATGCCACTGCCACTGACCCCGCTGCCACCAAGGCCACTGCCGCCACATGGAGGTACATTGCCAGGGTACCTGCAGGTTTGATTGCACACAGCCACCTCCATCTTGGGACAGCAGCCAGGGCCTGAGGGTCCAGGGTGCCTGCAGGTTTGCTGCCTCCACCATCTTGGGGCACAGCTGCCTCTGTCTGGGGACAATGGCCAGGACTTGGAGGTCCTGTGTCAGGGTACCTGCCAGTTTGGGCTGTACCTGAGGTTTTCCTGCTGGGAGTGCTGATGGCTGCCATCTTCTTGCTGGGAGTGCTGATGGCTGCTTCTTTGCAGGTTTGCTCCTCTGTGTGAGTGCATCCCTGGTGGTCTCTCTGCAAGTTGGAATGGCATTGATATCCTGCAACTGCAACATGGCCAAGCTTGGGGTATCTGAAGCCCAGATCCATCAGATAGTGGTTGGGCCCACATGGCTGGTCTGGGCCTGACAATGCCATGAAAAGTTGGAGACTGGGGGCATTTTGCCCAGTGGGAGGGACACAAGTTGGAGAGAGATGCTGAAGAAAGCCAGGCTATCCCCAGTTTGCAAGTCCTGAAGTGCATTGGGATGAACAGAGCTGGCTATGTCCGGTCCAAAAGTTGGAAGAGGGTGTGAGAAACTTTTGAGCACCAATGGAGACAACTGTTCAATTTTCCATTGAGAATTTTTTTCCTTGCTAATACATCTACCATATTTGAAACCAAGTATTTTTCATGCATCAGTTTATTGAAGACTGGGATGTATGAATACTATTTTACAGTTTTGTTGTGTATTCATGCATATGTATATATTTTTGTATATTTTTTGTATATATTTTCCCTCTCACTTATCTGTTTCCCTGGATTCTTTTTTTGTCCTTTCTCCTGCTAACAGCCAATCTCTATCAATTCTTCTTTCACTCTTCCTATAAATTTTTATTTCTATCTTCTCTCCTCCTCCCTCAGAAACATCACATTCTATGCCACTTCTGTTCTCTCTTTACCCACCATTTGAAATTGTAAACCCTTTTAGCAAATTTACTGCTTATATTGTAGACAATAATTAAATACATCACTTCTGTTTATTGCAAGAAAACTGTAGATGTCTTAATAGGGGCTATTTGGTTTAAGGATGAATATTGTTTACATTGGGTGCTATTAATAATATTAGACTCTCCCTTAAAAGTGAAGTACTGGAAACCTTCAGGGACACTATATGTCTACAGAATAATTCTGTACTGCCTCAGATCTATACTACTAGATGGGAAAACACACAAACAACATGAAAAAACAAGGGAACAAAGTGCCCCAAACAAACCAAGATGCTCCTGTAATAAGATCCATTGACAACACAGTAGAAGAACTGTTAGAGAAGGAATTTAGAATGTACATAATTAAACTGATCTGCAAAGTAAAGGATGGTATAAGGAGTAAAATCAGAGAGAAAACACAGGAAGTTAAAAATCATTTCAATTAAGAGGCAGAGATTCTGAAGGAAAAAAAAAGCAGAAATTCTTGAAGTAAAGGAATAAATAAACCAAATTAAAAATTAAATGGAAAGCATCACCAACAGACTAGAACACTTGGAACACAGAACCTCAGGCAATAAAGACATATATAATCTTGAAAATAAAGTTGACTGTGCAGAGAAGATGGTAAGAAACCATGAACATAACTTCCAAGAATTATGAGATAACATGAAAAGACCAAATTTAATATTTATCAGGATAGATGAAGGAGCACAGATAGACACCAAAGGAATGCACAATCTTTTCAATGACATAATATCAGAAAATTTCCCAAACATAAAGAATAAAATGGAAAACAACTATAAGAAGCTTATGGGACCCTGAATGTACAAATTTACAGCAGACTCACACCAAGGTACATACAGAATAAGGATAGAATCTTAAAGCTGCAACAGAAAAAAATCAAATTACATATAGGGGGAAACCAATTTGGAATTCAGCTGATTTCTCAATCCAGACCCTTAAACCTAGGAGGTCCTGTAATAATATATTTCAAGCTCTGGAAGAAAATGGATGCCAACCAAGAATCTTATATCCAGCAAAATTAAGCTTCAGATTTGATGAAGAAATAAAAACCTTTCATGATAAACAGAAGTCAAAAGAATTTACAATGAGAAAGCCTGCACTATAAAACATTCTCGGCAAAATATTCCATGAGGAGGAAATTAAAAACAACAATGAAAATCGGCAAAGGAAGGAACTACACTAAAGGAAAAGCCAATCAAAGGAGAAACCAAGTTAACTTAAAAACCAAAAATAAACCAAAATGACCAGGAATGCAAACCATATTTCAATAATAACCCAGAACATTAATGGCCTAAATTCATCAATTAAAAGACATACACTGGCAGATTAGATTGAAAAAAGACCCAACAATATGCTGCCTTCAAGACACTCATCTCATACAAAAAGACATCTATCTATGCCCTGAACAACGGAGCATCCACATATATCAAACAATCATTTCTCAACTTTGAGAATTGAATAGACCATAACACAATAATACTGGGTGACTTTTTTTTTTGTACCAAGGATTGAACTCAGGGGTACTGGACCACTAAGCCACATCTCCAGCCTTATTTTTGTTTTATGTAGAGACAGGGTCTCACTGAGTTGCTTAGCTCCTCGGCATTGCTCCTGCCGGCTTTGAACTCGTGATTCTCCTGTCTCAGCCTCCCAAAGTGCTGGGATTACAGGCGTGTGCCACTGCACCCGGCTAATACTGGGTGACTTTACCACTGAACAGATCTTCCAAACAAAAACTAAACAAAGAAATCACAGAACTCAAGACAATCAATAATAAAATCAATAATTTATAATTAACAGACATATGCAGAATATTCCATGCATCAAGTGAATACACTTCTTTCTCAGAAGCACATGTATCCCTCTCTAAAATAGACCACATGTTATGCCACAAAGCAAATCTTAGCAAATACAAAAAATAGAAATACCACCCTACATTCTATCAGACCATAATAGAATGAAATTAGAAATCAATGATAAAATAAAAAATAGTAGCTATTCTATCACATGGAGACTAAATAATACACTATTGAATGACACATGGATAACAGAAGACATTAGGGAGGAAATAAAAAAAAATTCTTAGAGGTTAATGAGAACTCTGATACAACATATCAAAATCTCTGGGACACTATGAAGGCTGTGTTAAGAGAAAAGTTCATTGCATTGAACTTTTTTCATTAAAAGAAGAAAAAGTCAACAAACAAATGACATTACCATAAATAACATTACATAAATGACATGTAAATGATATTACATCTCAAAGCTCTAGAAAAAGAAGAATAAATCAACACCAAAAGTAGTAGAATACAGGAAAAAATTAAAATTTGGGCTGAAATCAATGAAATTGAAATGAAAGAAACAATTCAAAAAACTGACAAAACATAAAGCTGGTTCAGGGGGGCTGGGATTGTGGCTCAAGGGGTAGAGCGCTTGCCTCACATGCGTGAGTCACTGGGTTCGATCCTCAGCACTACATAAAAATAATAAATAAAATAAAGATATTGTGTCAATCTACAACTAAAAAAATATTTTTAAAAAAAGCTGGTTCATTGAAAAAATAAATAAAATTGATAAACTCTTAGCCACCCTAATAAAAAGAAAGAGAGAGAAAACTCAAATTACTAAAATTTCATGATGAAAAAGGAAATATCACAACAGAAACTATTGAAATACAGAAGATAATTAGGAACTATTTTGAAAATCTATACTCCAGAAAAATAGAAAATCATGAAGACACTGAAAAATTTCTAGAGGCATATGATCAGCCTAACTGAATCAGGAGGACATAAACAACTTAAACAGATCAATTTCATGCAAGAAAATAGAATACACCATCAAAACCTTACCAACCAAGAAGAACCCAGGGCCAGATGGATTCTCAGCTGAGTTCTACAAGACTTTCAAAGAAGAATTAATACCAATACTCCTCAAGTTATTCCATGAAATAGAAAAGGAGGGAACCCTACCAAACTCATTCTATGAGGCTAGTATCACCCTGATTCCAAAACCAGACAGACACATCAAAGAAAGAAAACTTCAGACCACTATCTCTGTTGAATATTGATGCAAAAATTCTCAATAAAATTCTGGCAAATTGCATACAAAAACATATTAAAAAGATAGTGCACCATTATCAAGTGGAGTTCATCCCAGGTTTGCAAGGATGGTTCAACATACAGAAATCAATAAATGTAATTCATCACATCAATAGACTTCCAGACAAGAATCATATGATTATCTCAGTGAATAATGAGAAAGCATTTGATAAAATACAGCACCTCTTTGTGTTCAAAACACCAGAAAAACTAGGGATAGTAGAAACATATCTCAACATTGTAAAAGTTATCTATGCTAAACTCAAGACTAACATCATCCTAAATGGAGAAAAATTGAAAGCATTCTCTCTAAAAACTGGAACAAGACAGAGATGCCCTCTTTCACCACTTCTATTCAATATCATCCTTGAAATTCTAGCCAGAGCAATTAGACAGACAAAAGAAATTAAAGGGATATGAATAGGAAAAGAAGAACTCACGTTATCACTATTTGCAAACAACATGATTCTATACTTAGAGGATCCAAAATATTCCACCAGGAAACTTCCAGAATTATTAAATGAATTCAGCAAAGTAACAGGATATAAAATTAACACCCACAAATCAAATGTATTTCTATACATCAGTGATGAATCCTCTGAAAGAGAAATTAGGAAAACTACCACATTCACAATAGCCTCAAAAAAATAAAATAGTTGGGAATCATTCTAACAAAATAAATGAAAGACCTCTACAATGAAAACTACAGGACACTAAAGAAAGAAATTGAAGGAGATCTTAGAAGATGCTAAGATCTCTAATGCTCCTGAATAGGCAGAATCAATATTATCAAAATGTCCAGACTAGGGCTGGGATTGTAGCTCAGTGGTAAAGCACTTGCCTTGCATACATGAGGCACTGGGTTTGATCCTCAGCCCCATATAAAAATAAATAAATAAAGATATTGTGTCCATCTACAACTAAAAAAATATTAAAAAAAAAAAAAGGCCAGACTACCCAAAGCACTACACAAGTTCAATGTGATTCCAATTAAAATCTCAACATCAGCCAGGTGTGGTGGTGCACGCCCGTAATCACAGCACTCTGGGAGGCTGAGACAGGAGAACTGCAAGTTCAAAGCCAGCCTCAGCAACAGCGAGGCACTAAGCAAATCAGTGCGACCCTGTCTCTACATAAATCACAAAATAGGGCTGAGGATGTGGCTCAATGGTTGAGTGCCCCTAAGGTCAATCCCCAGTACCAAAAAAAAAAAAAAAATCTCAATATCATTCCTTATAGAAATAGAAAAAGCAATCATGAAATTCATTTGGAAAAACAAGAGACCCAGAATAGCCAAAGCTATCCTTAGCAAGAAGAGTGAAGGAGGAGGCATCACAATACCAGGCCTTAAACTATACTACAAAGCTATAGTAACAAAAACGGCATGGTACTAGCACCAAAATAGACATGTGGATCAATGGTACAGAATAGAAGACACAGAGACAAACCCACATAAATATAGTTATCTTATATTAGACAAAGGCACCAAAAAACATACATTGGAGAAAAGATAGCCTCTTCAACAAATGGTGCTGGGAAAACTGGAAAGCCATATTCAGCAAAATAAAAATAAACCCCTATCTCTCAGCATGCACAAAACTCAACTCAAAGTGGATCAAGGATCTGGGAATTAGACCAGATACTCTGCACTTAATTAAGGAAAAAGTAGACTCAAATCTTCATCGTGTCAGATTAGACTTCCTTAACAAGACTCCTAAAGCTTAAGAAATAAAAGCAAGGATCAATAAAGGGGATGAATTCAAACTAAAAAGCTTCTTCTCAGTAAAAGAAACAATCAATGAAGTGAACAGAGAGCCTACATTCTGGGAGCAAATTTTTTTCACACACACATAAGATAGAGTACTAATCTCCAGAATATATAAAGAACACAAAAAAAAACACTAAAAAAATCAACAACCCATTCAATAAATGGGCTAAGGAGCTGAACAGACACTTCTCAGAAGATATACAATCAATCAACAAATATATGAAAAGGTGTTCAATATCTCTAGCTATTAGAGAAATGTAAATCAAAACTACTCTAAGATTTCATCTCATGGCAGTCAGAATGGCAATTATCAAGAATACAAGCAAGCCTGGTGCGGTGGCTCATGCTTGTAATCCCAGCACTTTTGGAGGCTGAGACAGGATAATCGCGAGTTCAAAGCCAACCAGCCTCAGTAACGGCGAGGTGCTAAGCAATTCAGTGAAACCCTGTCTCTACATAAAACACAAAATAGGGCTGGAGATGTGGCTCAGTGGTTGAGTACCCTCACCCCTGAGTTCAATCCCTGGTACCAAAAAAAAAAAAAAAAAAAGAATACAAGCAACAATAAATGTTGGCAAGGATGTGGGGAAAAAGCTACACTCACACATTGCTAGTAAGACTGCAAATTGGTGCAACCATTATGAAAAGCAGTATGGAGATTCCTAAGAAAACTTGGAATAGATACACTATTTGGCCCAGCTATCCCACTTCTTGGTTTATACCCAAAGGACTTAAAACCAGCATACTACAGTGATGCAGCCACATCAATGTTTATAGCAGCTGAACTCACAATAGCTAAACTGTGGAACCAACCTAGATGCCCTTCAACAGATGAATGGATAAATAAAATGTGAGATATATATATATAGAGATACAGATATATATATATATATTTATACATGTATATAAAATAAAATGGAATATTACTCAGCCTTAAAGAAGAATGAAATTATGACATTTGCCAGTAAATAGATAAAGCTGGAGAATATTATGCTAAAGGAAATAAGTCAATCCCAAAGAACCAGAAGCTGATGTTTTCTCTGATATGCAGATGCTAATTCACAGTAAGAGGGTGGACGCTAGGGAAGAAGAGAATACTTGGAATTAGGTAGAGGGGAGTGAAAGGAGGGGAGGGAATCTGGGGGTATAAAGGATAGTAGAACAAATTAGATATTATTACCCTATGTACATATATGACTACATGACCAGTGTGATTCTACATCATGTACAACCAGAAGAATGAGAAGTTACACTCTATTTATGTATGATGTGTTAAAGTACATCTGTTATGTATAACTAATTAGAAAAACAACAAAAAAGACCTTGGGCACTCAAAGAGATCTGAAAATTTTCATGAAGGAAACGAGGACTCCAGATGTGTGCATGGATACCAGGTTCAACATAGATGTCTGGGCCAAAAGAAATAATATCCCATATTGTGTCCATGTGCAGTGATCCAGAAAACATAATAAGAACAAAGAGTCACCAAACAAGCTCTATACTTTGATAACTTATGTCCCTGTTGCTACCTCAAAAAATCTACAGTCAATATGGATAAAAACTAATCACTGATTGTCAAATAAAGTTACAAAACACAAAATAAATAAATAAAATCTATACTAATACAGGTGATATAAACATGTAGCAAAAATTATGGAGGTATTGGATAAATGACTGAACTTTGGGAATCACTGGTCTAATTTATTTCTAAAGTATTCATTTATTTCTAAATAATTCATAAAAGATGATGTCTCCAATTAGTTAACCTCGATTCTATTTCCTGATCTGAAATATCTAAGAATAATAGGGAGGGGTGAAACATGAGATGCCAAGATGCTTTGTCTTGTGTCCTATTGGCTTCATCTGTCTCTCACCACATTAAACTTGCCAATATTCAGCTTTCTCTTCAACTCTTCTTCAATTCCAAAATATCACCATAAGATAACAGAGGAGTCCTCTTCATGGATAAGTAAAACTATCAAAAGGTTATTTTTCACCAGACCCACAGATATACGCAATCCATGTTAATGCAAACGACTTTGAGTTCAAAGTTCTATCTTATAGTAATGGGTCTATTACAGATTTTTCCTCTGTGGTTATGATGAGGTTTACAAAAAAGAAATCTCTTGATTATAATGAGCTATTTCAAAATGATATCAATGTAACATGATCATAAAGAAAAGAAATTAAAAAGTGAGAAGAAATACACTAATAAATCTCTATACTTGTACCCCATTCCTCCTCCCATTTTGAATTTTTGATGTCCCATTTTATATCTATCTCTTAACATATTAGGATAGTTATTATTTTTAATTGTTTTGTTTTTAGACTTCATGCTAAAGCAACAAATTGTTTATGTGTCATGTTTATAATACTAGAGCATTCTGAATTTGTCTACATAGTTACTCTTAGCAGTGGGTTGTTTCACTTCTCATGTTTTCCTCTTATTCATTAACATTTCTTTCTTTCAGTTTAAAGAACTCCCTTTAGCATTTCTGATAGTACAGGTCTGATGGAGATTATTCTCTCAGCTTTTGTTTGGGAATGTCTTCATCTCTCCTCATTTCTAAAGGATAGCTTTTCTGGGCATAGTACTTTCAGTTAGCAGTTGTTGTTTTTTTCCTCCTCCAGTACTGTGAAAATCTGATACTACTCTTCTGGCCCTTAAGTTTTTTGCTGAGAAATCAGCTGTCAGGCAAATTGGAATACACTTACATGTTGTTTCTTTTCTTTCTCTTTCTTTCTTTCTTTCTTTCTTTCTTTCTTTCTTTCTTTCTTTCTTTCTTTCTTTCTTTCTCTTTCTTTATTTCTTTCTTTTTGCTGGTATTTATTCATCTTCTGCTTCTCTTTAACCTTTGAGAGCTTGATTATAATGTCTTGGGGTAGATTTCATTGTGTTAAAAATGATTGGTTATCTTTGACTTTCCTGTACCTGGATATTTGTATCCTTCTTTAGGTTTCAGGAATTTTGGTATTATTTCTGAACAAGCTTTCTACTCCTTTGGCATTCTCGAGTCCCTGTTGAACCCTAATGACTCAAATATGTATTCTTTTAATGCTATTCCAAAGTTCCCATAAGCTTCTGGTTTTTTTTTCTCCTCTTTCAATAGTGTATCAAATAGTCTGTCTTTGAGCTTACTAATTCTTTCTTTTGTTTGGTCTATTCTGCTATCAATGCCTTCTATTGCATTTTTAATATCACTGGTGTGTTTTTTAATTCAAGAATTTCCACTTAGTTTCTAAAACTGCTTCTATCCCTCTATAAAGTTCCTCTGTTAGAGTATTAAGTCATTTCTGTTTTCTTGAAGTTCATTGAGTTTCTTGAAAATAGCAGTTGTAAATTCTCTGAGAGTTCATTCATATTGGTTGCTATCTGATTGGTTTTGGGCACCTTATTTTAAAGGATAGGTGAGGTAACAGTTTCCTAAAAGTTCTTATGTTTGCAGGTATACAACATTGTGTGTGCATTGAAGGATTAGGTATTTATTCCAGTCCTCATAATCTGGCTTTTTTGTGCCTGTCTTTTCTGAAATTCTAAGCAGCCTGCTTACTTTCTCTGGGCCTGTGGTCATTTCTGCTATTTTAGCACAAGATGCCACACTAAACCCAGGTTTGCTGTGAATCTGATGTAGGTGTGTTCTCACTGCTTCAACACTACAGGGTGCTCCAAGCCCAGGTTTATCCCAAAGTCACAATTGGTGTCTCACTCAACATGAACAAGGGGAAACCTGGAAAGGGTAGTCAATCCCCACAAGCTTCTCCCTGGAACTAGGGTAGGCCCAGACACCTCATCCACAGTCACCAGCCTATGGTTAGGAGTTATGCAGGGAACAGCTCCACTCTCCTAAATCACTGTAGAGGAACAAATCCCAGGTTCCTACATCTTGATTGTGGCCACCATATGGTTCATACCTTGAGTCTACAGCCTGCTGAGACCAGTGTAGCACTGGACCTACACTGGAATGGGGTGTGTACTGCCAAAGTGGACTCATGGCAAAAGATGGCTGCAAACAGTTACAGGTAATGCTGTTCAGAATAGAAGTCTTATAGCATTAGGCATGTGTTACTTCAGAGACTGAATCCATGAGCCCTGTCCTGGGGATGGGAGCCACTGGAGCATGGTTTCCCATGGTCTGGCATTGAGTTCCAAGGCAAAGTCCTGTGACTACTACTACCCTATTCTATCCCCAGTGAATGAAGTCTTGCTCCATGCTATGTTGTCCAGGGTTGGGGTAGTGTAAGTGATAGCAGTCCTTTGGCCACCAAGGCTGACACTAAGCTAGGTCATAACTGATTCTTATAGTCACAAGGACTTATATAGTCTCAGAGATATACCCAAGCTTTCATCAAGTCTGGCAGTGATATAGGCCAAGATACAGGTCCACCCTACCAGGGTGTCTGCCTGTTTCTGGGACAAGTCTAGAGCTCTATTTGCAAATACTGGTCTAGGCATAACTGTGTAGTCTGAGGTTTGGGAAGGAGTACAAGAGACAATCTCTTGGCCAGTAGGGCTGGGTTTCATCTGAGTCTCACAGATTTAGGGACCTGTGTAGTCTAGAGAAGATGTGTACACTGCAGATGCAATCCAAGTCTGGCAACTATGAATGCCAAAATTTGCATCTATTCCACTGGGGCCCAGGTCTCACCTGATGCTGGAACACATCTAGGCTCCAAATGCAAGTTCTGGCCTGAGTATCGAGACCTTTATTTTCTGCTTGGTTTTTAGTCTCAATCAGTGATCACTGTGGGCCTGGCACTGAGCTCCAAGGCAAAGTTCTGTGCAACCTTTGTACCATGCTCCTTATTGAGTAAAGTCTTGCTTCTTGTTTTAGTTAGCTTTTTTTGCTGCTGTGACTAAAAGACCCAACCAGAATAATTTTAGGGGAAGAACATTTTATTTAAAGTTTCATTTTATTTACAGTTTCAGAGGTTCATAGATAGCCAGCTCCATTCCTCGGGGCTTAAGGTGAGGCAAGAACAACATGGTGGAAGAGTGTGGCAGAGGGAAGCAGCTCATATGGTGATCAGAAGGAGAGAGAGAGAGTCTCCACTCTCCAGATACAAAATGTATACCTCATGGCCCCACCCCCAATGACCTACCTCTCTAGCTATACCTCACCTGCCTCCAGTTACCACTCAGTTAATCCCATCAGGGGTTATTTCTCTGACTAGGTTAAGGCTATAACCCAATAATTTCTCCTCCAAACTTTCTTGCATTGTCTCACACGTGAGCTTTTGGGGGACACCACATCTAAACCACAACAATCCTACTCCACTGCCTTAGGTTGGAGATAGGTAGCAGAGGTAGTCCCTTGGCCACCTAGCTAACACACACAGTTCAGTGGCTCTGTGTGCAGGTAATAGCCTGAGGGTCATGGAATTTTGCCTGGCAGTTAGTTTCACTGTGGAGGGCCTGGTACTGGATTTCAAGTCTCCAGTTTGGACTTAATTCCTTCTTCCTCTTCCAAATGAGAAGAGTCTCTCACCAAGCTGCTAGGAGTTAGGGGAGAAGTGATGCAGGCAATTCTCCTTCCTTCCTTCTTCAATGTGCTTTTTCTTATTATGATACTAAGACCAGGCACTTCGGTGTCTCAGCTGGCTTCCTTAGCTTTTATGAAGGTATTATGGTGTGTGAACAGCTGTTTGAATTGGTGTGTCTGTGGGGAGGAGACAGCTGCAGAAAAATGTTAGCCACTATCTTACTCAATCTCCTCAACTTAAATCTGTAATTTTAAATACTATAAGCTTTAGCTAAGATTAAATAGGTGAAATATAGATCAAGTGCACCCATATCATGTATAAATTCATACAATTCAAAACATGGAGCATCTACCATATACAAGAAAGTGTGCTAGTTGCTATGATAAAGATAGAGACACAGATAAATAAAAATGTGGTCCCTGACCTCTCAGACTTCAGTCTAGGTTAGGTTCCCCAGACAATACATATAAACTTACTATCATAGAATAAGTGCTCAGTAATTATTAGTTCTCTTACCCCACTCTCCCTCATCCATGTTCTTATCCTTAATACAAAGTGAAAGGGCCCATGACTTCCTTTTATGTAAAATGAAAATGAATGCACTGCAGGAGCCCCTTGGTCCTTCTAATAATGCAAATCATTTAACACACACAAAAGATTTGACTCTGGAATAGAGTCAGTATTTTCAGAGAAAACAATTTGCAACCTCATTAAAGCCAGTCTAACTGGCTTTAGACTAGTTAGAGGAACTAGAAAGGAAGACAAAATTACCTCATGTGGGGCCAACAAATTCCAGGACCTGCATGTTCCCGCACCAGGTCCTCTCCTGATGTCCCCATCTATTAGCAGTGTTGGCAGCTCTAACCACTGTAAGTTGACACACATGCATGCTCAGGAGGAGCTGGCATAGAGGAATCTCAATATGCTCCCCACATTTTTCATTTTTGTTAAGTGACAGAGCTCTTTTCCAGTAAGCCACAGAACATGGTCACCCTCTCAAGTATCCTGCTCTAGATAAAAGGACCTGTAGACCCTGTTCACAAACTTGAGAAGACGTGAATATTCAGTTTTTCTTTTTTAAGTAAAAGGTAAATGGGCAGTCTCTAGTTGCCCAGAGTCTATCTAGTGCCTAACATGTATGCACATCCAGGATACCCTCTGTTGTTTAAATAATGAATGAACTACAAGTGTGACTCTGGAAATTTCCAGTTCTGATTGACCTACTAGGACTTAATAGAATGGCAATAGTAAACATGTAGATAGTTAATATATACCACACACTGTTCTAAGTGTTTAAAGATATTTTTTAAAATACTTTTAACCTTTTGCAATAATCCTGTGAGGTAGATATAATTATTCATAGAAACAACTATTATTATTCTCACTGTTCAGATGGGAAAATAGAGGCCCACAGAGATTTATTAGCTTGCCCAAGATTGTCCAACTAAAAATTAGCGCAGGTGAATCAAGCCTACCCAGTCTTGCTCTCGAGTCAGTACTCCTAACCATTAATCAACACTGTCTCACAAGAATAGTGGAAAAAGAGTTTCTACTTATATTGCACCTTTCCTACAAAGGGATATTTGAATACACGTTTAGCAATGTATGCTTTGATAAATATGTACCTACCTCCTGTTAAGGCAGCACAATCTAAAACCTTGAACTCTTCTCCATCTAGTTATGATCACAGAATTTAAAATACACATTTCCTTTTAATTGAATTAGGAATAAAAACTTCACAGCTAAAATTTAACAGTTGTTTACAAATATATACCTTTACATGTGCATATAGTTTAAATATGAGGTGTCCCCCAAAAGTTCCCATGTTAATGCAGAAATATTCAGAGGTACAATGATTAGGTTATGAGAGCTGTAACCTAATCAGTCCATCCTAGTTAGAATGGGCTAACTGTGTGGTAACTGTAGACAGGTGGGGATGGCTGGAGGAAGTAGTTCACCAGGGATGTACCTTGGAGGGGTTCCTCTTCCCTGCAGCCCCCTCACACAGACTAATACAGACTAACTGGGTTTAAATTCTAGTTCTACCATGTCCTAGCCATATAAATATAAGTAATTTAAAATTCTTTTTGTTTTCCCATATATAAAATAGGAAAAATAAAACGATCCTACAAATGGAAAGGTGATGTGTTAGTCTATTTTTCATTTTTATAACAAAATACCTTAGATCTATTACTCTATAAAGACAAGACATTTGTTGCCAGGTATAGTGGTGCATGCCTGTAATCCCAGCCACTCAGGAGGTGAGGCAGGAGGATCATGAATTCCAGGTCAGATTGGCCAACTGACCAAGATTCTGTGTCAAAATAAAAAGGGCTTTGGATAAATCTTAGTGGTAAAATACCCCTGGGTTCAATCCCTATTATTAGGAGGAAGGGGAGAGAATTATTTAGCTCTAAGTTTTGGAAGTTGGAGGTCCAAACGGCATGGCACAGGCTCTTATAAGGGTCCCCTTTGGCTTCATCCCATCATGGTGGAAGTGTGCATATATTCCTACTTGTGTGGTATTCTCCTTCTCCTTATAAAGCTACCACTAGGATTCAATCATGATGGCTCCACTTGAATGACCTAATCTAATCTAATCTAATCTAATCACTTTCTGGGGGTCCCACCTCTAAACACCAGTCAGATTACATTTCCATCCTCTTAATGCTGTTGACATAAACTTTGGGGATTAAATTCCTGCATGAATGGGGAAGGGAGAGGGACAACCATATTTAAGCCATAGCAGGTAACCACAAATTCTTCCCTTCCTCCCATCTATGCTTTCATATTACAATATTGTTGATACTCCCATCAAGAGGTGGAATCCATTTCTTCATCCTTTGAGAAATACTCCATATCACTTGCATTGGCCAACAACACTGGCAAATGTGACACAAACAGTTGGTTGTAAAGCACTTGCAGAGACAGAGTGCCTAACTGAACCCAGTTGACTGCGGATGTGAGGCTAGCAGAAGAATTGCCCCCAGGGATTTCAGCCCAAATTGCTGAACATGATTCTTCTTAATCATGTCTGAGTTTTCTTACAGAATTTCTTCTTCTGTTCCCCTTAAATATTGGTGCTCCACATGGTTTTATTTTCTTCTAACCTACTACAGTTTCACTTCAGGAAATCCTAACCACTTTCATATCTCAGCTATTACCCACATATTTATGGCTCTAAATTTATATCTTCAGCTTCCACCTCTTTCCTAAACATTGCACAGGCAACCATTTAAAGGACATCTCAAACTCAACATGCCTAAGTGCAAAGACAGTACCTTTACCCATGACCTCTTTCCCCTCTGAATTTCTATCTCAGTTATTGGTTGTGCTTGGGAGCCTAAGTGATAAAACTAGAATTAGTCAGATGCCAAATACTTTTATTCTGTGTCTCAATTGCTCTCAAGTCCTCTCCCGTCCTTTTCACATGCATATCTTTGCCTCAGTTTAGTCTCTGAGCATCTCTCATCTTACTTCCACCTTCCATCTGGACTACCGCTCCAGAATAAGTATTGCAAACTGAAATGCCTACAGGCACCAGAAATAGGCAATTTAACTGAATAAAATAGGTCAGTATAGATATCACAGTCTGGGGCCAAACTGGAGAACATATGCTTTATTTAAAGTGCTTCCAGATCTTTAAATTAGGTGCAGAACTTGCATTGTCATACTTAGCAAATGAAAACTAAGTACTTGTATAGTGCTTGGGACATGTTTCACTAAGAAATTATTCATTTTATTCATTGCTCAGTTGAAATTAAAATTTAACTGTGTATTCTGTTTTATCTGACAGTCCTATCCAAGGTTCTCTTCCAGAATAAGAGGGAAAAAGGTAGAGATAACTGATAGCATATGAAAATAGACACAATATTTGAAAAGTTAGCCTTTGACTCAGGAAGGTCTCCACTTGATTGCAAGAGGTAGAAAAGTCAAAGCAAGCACAGGACAAGTAGAAGTATTTGCAGTTTGTATAGTAGTTACTGATTGAGTTGCCTTCCTTTCTTTTGTGGGTTGAATTGGTCCCCTCCCCCCAAAAAAGGAGATGTTCAAGTCCTAAACTCTGGTACTTATAAATGTGACCTTATTTTCAAGTAGGGAGTGCTGTGGTTTGAACACTTGTGTCCAAAATTCAAGTTGAAACTTAATCCCAAATGCAACAGTATTATGGGGTAGGTAGGGCTTTTAGAAATAGGCCATGAAGGCATTAATACTTTACAAAAAGGCTGGAAGGAACTAGATAGGCTCTCTTGCCATTCTGCCTTTTCTGCCATGGTAAGGTGTCATACTATGTAACCATGCACCAAATCTGCTGTTGTCATGACCTTGGACTCACAGCCTCCAGAACAGTGAAAAACACTTTTCTGTTGTTTATAAATTACTCATTCTGTGGTATTTTGTAGTAAAGTAGGAACAGACCAAGACAGGGGCTTTGCAGAGGCAACCAAGTTAAAATGATGTCATACTGCTTTAGGGTGGGCCCTAATCCTATGACTAGTGTCCATATAAGAAAAGGGAAATTTGGACAAAGAGATGCAGAGGAAACATACATGCATAGGAGAATGTCATGTAAAAACATAAGCAGAGATTGAAGAGATGCAGCTACCATCCAAGGAATGCCAAGGATGGCCAGCAACCACAGGACACTAGAAGGAAGGAAACAGAGGGAACATGGCCCTGCTGACAACTTGGTTTCAGACTCTTAGTCTCCAGAACTGTGAGAGTATAGCTTCCTGTTGTTTTAAGTTTCTCAGTTTGTGGTCATTTGTTATAGCGGCCCTAGGAAACTAAGTGGCCTAACCCTCCCTCTGCAATCCACATGATTACAGGGGCACTTCCAGCAGTGATGTCTGTATGTGATTAGTTGGAGGCAGAGACAACAGGAGTAAAATCAGTGACCACAGTTGAGCCAGTATGGTAGTATGAGAAATTTGGTCATTCTTCAGGTAACTAGATCTCAATTATACAAACTTGGGAATCCATCTTTCTGTCCTGCAAAAGGGTCTAGAAAAGCTTGAAAGCCAATCTATGGGCTCAGATGTGATCAGCGCTGATATATAACTGAGTCCCTGCTTCCAATTTGTCCCTGGGGCTCAGCCTTCACCTTTGCACATCAGTTTCTAAGACATCTACCCTTACAACAAATATCCACTTTTCACTTAAATTAGCTTGAGTCAGTTTCATTCAAGGTCTGTTAACTGCTACTAGAAAACCAGAACCATACAGTTTATAATTGCCTCTGTGGGAATGGGAAAGGGTCCAGCTCAGTCATATATTAGTTTGATAGGGCTTCCTTAACAAAGTACCATTAACTGTATGCCTTAAATGACAGAAATGTATTGTCTCACAGTTCTAAGTGAAAAGTACAAAAGCAAAGTGTTGGCAGGCTTGGTTCTTTTGGAGGGCTGTGAGGAAAGGATCTATTCCAGGTCTCTCTTTAGATTGTGGGTGACAATTTTCATGTTCACATGGCATTCTTGTCTGCCTCCAAATTTCTTCTTTTCATAAGCATGCCAGTCTTTTTGGATTAGAGCCCAATTTAACCTCATTTTAACCTGATTACCTCTGTTTAGACTCTGTTCAGATGAGATCACATTCTAAGGTACTGGGGGTTAGGGCTTTAGCACATGAATTTGGAGAAGGATGAAATTTAACCTGTAACTGTGGAGTGCCCAGCTGAGACCAGAAGTCCAGCGTCATTTGCAAAAATTTAACATTTTATACCCAATATTCAAAGGGCAAGTTGTCTCTGGCAATGGTCCCTACTTTGTAAGAATATGCCTGGGATTCAGGATGAAAGAAAACTATGCCAACTCTAATTGCACTGAATAGTTAAGTATGGAAACTTTATATAATTCTCTTTGGTTTATCAGCACCCATTGAAATGTCAAATTATCTTAAAATATCCCCTCAGACCACAGAGGTTGCTTTTCTAAACTCATAAAGTTTTACTTTGCTTTTGTTATGGGTTCAATTTGCTATCTGTTATGGGTTCAATTATGTCCCCAACATTCACATGTTGAAGCCTCAATTATGGGCACCTCAGAATGTACCTGTTTTTGAAGATAGAGCTTCTAAAGCTGTGATTAAGTCAAACAGAGGTCCTTAGGATGTGTCCCAATACAATCTAACCAGTGTCCTTGTAAGATTAGAAAATTTAAATTTATAGAGAATCACCAGAGATGAATGCATATAAGAAAAAGATCATATGAGGACACACAGAGAAGGCACAGCTGTCTACATACCAGAGAAAGAGGTCTCAGAAGAAACCAAAGCTGCTGACACTTTTTTTTTCGCACTGGAAATTGAACCCAGGGATGCTTTACCACTGAGCCACATCCCTTTTTATTTTTTATTTTGAGACAGGGTCTTACTAAGTTACTGAGGGCCTCACTATGTTGCTGAGGCTGCCCTCAAACTTGCAATCCTCCTGCCTCAGCCTCCTGTGTCACTGAAATTACAAGCATGAACCACAACATCCGGCTGACATTTTGCTCTCAGACTTCTGGACTCCAGAACTATGAGAAAATAAATCTCTGTTGTTTCAGCCATCCAGTCTGTGGTATTTTGTCTTGCCATCTCTAGAAAATTAATATACCATCTTTGAGCTAAAAACATGCATTTAAAGAGATTATCAATGAAGGAAGAGGCCAATTTACTATTTGGGCAGGATATTGCAAGTTACTTTCAGGGTCAAGGGTAGTAGAGGGGTTTATGGTCTAGAGTCTAATTTGCAAAAGTTAAACAATGAAGCTGGCAACTTCACTTTTTCTATATTCATTTTAAATTTGACCTGTGGATAATGACATATCTAAGAAAGTTCTTATAACTCAGGAAATGGCATATGTTTTAGATAGCTAAATTGAGTGTTTTATAAATGCCTCTAAATTTCATGCAAGCTCTCTTGTATCCCAAATCTTGTTTTCAAATTTTGGGTTCAGAGACCTGCTCAAACAAAACTTACATTCACTAAGCTGACAAAAGAATGAGGTATAAACTAGAATGTCAAACTCGTTCTCATGTTGGGGTACTGGCCTTTTAGGGAAAAGTACACTTATCTCTGCTGTTTAGGAAAACCCCTTTATATGAAGTAGGTGAATCTTAGCCTCACCAGGAATGGGCCATGATAGACACTGGGGCATACTCCTGTTATGGTTTGGATGAGATATCCCTCAAGAACTCAGGTGTGAGACAATGCAGGAGCATTCAAAAGTGATGTAATTGGATTATTAGAGCTGTTACCTAATTGGTGGATTAATCCATTTGATGGATTAACAATTTAAACAGATTAATTAGTGGGTTGAAGGATATATATCATTGGAGTGGTACCCTTGGGAATTATATTATCCCTAGTTCCTTGCACTCAAGCTCTCTCTGCTTCCTGGCTGACAAGAGGTGAACAGCTTTCCTCTGCTATCACCCTTTCACCATGATGTCCTGCCTCATCTCAGGCCCAGAGCAATGGAGTCAGCCATGGACTTAAACGTCTGAAATTATGAACCAAAGTAAGCTTTTCCTCCAAGTTGTTCCCAATGGATATATCGGTCACAGTGATGCAAAGCTGACACAACTATCCATATACTCTCCAGGACGGAAGAACTCATTCTCCCAGACCACCATGGCCAATAGCTCACACCACCTTCCTCTAAAATCATGCCTGCTTCCCTGGGGCAGCCTGCACACTTTGACTATAGATACAGGGTTGTAAATATTCAGTCCCTTGCTCCAATTCGAGATAACTTTGCAAGACCATCTGCATTCCAGAGGTACCTGTGGGACTAGCTTAGGCCTTTGTTGTGATGGGCTGGTAGCCTGACTTCCTCCTCTACCATATCTTGCTTCATTCATTACTTCAGAGGTTAATCCTGAGGACCCCCAACCCCAAATTACTCCATCTCAGAGTCTGCCTCCCAGAGAACCTGTTCTGCAAATATGCATCTCTGGAAGTGCTCACTCATACTATCATTTTTGATCCAAGATAAGTAGAAAAATAAACACAATGATAATAATGGCTATTATTTACTCAGCAGGGCCTGGATTAGATCCTGGGGATAAAAGATGAATAAGATCAATCCTCTTGCTTACAAGTGAATTGGGGTGAAATATAACTTGATGGTGGAGTACTTGCTGAGCATGAGTGAAGCCCTGGGTTCAATTCCCAGCACCACAAAAATTTTTTTTTTAAAAAAGCTTTCATATGAATAGATTTTAACACAGTGACATAGTCATGTTAGAGGTGGCTCACAGAAGCTCAAGCTAAAGTCAAAGAAGGCTTCCTGGAGATGATGCCTAATCTAATTTTGGAGGAATTAGTAAGCATCCTCAAAGGAAGGAGGATAAAAAGAATATTCCAGGCAGATAAAAGTATGAGCTCTTCAAGGGATTTAATTTACCAGAATGTAGAGCTGGCAGGAGGATATTTTCCAACATTCAAATTCAGTTCATTTAGTTAACTAGTCAGTTACAAATGGAATGAGTACGTCAGTTGATAAGTAGGGTAATATCACAGTATTCTTAGGGCCTTTAAAGTTCTTTTAAACCTTTAGTGTTTAAGAGAAAGGTAAAGATGAAAGGAGGGCAGTATTCTTACTGACCTCTTCACTATGTTCTTTATTTAGACACTGAGGAGGTAAATTCTCCCATCAAGCATACCTAGACATTTTTCCTTCATACCACATACTCATCAGTAGGACACAGAGAGTCCCTACCCCTGACTCCTTCTCCTCTTCTCTTTGGCCCAAGGTCTCATCAGTGTTTCTGCCAATCTGTTCTATGCCATGGCCTCACTTATTCTTTCTAGCCTATAACTAGTAAATTTGTCCATCTACTTTTGCCCTTGGTGAAGCCCAAGAAAAACATGGGCTTTAGGTTCTGTGTACAGGATGAGGGATTGTAGGAAATAGCCCCTTCTTGCCCAGTCTCAGAATGAAGCGTTCACAAGACAAAGCAATCACCTGCTCATGTTGGTTTTTACACATAATTAACTCAGATGCTCTTATATGCAAATGGTCTTAATTTTTCCTTTTTTGTTACCAAAGGCTTGCTTTCTATATATTAGTTCATTTTTTATTGCTAAAACAAATACCTGATTCTGCATCATTTGTAAATAAAAGAGGCTTATTTAGCTTACAGTTTTGGAGGTTCAAGAGTATGGCACTTGCATATGCTCAGCTCTAGTGAGGATCCTTGTAACTTCATCTTATGGTAGTGTTAACAGGTGGGAGCATGTGTGATGGAGAGATCATGTGGTAAGACAGGACACATAAAATGAGTCTGACACATAAAATGAGGCTTGGAGATGCCCCAACAAATAACCCCAACAAATATGGGATGAGTCATTATTTAAACTCTCATCTGTTTGACTCCAGAACCCATGGAGTTTTGGCACCAGTATTGTGAAGAAACTAACTTATATGGAGGAAAGTAATGTATATGGAGCATTTTCTAAATGCCAGTTCAGTTAGGTGTGTCACATAGGTTGCCTCATCCAATTCTCCGAACAACTCTGTGACAGAGATATAAACTCAAGAGCAATGCTTTGCAAACAATTCCACCAGAATATTCATGCTTTCATCCCTGTGCCAGGTAAGTAGCCATGAACAGATGCTACAAACAAGAAGTGCTTGGGTGTGTTTCATGTGTCATCTTAAAATTCAATTTAAAATTTAAGTGTGGCTGCAATAGGATGTTTATTTTAATTTTTAAAATTAATATTCTTCCCCCCTTAAACCTTTGAGTGAACTGACATTCCAGAGAGATAGTCCCTGTTTATGTTGTGACTTCCCTCATCTCACCTCTGATGCATCACAAAGTGGAAATTTAGGAGTCATCAACACTAAGTTTATAAATGCACCCTATGTTGGTCTACTTCAGCAAATAGGATATAAATTGAATGGAAGAGAAAACTTATCTGGCTTGTTTACCATATCATGCCCCCAGAACTTAAAACAGAACATGGAACACAGTGGGTACTCAATAAATAATACTTATTGAATGATAATAGAGGTAATCACTAGAAAGTGGGCTTTCTATCAATAGTTGAATCACTTTTTTAGCCCCATATTCCATCTAAGAAACTGAGGAAAATTTTGTATAACTGCATGCTATGCAGGCATTGTATGTACTAGAATGGAAAGATAGTATTTAAGTTTGCCCAAATGAGGGGTATAGCCCCTCTCTTGGAAAGATTCAGTTTTGATTCTTGTTTTACCTCAATGAAAAGGATATTGTGTCTTGAAGACACAAGACACAGTAGATGGACCAAAATGCAGTATTTTCCATTGGTTCCCTGTCAAATGCCTCACTGAATAATACAGACATTGCCTGTACTGTTTCCATCTCTCAGCCACAGATGAGATTCTTCAACCACAAAACAGTAGCCTGGCCACTTCCTCAAATCCCTGAATGGCCAATACAGCTATGTTTTCCAACAAGGTAGATCATGGAAGGTAGAGATATTTTATTTCCTTTTATTACCTTCTCTAGAACAGATGTTGTGAACAAATAATAATAAACCGTCACAAATCTTTTTCTTTTTGCCTAATTTTGATTATAAAGGGTAAGTTTCTTTTAGTTTTTTATAAACCTTTTAAAATAAAACATGATTTCTAAGTAAAGATACTTCAAGAATATTTAAAAATGTTACTTAGTTTTGTCACTTAAAGAAACTATGTGCCCTTTCTCTGGAAAAGGGGCACCAAAATTTTGATGTAACATACTTAATAATAATAGACATTGGCCACAGTGTTTTTCTGTTATAGTTTGGATCTGTAATGTCCCCCAAAGGGTCATGTGTTCAAGGTTTGGTCTCTAACATAACAATGTTTCAGAAGTGGAGCTTTTGGGAAGTGACTGGATCTAGTGGAAGACTCTTTATCAATAGATGAATCCTTTGATAGAGTCATAGCTAAATGGACTGTTGGAAGGTGGCAGAAACTGCAGGAGGTAGAACCTAGTTGGAGGGAGTAGGTCCCTGTGGGCATAACCTTGGAGGACTCTCGCTTGTCCTCAGTCTCTTCCTCTCTCTCTGCTTCCTGGCTGACATGAGGTGAGCAAGTTTGCTCTGTAACGTCCTCCCTACCATAATGTTTTGCCTCACCACAGGCTCATAGTCAATGCAGCCAAGTGACCACAGACTGAAACCTTGAGCCAAAATAAATCTTTCCTCCCTTGAATTGTTTATGTCAGGTATTTTGTCATAGTAATGCAAAGCTGACTAACATAGTTTCCCACAAAGAAAAATTGTTTCCTGGGCTTGTCATTGAAGACATTTTTTAAAGACTTTCCCATAAAAATAATGCATTGTACTTTTTAAAAGCAGGTTGCAAGATATTATATAATTATATTTTGAATAATATATATGTATGTATAGGCACAAAAATTATTCTGGAATGATTCACCCAAGAATAATGTATTAAAATTATGTGTAAAAGTTTTTATCTTTTTGTTTATCTGAATATTCTAATCTTATACCACAAAAATATATTTCTTTTGTAATAAGATGAAATGTTTCAGCTGCAAAATTCAAAAGAGCTACAGTTTCTGAGAGTTTAGCACTTATATTCTATGCCTCCAGAATAAGATAAGAAACTTAACTTTCTTTGTTTTGGACACTTTGTCTTGTTTCTTTTATTTAATCCTCACTGTGATCCTGCAAAGTGAGTAGCATTATTCCCATTTTACAGATGTAGAAACTTGAAGCTCAGGGAGATTACTAAGTAGTCTAAATTACATACCTAGTACAAAATAGCTGGGATTAGACCAGATTCATCTGATCCCATGGTCTACATTCCTTCCACTTGACTAGACAGCTTCCAGCCCTGAGTGACAGAAAGTATAGGAGCCCTGGTTTTATTCATCACCCTCCATGGTGCCTTGCACACAATTAGCCTGCAATACAGGCTGCACCTAAAAGAATCGAAGTCAAGTTACTTTCTTATAAATCAGGGAAGGAGTGCCATGTCAGGCACTCACACACTCTACTCTCTCTCTTTATTCATCCTGAGTCAAAGCCAGTGGCTCTGAGCTTCTTTAACAACTGCAGTGCAAAGAGCTGCATCTTTTAAGACTACCTGTGGGTTGCAATCTCTATGCTTGTGGTAAAGGTCATTATGAGGGTGACTGAGAACCCTTTGGTAATTCTTAAGGGAAGCATCTCTACATCATGATCAGACGACAATTGGCCTCTTATTTCAACAACTGGCCAAGCATCACAGTTTGCTTCAATTGCCCTTTGTTTTCCCTGTCCTGTTAGGTATTTTGTTAAACATTAGTAGGACTTTGATTCCTCTTCACACCAAGGAACTTCAGGTAATTTATTTACAATCTCTCCCTGCTGTCACATTTCTGAGAACACAATTGTTAGATACTGTTTTTGCATCATTAAAAGGGACACAGTGTGAAATTCCATACTGCACCTTATAAAACAAGTTGGGCAGAGTGACAAATGCTGAGTGATTGGTAAGAAGCCAAAATTACCTGAAAAGAAGCAAGTTGAACAGATGTGGATGTGTACTGACATTTAGGGTGTAGAGGAAAGAGTATGTGGGAGGTGTGGTAATGGAGGGAAAGTACCCCCACTAACAACAACAAGGACTCTGTGACGCTCTTACAAGGGGCCAGACCCTGAACTGCACTTTGACATGTGATTCATTCTCAGTCTCCTGCTTGTGAACAAACATTGGATCAGTTTTGTGGAGCTCTGAAAATTATACAGTTTGAGGGGTGGAGGAAGTTTTTAGACTACAAAATTACAAATCCATGATGCCTAAGGCTCTGCTGTGAGAGACACGTGTATATGAGGTGTCTTGAGGTTTAAGCTCTCTGAGGTTCATAGCAAATCCACAAACCTTCTGAAGCATGTATGATCCATCCTACATATAAGGAAGCTAAACAAGGTTAAGTAACTCATCTAGTCAATGAGCGAGGATGCTAAGCAGTCTTCCAAAATTCTTCAAGACCCTTCCAAAGTCCCCAAATAGGCAAACTCTCATTTGTTATGACAAATTCTGTTGAAGCAGCAGCACAGACAGCTTGATGTGATTCTGTGAGTCTCCTGGAAGAGCCCAGACCCTGTCCAAACTTGCACAGCTTGCAGGTGTGGAATCCTGCCAGGACCTCTGTAGGAATCTGTATCTTTCCGCTTCACAGAGCCTATGTGAAAAGCCATTGTTGAGGGAGAAAGACAGGTTTTAATGATCCTTTTTAAGATCACTGTGAACATTGTCAGAATCAAAATAGACTCATTTTTGTCAAACTCTATCAACAACAACAAAATGATAACAAATAAGCCCAGGAGGTCATGAAGAAAGGGATCTCATGAACAGATGCCTGATAACAAGAACTAGCACAAAAGACTATTAGAACCGTAGCCTTGCACAAGAGCTGCCACGACCTTACACACACACACACACACACACACCAAACTTTTGCAAAGAAGTCTGTCCTTCACTTGCCTGTTTAAACTTTGGAATGACACCATCTTTATTATTGATCCTTATAGCCAAGCATAATTGATTCCAAGCAACTCAGGAAACCATCCTTATTTAAACATTTCCCCTTGTCTCAACATCTTTGAGCACACAGGTTTCTTTGACATTACAATGCTCCCTGCTTATTCCCAAATAAATACCATTATTTTTGGACTCTGTTTGTTTTTTAGTTTGATAAGATGCCAACTCCCTCACACTTACATGTTTGCATGTGTGAAAGCCAAAAGACATTCCTGCAGGCCTCCAGTGAAACAGCATGACAGCTGCCTGAGAGCAGAATGATATGCAGTGTGCTAAGGTGAGGAAACAGGGATTCGTTCCCTTGCCATCTGGGTGCTGCAGGAATAGCTGGGGTAAAGGAAGGCTCAGAGGACACGAGGCAATGCACAAGAGGTGTCCAATACAGAACTTCAAAGCTATACAATAGCCTTAGTCCCTGAATCAGAGTTCAGTATCAAATGATCTTCTGGGACCTTGAGTATCGGGCTACTCAAGCTTGTATGCAGTTTACCAGGCTGCCTTTTCATGAATGTACCCATGAAAATATCAGTGGACTCTTAGATGGCTTTCCTTCCTTCTGTTCTCCCACTCCCCACCCCTCCTTTTCTTCTTCCATCACTTCTTTCTTTCCTCCTTCAACAAATATTTAGCAAGTACCTATAATATGTCAGAGACTACATTAGGTGCTTAAGATATAAAAATACCTAAATAAAATCCTTGCCTATAAAAATAAATAACATGATCCTTGCATGTCTAGGCATGTTGAGGAGGGACCAGGTAGAAAATGAACAGTTCTAAAAATAATACACTTTGGTAAAGAGAGTAAGCAGGTAGGGAGAAGGAAGAAGATATGGTTCACATAAGAAAGTAGCATACAAGCTGAATCTCTTGAAGATTGCAATAAAAATAATAGCAGATAACTTGGATGGGATGCCAGGTAATGTTCTAAGGTCTTCATAGTACTGTTATATGCTGCATAACTTTTTAGTCAACAATGAACCACATATGTGACCATGGTCCCATAAGATTATAATGGAGCTGAAATTTTTCTATTTCCCTAGTGATACTGTGGCTGTGATAATGCCATAGTGCAACACACTGCTCATGTGTTTATGATGAAGCTGGTATAAACCAACACAGCACTGCCAATTGTGTAAGAGCATACCACATATAATTATGTACAGTACATAACACTTGATATAAAGGACTGTTATTGCTTTATGTATCTACTATGTTATATTTTATTTTTGTTTTAGAATGTACTTCTTCCACTTATTGAAAGAAAAAGTTTACTTGAAGCTGGGTGCGGTGGCATACACCTGTGATTCCAGTGGCTTGGGAAGCTGAGGCAGGAGGATCATGAGTTCAAAGCCAGCCTCAGCAAAAGCGATATGCTAAGCAACCCAGTGAGAACCTGTCTCTAAATAAAATATAAAATAGGGCTGGAGATGTGGCTCAGTGGTCAAGTGCCCCTGAGTTCAATCCCCAGTAACCCCCCCCAAAAAAAGTCTACTTGACACAGTGTGCCATGTTAGGCTGGAAGAGGCCTTGTACCTCGTTGTTTACTGCATCTCTTAAATACATCAAAAAGCATATCAAGTAATTGACGTAAACAATTCAGGTTTGTGTAACTATACTCTGTAATGTTCACATAATGGCAAAATTGCCTCATTCATTTCTCAGAAGCATCCTGTCATTTTTGGAGCACAACACTATACTAGTGCAATGAGTCCATACAACAACCCAAAGGAGGATGTGCCATCCTTATCCCCTATTTAGAAATGACAATGCTTTACCATGGAAAAATAAGAAGGTTTGCCAAAGTTTAAGGCACTATGATCCAGACTGCTAGCTATACACTTACAAAAGCTTTTTTCCTTTATTTCCTGAGCACATAGCTAGACATTTTCTAGATTCCCTTGTAATTAAGTGGAGCCAAGTAACTCCACTTAAGTGAATTCTAGATAATGGGTTATGAGCAGAAGTGACATGCACCACTTCCAGGCCTATTCCATAAACAGGCCCCACGTTTATCCTCCAAATACCTCCCACACCACTTTCTGGATATCTGGAAAGGATAACCTTGGAGCACATGTTGGAAATGATTGCCTCTCCATTAGATTGAGTCCCTAGTCAGAGCACAGCTTGTGACACTGATTATTCACCTGTCTGGCACTGTTATTTGAGCAAAAAATAAACTTGTTATGTGTGAAACATTATAGACCTTTGGGTTTTTTTAAGTTATAGCAATCACTTTGCCTATTTTATAAATATATTTTATAAATTATATATATTTGAGGGGCTGTTACTGGGGTGCTTTACTACTGAGCTAGACCCCCCCATACACATTCCTTTTTATTTTTTAAATTTTGAGAAAGGGCCTTGCTAAAATGTCAATTCTGGCCTCAAACTTGTGATCATCCAGTCTCAGCCTCCTAAATTGTGGGATTACAGGAGTGCACTGTAATTCTTTTTTCCATATCTTATTGGTACACTATAATTATATATAACAGAGGGATTCCTGTTACATATTCTTGCATGCACAAAATATAGCAATACAATTTGGTCAATATCATTCCCTAGTATTTCCCCTTGCCCTGCCCCTGTTCTTTTCCTCTATTCCCTTTAATTTTCATGAAATACATCCTTACTTTTTTTCTTTTCCTTTTTCCTCTCTAGCTTCCACACAGAAAACATTTGACCCTTTACTTTCTGAGTTTGACTAGTTTTGCTTAACATAATGTTCTCAAGTTCCACCTATTTTCCTGCAAATGAAATACTTTCATTCTTCTTTATGGCTAAATAAAACTCCATTAGTTACATATACCATGTTTTATTTTTCCATTAATCTATTGTTGGATTCCTAGGCTGGTTCCATAGTTTGGCTATTGTAAATTGTACTGCTATAAACATGAGTATGCATGTATCACTATAGTATGCTGACTTTAATTCTTTAATATCAAGGTGTAATAGAGCTAGGTCAAATGGTGGTTTCATTCCTAGTCTTTTGAGAAACTTCTATATGGATTTCCATAGTGGCTGTATTAATCCACATTCCTACCAAAAATGTAAAATTGTTCCTTTCCCCATACATTTTCTCCAGCATTTATTATTATTTTTATTATTGACATCTCAGTGTAGTTTAGATTTGTATTTTCCTAATTGCTAAAGAAATTGAACATATTTTTCATATATTTGTTAGTCATTTGTATTTCTTCTTTTGAGAAATGTCTGCTTATTCCATTTGACCATTTGTTAATTGGTTTGTTGGTTCTTTTTTGGTGGCACCTCTTTGAGTTTTTTGTGTACTCTGGATATTTTGATGCCATTTCACCTATTGATTCTTGGTTTTATATTCTGAGCTTTAGGAGTCTTATTGTGGAAATTGTTGTCTGTGAATATGTTGGTATGTTAACCATACATTATCTCCTAGAAATTGCAAAGTTTCTGGTATAAATCCTTGGTCTTGGATCCATTTTGTGTTGTTTTTTGTGCAGGGTGAGAGATAGGGATATAGTGTCATTATTCTACATACATATAACCATTTATTTTTCCCAGCACCATTTGTTTAAAAGGTTATCTTTTCTCCAACATGTTTTACCACATTTTTCAAGGATCAGATAACTGTATCTGTGTGGGTTTGCCTCTGCACCTTCTATGAATGTATAATTTAAAGAGTCAATTATAATTAGTATAGGTACATAGGAAGAAGTGGCAGAAAATTAAGGTAAAAATGTAAACAAAGGGTATCATATGCCATATTAAAAAGTTTACCTTGAGATCAAAGATGGTGGATTAGAGAAAGCCTGCACTTACCAGTTGTTCCAAGGCTCAGAATCCAGGCAGCAGAAGTACTGTTTCTCATAAAGGAGGGTGATAGAGGGAATTCACTGCAATTCAATATCAAATGGTCACAGCATCATAAAGACCGAGAAATTTGGGAGTTCTGAACAGAGGCCAAGAAAAAATACACTGAAGCCAAGCTTGTGGCAGTGGTAGAGGGGAGGAGTGACACAGGTAGAAAGAGAAAGAAACACAGCAGACAAATTTTGCACAATGGGCTGGGCTTCCGGCTCAGTGGTAGAACACTGGCCTCGCATGTATGAGGCACTGGGTTCGATTCTCAGCCCTGCATATAAGTAAATAAATAAAAGAAAAGAAAAAGAGAAAATTACACAGACCAGTCAGAATGGCAGTTATCAAGAATACAAGCAAAAGTAAGTATTGGTGAGGATGTAGGGGAAAAGGCACACACATTCATTGCTGGCGGGACTGCAAATTGGTGCAACCAGCCTGGAAAGCAGTATGGAGAGTCCTTAGAAAACTTAGAATAGAAGTACCATTTGACTCAGCTATCCCCAAAGGACTATACCCGAAGGACTTAAAATCAGCATGCTACAGTGACGCAGCCACATCAATGTTTACAGTAGCTCAATTAACAATAACTAAACTATGGAACCAACCTTGGTGCCCTTCAACAGATGAATGGATAAAGAAACTATGGTATATATATTCAATGGAATATTGTTCAGTCTTAAAGAATGAAATTATGGCATTTGCCAGTAAATGGATGGAACAAGAATATTATGCTAAGTGAAATAAGCCAATCCAAAAAAACCAAAAGCCAAATGTTTTCTCTGATAAGTGGATGCTGATCAAAAGGGGGAGGGGAGGGGCTGGGGCTGTAGCTTAGTGGTAAAACACTTGCCTCGCACATATGAGGTACTGGGTTCGATCCTCAGCATCACATAAAAATAAATAAATATTGTGTCCAAAAGGGGGAGGGGGCAAGGGAAGAATGTAGGAATTTTGGATTGGGCAGAGGGGAGTGAGGGGAAAGGAGGGGGAAAGGGGGTAAGAAAGATGGTGGGATGAGACATTATTACCCTATGCATGTGTATGACTGCATGAATGGTGTGATTCTGCAGTGTGTACAACCAGAGAAGTTTGTGTACAATGAGTTTAAATGCATTCTGCTGTCATATATAACTAATTACAACAAATCAAAAAATTTTTTAAATTTTCTTAAAAAATTAGAACCTCCCCCCGCAAAAAGACCTGTAAAACAGAAAAGCAGTCTGAATTTATTTGAACCAAAGACTACATAGCAATCAGGTGTCTGAAAAGAGCTCCATGGTTCTCAGCAGAGAGCTGAGGGAAGAGCCATCTTGAAGAGGCCATGCTGCAGCTTGCTGCTGCATGAGCCTGGAAGATCATAGCAAATATTGCAATTCTGTCCTAGCAGTACCTATTGTGTGGCCTAGGTATGCCCAGTGGAGCCAGTTGAAACAGAAACAGAGAGGATTGTGCCCACAGGGATTCAAGTTAGGGACACGGAGGGGAGTGTCGCTTGCTTTCCCTTCAAGTCTGGCAGCCCATGTGAACTGAAGAGGTCCAGAAACTGAACAGGTGGGCATGACTGAACTTGGGGACTGAGCCTGGTAAGACCAAATGCATGTATAGTGGAGTGTGCAAGACCTGTAGAAGGTTGGTTACTCGGCCCTATGAATGGAGTTCTTGGGAGGCCCCTGAGATCCAAGTGCCCAGCAGAGATTGGCATTTGCCCCTCTTCCAGGAGATGTCACCCAACAAAGTTTCCAAGATTTGATCAAAGTTAAATACTAGCTCCCAGAACTTCCCATTTAGAACTCTACATCAGGCCCCACCCTGCAAGTGCATGGATCTAGTAGGTCTGGACAAAACTCCAGTTGACAGTACTTCCTGTTCTGTCCTACCTTGCACTGGGCAGAAAGGAAGCTGGGAGCTATTTCCACCAGCTGCAATTCCAGGCCACTCCAGCTGGTGCTTAGTGAGAAACACAAAAAGAGGGAGGGTTTAACAACCCCCATCCCTTCCTCTCTCTATGTATCCCTCTCTCTAAGGGGCATATATTCCAAAAAGAAATGGAAAGAAGGAGAATCTGGCATAGGCAGTGAATATCTTTGTCAACAGTTTTGACCACTGCAGTGGAGACAATCCTTTCATTTTGCATCAAGGATTTTTTTTCTCCTTGTACCCCCTATTCTTGCTGTGCAGATTGGATCATAAATATACGTATATATGCATATTTGTTTCTTTTTCCTTTTTATCAGTTTTTTCATCCATTCATGTTACTGTATTTTGTCTAAGGTGTTTTGTTAGTTTTTGTTTTTCTTGTTACTCTTTCTCTCCTTCCTTTTCCCTCTAGTAGCCAAATTTTCTTGTTTTCTATTTATTTTGTTCCTTTTATTTATTTATTCTCCTACTTTATAGTTGTCACTTGCTACCTCTCATTTGCTTTTTCTTTGTTCATGTTTTGAATATTCAAAACTTACTTTTGCCTACCTACCTCATTTTCTTTTCTCTTAATGAACTATAATTTTACCACCTTTTAGAACTATTTAGTATATGATTCTTGCCCCCACCATTCATGTGATTGTGGTTGTTAATACTATGGATGGCATAGTTGGCACCTGCTGTTTACTTTAATGCTAGATCTAGTTCATGGCTGTTTATTGTTGTTTCTATTATTAATTGTTGACCCTGCATTCCTCTTTTTGTGGCAAATAAATGTCATAATAGGCATTGGATATTTATTTTAATACTGTGTATTATTCACTGTTTGGGGGGCTGTTGTTTGTTTCCTCCTTTTCTGAAAGGCATTGGGAATATAGTAGGATATGCAAGTTCACAGGGTAGAGATTCTATGCTGAGCTATACCCATAGTCCAGATAAGAGACAGCACACCTTAATGCATATACAAACTAACCCCGCTTACATTTCAACAATATTTTAACAAATAGAGGAAATAAAAACCCCAAATTGACAACCAGAACCCAAATAGGTGCAATTGGGGGGTCCTCAGGTCCCATACTTGGACATCTGCTCCTACAGAAAAACAGAGAGAAGTTCAAACATAGTGAATTAGAGGAATCCACCACAGTGCTGCCTCAGCTCTCTAAGAGTAAATGAAATCATCAGTTCTGCAGCAGCAAACTGAAAGGCTTTGGAGGTTGAAATTAACACTTGGACTGCACCTTAGCCTATGTGTTAAAGCTAAAATATACTGACAGCATGGCACTTACTACAAAAGAGGTAACTACTCACCAAAGGATCCCCTCATGTTTTAGTCAGCTTTTTTTCACTGCTTCAACTAAAAGACCAAACCAGAACAATTGTAGAGTAGGAAAAGTTTATTTGGGGGCTCGTGATTTCAGAAGTCTCAATCCGTAGGCAGCTGGCTTCATCATAGCAGAAGAGTGTGGTGGAGGGAAGAAGCTCAGATGATGATCAGAGAGTAGAGTAAGACTCCGCTTGCCAAATGCAAAATATCTACCCCAAAGCCATACCCCCAATGACCCACCTCTCCAACCACACCTACCTTCCTTTAGTTACCACTCAGTTAATCCCTTCAAGGGATTATTCACTGATTGGGTTAAGGTTCTCATAAACCAATTATTTCACCTCTGAGCCTTCTTGCATTGTCTCACACATGAGCTTTTTGGGTACATCTCATACACAAACCATAACATTCTGCCCCTGGTCCCCAAAAGCTCATGACCATCTCACAATGCAAAATACATTTAGCCCATTTCCAAGAGTCCCCATAGTCTCAGCAGTTGCAAGATTTCCTAAAACTTTAAGTCCAAAGTTTTCTCTGAGGCTCAAGGCAATCTCACATTGTGAGCTCTTATAAAATTAAAAGCAATTTACAAGTACCCAGTATATAAAGGTACAGAGTAAACATTTCCATTTAGAAAATGGGCATAGAAAGTAGGGATAGGCCCAAAGCAAGCCTGAAATCCAGCTGGGCAAACAAGTCCTGTATCTCTATGTTCAGCATCTGGGGCACATGACATGGTGATAGTCTGTCCAAAGGGCTTGTGTAGCTCTGCCCTTGTGGCCTTGTTGGCTGAAGCCCAAGTGGTCTTTCTGTTGTTTTGTCTCAGCTTGATTCCTGCAGACTTCCTCAGTGGACATTCCATCTCTTAATCTTGGAGGTCTTCACTGCAACTTTGGCTTCCTCTTCATATCTGCACACTTTGCCCTCTCAGGGATTGCCCACAGGGCCTTCAACCCTGAAGCACTTTGCCTTCCCTCCTTTCTTTGAAATCTTGGTGGAAGCCTTCATGACTCCCTAACTCCAGCTTCCTGCATTCCTGCAGAACCAGCACCGTGTGGTTGACACCAAGGTCTGCCACCATCTTGAGCAGTAGCTAAGCTGCTGGAAACCCTGACTGCAGCAGCTTCTGAGTGCCTGGGTATCTGAGCCTATTAAAAAAACTTCCTAGGCCCCCTTATGCAAGAAGGGTGCTCCACTCCTCTTTCCGCAAGAGAATTTTTACCTTTACTTCCTTGAGTCTGAGATAAGTGTGATCTTACCAATTCCTAAGATGCCCTCAAGCCATTTTTCTTATCATCTCTGGGCAAAGTCTGCATTTCTTCAGTGGCAGTAACAATGGCAACTTCCTTAGCCCCAGTTTTACTCCCACCTTTCAAGTTCAAGTTTTTAAAATCTTTCTGCTCTGCTTTCTGCTCCTTATTATTACAATAAATTTAGCTAAAAGCTGCCAGCAATATCCATGCCATTGCCTAAATGCTATGTTGTCTAGAAATTTCTTTTGCCAGATTAAGAAATCCATCACCTTCAAAATCAGCTTACAGAAGTCTCAGGACATGGACAAAATGCAGACAACTTCTCAGCCAGAACATAACATGATTGCCCCTAGTCCAATTACCAACAGGGCCTCCTTTTCCTCTAAACCCTCTTGAGCCCTGTCTTCACTGTCCATGACCTATTAGCATCGGGTCTTCTAAGCTCCCACCAGAATTGCTCATTAAGCTCTGCTTACAATAACCTAAAGCATTTCTAGCTTGCACTGCTGACATCTTACAATTCCTCCTGCCAATTCCTAAAAGCTCCAAATGCTTATGAACCACATGGTCAGGTTAGTCACAGGAATGGCCGCAATTCTTGGTACCAATTTCTGTATTATTCAGGGTTCGCTAGAGGAACAGAAACAACAGGAGGTATGATTATAAAAAGAGGATTTATTAGATTGGCTTACACAAATAGCAGCTGGATAGTCCACAATGGTCGTCTGCAGGGTGGACAGCTGGAGAAACCAATAGCTGCACAGTCCAAGAGGCTGAAGCCTCAGAACAAGAGGGATAAACAATGTTACCCCAGTCTGAGACTGAAGGCTTCTAGATATTCCCTGGAGAATCACTGGCAGAGTCCACTTTGGAAGAGTGAAGAAGCAAGAGTATGATAGCTTCAGACAATCACAGCAGCAATCAAGAACCCATTCAAGAAGAACAGAGCTTCCATCTGCTGCTGCTTTCTTGTTCTTTCAACTTTTATTGCGTCCAAGCCTTCAATTTATTTAATGGTGCTGCCCATGCTTAGGGAAGGTCTCCACATCAATTCACTACCCCATATATCCATCTTTCCTAGACACACCTTTGGAAATAAAAACTTTCCAAAGTAAGGATAAACTAAAAGAATTCATTAACACACCCAGAAGCCTCTTAATGTTTGGTATCTCTTAATCCAATCAAGTTTACAATTCAAATTAACCATTATTTCTCATAAAAGAGGAATAAGAATCTACCTCAACAGATATGCAAGGCTAAGACCTCTGTGAACAATAGGAAACAGGCAAACAAGTCTCTCCCCCCACCTCAAATTTACAATCCCCCAACAAAGGAACCAACAAAAACTGAAGGGGTTAAAATTCCAGAGAAAGACAACAAAAATGATTATTATAACAATTAATGACCTAAAACAAGATCTAAGGCACAAATTAAGAGAGAAAATACAAGAGATGAAAGATCATTTCAATAAAAAAATGGAGATTCTGAGAAGAAATTGATCCGAATTAATAGAAACAAAAGACACAATAAAACACTCAAATAAAGCACTCAAGAGAGGATCACTAATAAATTAGATTACCTAGAAAACAGAATGTTAGGCCTTGAAGACTTAGACACACAACAAGCAGGGTTTTTTTTAAAAAAAAAGAACATAGAATATAAAAGAACTCTGATGTGGTAACTCTTAGCTTAAGAAATTCCATTTTGTCTGAGCTGTCAGCCACTTTAACTTCAGCCCACATACTAGGAAGACCCTAACATCAACATACTTTATCTTTGCAAAGAGTCGCAGTCATCTTGACCTAAGTTTCAGTCAGGGAAATGACTTTGGACAAAACATAGGGTGGGCTTAGCTAACTGCAATCTCTGCTTCTGTACTGTTGGCTTGCTTGCATTGGCTAAAAGAGATAACGTCATAGTGCCTGACTCACAGTTTTCTTTTGCTATATAATCTGTAACCTAAACCAAGTCATGGGCTGCAGTTTTGAATTGGCTTTGAATTGGCTTTGCAGTCCCGCCGGCTGAAAAATAAACCTTTAACAAATATATCTATGAGTTTGTTGATTCTCACTGATTGGATATAACATTTGGGTGCTGATTTTAGCTGACCAGATATAACACTGAGACAACATTAGGAGACCAATCTTATAAGTCATTGGAATTGAAGAAGATACAGAGATAGAGGCTAATGGCATTAAGAACCTCTTTAGTGAATAATAGCAAAAAACTTCCAAACCTTAGCAATGAAATGGATGTTTACACATAAGATAAAAAGGGGATATAAGATATAAAGATATAAAGCTCCAAAAGACAAGATCAAAAAAGAACCTCTCCAAGGGACATCATAATCGAAATGCCTATTATAGAGAATAAGGATAGAATATTAGTTACAAGGGGAAAATGTCAGGTCACATTTGGAGGTAAAACAATAAGGCTTGCTTCTTATTTCTCAGCTCAGACTCTAAAATACAGCAAGGCTTTTTTATTAATTTATTTAAATGCATTTCAAGTCATAGTACATATATAGAGCTCAATTTTTCCATTTCTCTGGTTGCAAACCAGATAGAGTCACACCATTTGTGTCTTCATACATGCACCAAGGGTAGTGATGACAATTTCAATCAACCATCTTTACTATACCCATTCCCCTTTCCCTCCCCCCACCTTCCCCCTGCCGCATCCAGAGTTTCTCCATTTCTCCTATGTTCCCCATTCCCACCCCGCTTATGTATCAGCATGCACTAATCAGAGAGAACATTCGGCATTTGGTTTTTTGGGATTGGCTTACTTCACTTAGCATAATGTTCTCCAATTCCATCCATTTGCCTGCAAAGGCCATAATTTTATTCTCTTCTATTGCTGAATAATATTCCATTGTGTATATATACCACAGTTTCTTTATCCATTCATCTATTGAAGGGCATCTAGGTTGCTTCCACAGTTTTGCAATTGTGAATTGTGCTGCTATAAACATTGAAGTGGCTGCTTTACTGTAGTGTGCTGTTTTTAAGTCTTTAGGGTATAGGCCAATGAGTGGAGGGCTTTGAATGAGATAATCCAAGGTCTGAAAGAAAACAATTGCCAATCAAGATTGCTAAATCCAGCAAAGCTAACATTTAGAAATGAGGAAGAAATAAAAACTTTCCAAAGTAAGGATAAACTAAAAGAATTCATGACCACTAAGCCAGAAAATACTTACAGAAATACTTCACACAGAAAACCCCCAAAACAAACCCAGAGCTTCTGAGTAGATAAAGTTCACTAGAAGAGTAGTTAGACAAATGAAAATTAAGACCAAATTAAAAATATAAAACAAATCAAAATGGTGGGAAATAATTAACATTTCCTCATAACACTAAATGTAAATGGTCTCAACTTTCCAGTTAAAAAAGTGGTGCATGCCTATAACCCAAGTGACTCAAAAAGCCAAGGCAGAAAGATTTCAAGTTCCAGGTTAGCCTCAGAAACTTAGCAAGACCCTGTCTCAAAATAAAAAATAAAAAGGGTTAGGGATGTAGTTTCATGGTAAAGCACCCCTGGGTTTAGTCCCTAGTACCAAAAACAACAACAAAAAAACAATAAAAAACAATAAACAGACTGACAGGGTCAATTAAAAAACAATACCCAGCTATACACTGTTTGTTAGAGACATATTGTACAAAGATATCCATAAGCTGAAAGTTAAAAGATGGAAAAAGATACTCCATGCAAATGGAATCCAAAAACAAGCTATTAATTAGCTATTCTCATACCTGACAAAGCATGTTTCAAGCAAAAGTTAATCAGAGCAGAAAAGGAAGTTCACTACCTACTGGTAAAGGGAACAATTCAACAAGAAGATATAATGAAGTTGGTATAGTGGCATATGCCTGGAATCCCAGCAACTGCTTGTTTATCTTTTCAAAGAATTAACTCTTTGTGGCATTAATGCTTTGTACTTTTTTATTCTCTATTTCATTACTTTTGGCTCTAGTCTGAATTATTTCCCGTTTTATGCTGGTTTTAGAGTTAATTTGTTCCTACTTTTCTAGAGCCTTGAATATAATCTTAGATTGTTTATTAGGTTTTTTATGTTTTTTCTTTTTAATGTAGAAACTTAGTGCTACAAACTTCCCTTTTAGAACTATCTTAATAGTGTTTCAGATATTTTGGTATGTTGTACCACTACTCTCATCTGACTGTAGGAAATATTTTTCTATGATCCATTCCTTATTCAAAAGAGTAATGTTCAATCTCCATGTGTTTATGTGGTTTCCATAATATTTTTTGCTATTGATTTCTAATTTTATTCTATTATGATCTTACAAGATGCTAAGGATTATATGGATATTTTTTGCATTTGCTAACACTTTCTTTGTGACCCAAAATATGGTCTACTGGCTGTGGGAATGACAAGTAAGGACTCAATGATGTGGACTTCTAGGTCCATGGGGAAAGGGACTAAAATAAGACATAGAAACAGAATCTATAACTATAGGAGCAACTCCTTATTCTAGTAAACTTACTAACTCAAGGACATTAATCTCCAAAAAAAGAATATGTCATTTCATTGTGGTTTCCAACAACTCCACCATTATCATGCTTTTTGCATTAATCAGATTTTCATGACTGTGACCAAAATACCTAAAAAGAACAACTTAAGGGACGAAATATTTATTTTTGATTATGGTTTCAGAGCCATGGTCATCCAGCTCCATTGTTCTGGGCCTGAGGTGAAGTAGAACATCATGGTGGAAGGGTGTGAAAGAGGAAAGCTGATGAGCTTACGGTAACTGAGGAGGAGGAAGAAGGAAGGAGAGGGGAGGCAGAGAGGGCCAGGGCTGGGGAGAAGACAAACCTTTCAGGGCATGCCCCCAGTGACCTACTTCCTCCAACTAGGTCCACTTCCAGTAGTCCATTCAGTCATTAATGGATTAATTCACCGAGGTCAGAGCCTTCATGATTTAATCACTTCCACAAAGTCCCATTTCTGAACACATAAGATCCTGGGGGACATTCTAGATCCATGTCACAGAACTCTTCTTTTTCAAAACTATAGGGACCAACAGGACAGTGATTATGGTATTGTCAAACTGGGGATGGGCCACAGACTGGCACTACTCTCACTCAAAATGTTCAGGTTTCTTTTGTATTACCAGATAATCAAGATTTGCCTTTGTTAACACCTTGCAAACATGGTTTACCCTTCACCTTTAGAGACAATCTATTCACAGAGTGGGCAAACACTTTGTGGAAGTGTAGGACAAAACAGACTGTCAGTACAGAGTAGGAGGTCTTTTTCATCTTCTACCAGGTTCCCGTGACATCTGCAACTGGCCATCTTGGTTCAGTGGAAGCAAATGTTAAGCTAGAGTAACACCCAGCACTCCTGGATACAGCTGAATAACTGCCCTGTGGATTTGCACCTAAATTTACCTTCTTTTAAGAACATCAAATACACATCTTCTGCTTACAGTGGGAACAAATAAATATGACCAAGCCTTTATTGAGATACACTGTGTTTAATGGCTTGGGATGGCTAAGTACAACTGAAGTGAGATGAAAAGTTCCTCTCTGTATGAAAAAGACAAGTGGCAATAATATTTCTCCATTCTCTATAAATATCTCACCACTATACTCAAAGACACTGACCACTTAGGATAGCAAAGTCAATAGCATGTGTACCCTTTGGAGGAGGTTATGCATATGTGGCACTCATGGATGGCCATACCTGTTTATGATTGTATATGCTGATGCACTTGCAAAAGACCCTACATACCATTACACATACTTCTCACTTTATTTATGGCCCCTATTAACTGGGACATAGTGAAAACTAGGCATAGAGTAACTTGAGCTGCCTAGAGATTTTACCCACTTGCTATACTTCTTCCTCAAACAGAAAGCATTTTTATCTAGTTTCAAGCTGAAGCTTGGCTAAACACTCTACTGCCTTAAATAATACTCATGAAGTTATAACTTGGTTTAATAAAGAAACTACTCAATTGCAAAAGGTAGTACTGCAAAATAGAATGACCTTAGACATGCTGACTACAACATAACAAAGCACTTAGTGTCCTCATAAAAACAGAATGTTATACATATGTCCCTAATAGTTCTCATAATGTGTCTTTGGGCCTAAATAAGTTACAGAACCACATTCCACTATGTATAAACTTAGTATTGATCCCATTTCTGCTTGGTTAGTCTCTTCCTACTACCTGGAGATATATTTTATTCAATCTTCTGGCTCTTATAACAAGGGTTGATATATTGTTATTCTTTCTTTGTTAGAATTTAAATCTTGGTATACTGACTGAAAAATCACAAAAAATCGGTGCAATAAAATTGTGAAAAAATTCAGGCATATGGGTTGTGGAGTGTGTCATCCTTGCTGAAAAGAATGGACAGTACAATACCATGCTCCTGAAATGCCCCTCTCCATTCCCTAGCCAAGTCAAGGGAACAATGAGTGAGTGTGGGCTAGAATGTTCAGATAAATAATATCTCAAAGGACATTGGCTTTCTCTCATGCATGCAAGAATTAGGACAAGTTAGTAGCATCTGTAGAAAGCTGCTTTCTTGCATGCACACCTATTTCTTGGGGTGCTAATCATACAACGGGACAAAACAAACTAAGCCAGTGATGTCACTGCTTCTGTTGCATTACTTATAAAACCTTTCTCCCTGAAGTAACTGGTGCAGAATTGAGGGTGCCGTAGAGAGGATAAGTGCCACTCACCCAGCTGGCTGCCTCTGGACAAGGCATCATGAGGGATGGAGGCACTATTTTCTGACAAAGCACTGTGAGGGATGAAGGAACTATTTGTCAATCCTGTTACCACTGGACTTTTTGGAGTAACATTGTGAAGGATGGAGGGACCACTTGGTGAAGCACAGTCAGAGATGAAGGTACTGTCTGTCCAGCCTGTCATTACTGGATACTCCCCATATTCATTTTTCAAAGAGCCTCATGCCTTGCATACCATCTCCAGATACTTTCTTTGGTTTCTTGGCAACCTATCCCACTGACCTAGCACAACTAGGCTATATGCTGTAAAGAAGCTGTGGAAGCCCTAACAATTTATCAGTCTTTCTCAGAATTCAACCTCTCCATGAAAAAAGCTCAAGCTAGCCTGGTGGATCATGAGAGACCATGCGAAGCAGAGCTAAGCAATGGAGGGATCTAAACCAAGGTTGTGCTAGGTTAGCCAGCCTCCATCTAGTATGCCAGGGGACCACAGAGGTATGAACAAGTCCAGGTATGATCAAAGAGACCAACTCACAATAGCAGAACCACCCAGCCAACTGTAGACCTGTTGTATGCCACTATGTTTTTTTAATGCAGATTTATTATGGCAATAGATAACTGTGTTACAGTGAAATTCCAAGTTTATAGGCAAGGCAGAATGCCCTATGTGTGAATAACGTCTGTATTCATCAAAACAATTAATTAAACAGAAAAATTTAATCTAGGTTGCAAGTAACAGAAATCCAATTCAGAGGATTTGTTAGATTACATTATTGAAAAGTCCAAGGGTAGACACAGCTAAATCTAGGTGCCTGAAATTTAACATCAGGGACTTCCTTCTCTCTCCATCTCTTGGTTCTACTTTTATCTGTCTGCAAGTTCTCCTAAGGATAAGAGGGCCACCAGCAGCCTAGAGCTTACACTTGACTGTATGAGTTACCAAAGAAAAAGGGGGTTACTTTTTCCAAATAGTTCAAGACCTAGGGCCAAGTTTCACTGAACTGACTAGAATCAGATACAGACCCCTGAATTGGCCCCTGCCCAGAGGATATTCTCTCATTGTACCTGGGTCATGACTCAACTCTGGAGACAGGAAATGTGTTGGTATTAAAACTACATGGATGAGAATGAACAAAGGGGAGACTTCCTAAACAAAAATTGCAGTAGTACTAACAAACCACAGGGGAAGTAGGTGAAAAGAACATCTATCTACTTTAGTCCTCCATATTATTAATGAACACAAACAAAAGAGCGAAATGATAATTGCTTAGGTTGGCATTACACTTCTTCCACCCCACCCAGATGAACGATTTTAAAACCAAATTTTGATCACATCTCTACATAAGTGGATAATAAGACCAAGTGGTCATATACACTTCAAAGGAAAGGCTTATGACAGTCACATTTGCAATGGGATATCTGAATGTGATCTCAAAGACTCTTGAATTGAGCCCTTGAGTCAACTCAATCATAAGCTTGCTTCCAAGGTCTCTTGATTGAAGGGGCAGGCAGCACAGTGCAGCGGCTGAGAGCGTAGATTCTGAGCACTGTCAGAATCCTAGCTCTGACTGCTTTGTGAGACTATCTGACCTTGGGCATGTTACTCAGTTTCTGAATGGCTCAGTTGTCCCATCATTAAAGAGTATAATAATAGAATCTACCTAGTAAGAAGAGTAAATGAGTCATCATATGCAAAACACTTGGAACAGTGCCTGGTACAGAGTTAAGAGCTATTAAGTACCAGCTATTAATCACCTGGGAAGATGCATGTGGTGCCAAGTAATTTGGAGCTGTAGTAAAAAAAATCTGGCATCATCTAGCAAAAGAGCATGACCTTGGCTTAGTTGCTTATTGTCTCTTGGACTATTTTCTTTCTTTCTTTATAGTATAGTGGAAATTATATCTGTACTGCTTACCTCACAGGGCTGCCAAGAAGATCAGAGGACATAATGAATGCTAAATTCTTTGAAAACCTAAAAGTCCTTTATAAACAAGAGGACTTAAAAATACTAATTATCTCCTTTGAGATTATATGATTTGTAACCAGAGCAGTTTTTCATCCTACACAGTTTTATGCAAAGTGTGATTAGGAAAGAAAATCTGCTGCTTACAGAAAATAATGGATTCCCCAACCAAATCCAATTCAAAAGAATTGCGTTGTGGTTTGAAATACCCACCATCACCTAGTGGTGGGTATTTGAAATACTCACCATCACCTATGCTAGTACCTAATACTAGCATATTAATGCTGCTTTTTTTTAAAATATTTTTTTAGTCGTAGATGGACACAATATCTTTATTTATTTATTTATTTTTATGTGGTGCTGAAGATCGAACCCAGTGCCTCATGCATGCCAGGCAAGCATTCTACCACTGAGCCACAATCCCAGCCCCTTAATGCTGCTTTTAATAGAAAGGCGATTATATTGAGAGTCAGGGAATATGGATCGCAATCCCAGTTCTCATGTCAATTTCCTGCGTCCTCTTGGGGAAGTCATTTTATTCCTTGGGGTTTCCCTCATCTGTACAATGAAAATAGAATCAATGCTTACAATTCTGTGACTGTATTTTATGGCAGAGATGCTTCTGGGCATGAAGGGGTCTGGTCATTACTCATCACTTGGGTTAAATACTCACTGTTACCTCTAGAAAATAGATGCTCCCACAAAAACATTGATTATAAATGCAGTATTTTCATTAAGAGAAAACATCCAAAAGTATATGTTGAGACCCACAATGTCTCTGTCTCCAGAATTTCCTGTGATCGTAAGCCCAGATCAACTTATAGATGCTCCGGAAGAGGATGGCAATCTTTCAACAAATTGCCTGGAGATGACATAAAGCACTTCCACTCCTATTCAGTTGGCCTGTACTTGCTCACAAGGGTATACCTAGGTGCAGGGGTAGGGATGGGAAGAAGGGAGCTGGGGAAACCTGCTCTATGATATGCAGACACATAATCAGCTAGAGTTTAAAATGAGGTTCTTTTTCTTAAAAAAAATAAAATGAAGTACTAATTCTGTGGAATTATTAGCAGTTCCTGCCATACTCACTATCCATCTACTACATTTATCTCCTTAGCACTTATTGCACTTGACAGTCTATAAATGTATATGTTGATTTTTTTTATCTCCCCACACTAGAACATGATCTTCATGAGGATGGGGACTTTGCTTCTTTACTACTGTAACTTCAGCCTTTAGGCCAGCGCTTGACACATAGTAGGCACTCAATAAATATTCGCTGAGTAAATGAAAAATTTTTTCCAGCTAGTGTCTGAATTCACTTTTTGGTCACAACAGGTTCAAGTTTTCCTGGTTTCTAGTATTAATGAGATTCTCTTCCTACTTCCTCCTGGGGCTCTGAGGACTCAAGAGTGGGCTGTTATCTATCTAGATTCCATCTCGGGTAGCCATGATGTTCTCCAAATGACTTCAGATTTTTAATAAGGAGGAGTTGGGGAAGTATGTATTTTTAAAACATTAATAGACTTTATTTTTAGAGAGGTTTTAAGTTCATAGAAAACTTAAGCAGGAAGTACAGAGTTCCCATACACCCACATCCTTCCCCCACACAATTTCCCCCATTATTGATATCTTCCATTAGTCATGTATCTACCATTACAATATCAGACAGTTTCACCACTCTATGAATGCCCTGTGCTCCCTTCTATGTCAGTCAGCTTTCCATTGCTGTGACAAAATACCTGAGATAATCAACTTATAAGCAGAAGATATTTGTTTTGGCTCATAGTTTTGGAGACTTTAGTCCATGGTCACTTGACCTTATTCCTTTGGGACCTATATATCATGGTGGTCACAGTATATCATGATGGAAGTTCATGACAGAGGTGCAGCTCACCTCATGGTGGATGAGAAGCAAGAAAGAGAGAGAGAGAGACAGACAGACAGACAATACCCCCTTCAAGGGCATGACCCAATGACTAAACTTCCTTCTACTAGGCCCCTTCTCTTAAATGTTTCATATCTTCCCAATAGTGCCACAAGTTGGCAACAAAGCCTTTAGCACATGGACTTTTGGGAGACATTTAAGATCTAAACCTGTTATGGTTTATATTAGATGTCCCCCAAAAGCTCATGTGTGAGACAATGCAATAAATCTCAGAGGTAAGATGATTGGGTTATGAGAACTTTAACCTAATCAGTACATTAATCCCCTGATAGATATTAACTGTCTGGCAACTGTAGGCAGGTGGGGTGTGGCTGGAGGAAGTGGGTTATTGAAGGCTTGCTTTTGGGGTACACACTTTGTCCCCAGAGAGTGGAGCTCTCTTTCTCTCTGCTTCTTGGTGGCCATGTCCTGAGCCATTTCCTCCTCCACACCCTTCCATCTTGATGTTCTGTCTCACCTCAGGCCCAGAGCAATGGAACTGACCTTCTATAGACTGAAACTATGAGCAACATATAAACCTTTCCTCCTTTAAAACTGTTCTTGCCCAGTCTTTTGGTCACAGCAGTGAAAAAGCTGACTAAAAACCATAATACCTTTCCTCCTCCCATTTCCTCTAGAAACCACCAATCTTTTTTATTGTCCCCATCATATTGCCTTTCCCAGAATGTCATGTGGCTGGAGGTTTATAGTACGTAGCATTTTCAGACTGGTTCTTTTCACTCAACCATTGATGGATAGTTTATTTCTTTTGATCCCTGGGTAACATTCTATGTCTGGATACACAACAGTTTGCTTATCCATTCAACTATTGAAGGACATTTTAGAATATTGCAGGAATAAAGTTGTTACAAACACTCACATGAAGGTTTTGGTGTGGATATAAGTTTCCAATTCATTTGAATAAATACATAGGAGTACAACTGTTAGATCATACAGTAAGCCTGTTTTTAGCTTTGTAACAAATAAGAAAGGATCTCTCAAAGTATTGGACCCTTTGCATTCCCACCAGTGATGAGTGAGAATCTCTGCTTCTCCATGTCCTTTCCAGCATTTGGTGGCATCAGCATTTTACAGTTTAGTCATTCTAACTGGTGTGAAGTGGTATCTCAATAATTTAATTATCAAGTCTCTAATAAAATAGGATGTTGAACATTTTTCATATGTATATCTCCTTCAGTGAGTTGTCTAAGTTTTATGCCTATATTTTAATCATGTTTTATTTTTATTATTTTACCATTGAGTTTTAAGACTTCTGGCATATTTTGAATACAAGTCCTTTATCAGCTATATTTTCAAATATTTTCCCCCATCTGTTATCTTTTTCTTCTCTGACTATGTATATATATATACACACACACACACATTTTCCCTCAGGGCTCTACACAGGCAAGTCAATTACCCCTGAGATACATTACCAGTCATTTTCATTTTTATTTATTTACTTATTTATTTATTTTTGAGACAGTGTCTCACTAAGTTGCGCAGGCTGCTCTCAAACTTGTGATTCTTCTGCCTCAACCTCGCAAGTTACTGAAATTACAGATATGAAACACAGTGCTCAGCTCTTATGATGAATCCAAAGTGTACCATTAAAGGTATTCTGGGGGCTGGGATTATGGCTCAGTGGTAGAGCGCTTGCCTCGCATGCATGAGGCACTGGGTTCGATCCTCAGCACCACATAAAAATAAATAAATAAAGATATTGTGTCCATCTACAACTAAAAAAAAAAATTTAAAAAAAAAAAAAAAAAAAAAAGGTATTCTGTCACCCAGGTCAAGAGACTGAGAAGCATCTTCTAGTCTTTCCTCCTCTAGGACGAAAAACCTATCATTGAATATGTTAGAAGTTCTGGGAGCAAATCTAATAATTCTCTGACTTCACATAATGCAATGTTCAAAGCATGTATACCTGTGTATATTACTTCTTTGATGTAGGGTTAGTTTTATATATTTTAAAGGACTAATTTTACAAAGACAGAGCTAAGTGAACCTCCTAGGGCCAGAATTCAGGTTTTCTGACTCCTGGTTGGATATTCTTTTCAATCCTTCCCATTGACTACTTTCATCAAGATTTTGCATTTGGTCCTTTTGATTCTTACCATGTAAATATTTGTGTTTAGAGGAAGGGTTATGGTTTTTTGTCTTGCTTATAAGAAGCATAAAAATCTTAAATTAGCTGTGTAAGTGTTGTTTCAGTTGCCAGTGATAGAACTCAACTAAACTGACTTAAGAACAAAAGGTGAAATTAGTGAACTAAAAAGTCCAAGGACTAAATGGATCCAGTGGCTCAAATAAGTTAATCAGCCCTCTCTGCCTCTGTCTTTGTGTTTCTATATCAGTTTCTGTCTGTCTGTCTCTCTCTCTGTCCCTCTCTGATCCACCTCTCCTGTTTTCTTTTGCATAGGCTTTACTTTCAAGAAAATATGAAGTGATAGTTAAAGTTACCAACAGCTTCAGTTTCCTATCATCTTGGCAAAAACTAGAAAAGAAGCACCTCTTTACCTACAGCTCTTGGGAAAGTTCAGGTAGGGCTCTTGGCCCACCTTGGAGCACATGCCCATCTCTGAACAAGCTACTTGGCCAAGGAAACACACCAGACAACACAGGCCATCCCTGATGCCTGACACTACCAATATTCAGGGACACTACCTCCCTGAATCTCAGACACTACCAATATTCCTCAGCGGGAAATTAGGATGCTTTCTCTTGAAGAGGATACAATAAACACTGTCAGGAATTCTACAAAGGTCTATGCCACAGTAGTTGAGCATTTATTTTTCTAAACATGTCTTTCCAAGAAGATGTAAGAGACAGGAAAAGAGCACTGAACTTGAAGTTAGAAGCCCTAGATTCAAGTCTCTCCATATTTACCAGTTCTCTGAGCCTCAGATCCCTCACCTTTAAAATGATGATACTGGGGTTGAGAATATAGCTCAGTTGGTAGACTGTTTGCCTTGCATGCACAAGGTCCTAGGTTCAATCCCTAAATAAATAATAAAATGATGATAACTACTTCCATACCTCCTAGGGATGGAGAGAAGAGTCAAATAATGGTGACAGCAAATACTTATATAAAGACTAAACAGTGATAACAGTAAATTCTTTAGCACATGGTATGCATCAATGTTCTAAGTGCTTTAGCATCATTAAATCAGTGATTCCCAATCTAGAGCCTGCATTGGAAGCACTTGGAAGACCTGGGAACGTACAAATGGCTGTGTCCCATCCCTAGAGGTTTTGATTAAGTAGGTTTGGGTGGGGCCTAATAATTTGCCTAACAAAGTTCCCATTGAGGGGCTGATGCTGTGGTCAGGCAACCACACTTTGAGAACCAATGTATTCTCCTTGATTTTCAATAAATAAACTGAGGCTCAGATAGCAGTGGCAGAGCATGTGTGTGAGCCTGGGAGCCCTGGCAGCAGAGATCAAGCTCCTATGCACAATGGCATAGCAATTCTTGTTCAAAGAAGCAACTGTACCGTAACAATCAAGACAAAAACCAATGTGAAAGGTAAGAGGTCTACATAACTTATATAAGTATCCATTCTTTTAGTTTCCTTGATTTTTCATTTTTCTCCCCACTGTCTATTGTCCCACTAACTCTATCACCAAGAGCAAATAACAAAGAAAGAAAAGAGTACAATTATTTGGTAGCAATTTTGGCAACAGATAAGGAACTTCACTTAGAATAGGGATTCCCACTCTCAGTTAACTGCAGGCTTCAAACCTATGAAACCATCTATATATTTTAGCGTGAATAAGTTTACTTGCATTTTTCTGGGGAGAAGGTCTAGCTTTTGTAGACTTCCCTGAGGGATATGTGATCTCTAAAAGGCTAAGCATAACCTAAAGAGAAAAATAAAAAGAGGCCAGTTATTAGCCTACTGGAAACCAACTAAACATTGGGCATCTCAACATTTTATTCTATTTTGTTATTAAAAAGTAAAATCCAAAAAAAGTAAAATTCATAAATTCTAGGGAACCCTTAAAATATTTTAAATGACCTTGAAATGATATTGAAAATGTCTGTGCTATAATGCCAGTAACAGTTTGAAAGTGTTGTGCCTACTGTACTTTTTCACCTGATTTCTTCCTTGATCCATGAATATTTTGTTTCCTTTCCTGCACACCAGATTGTACTTCCAAGGTGATTAGAAAGATATAACAAGTTACATTGTTATATCCAACAGTGATTTCTCTACCCTCAGTGTCCAAGACAGCTGGCCACTGGCTCTGCTTCCATCCATGACTAGTCTTATTTCCACCTCACTGATCCTCCTACCAAGTCACCAATATCTCAGGCTTGAGGTATTTGGGGGAATTAAATGTATTTAAGTCACACCTCCAGGCCTGACCTCTACGCTGAATTATACAGCTATGTATGCACTTGTCTACTTAACATCTCTCTTGGACTCTCATAAGATGTATGGACCTCAGACTAAATATTTCCAAATATTAATTATTAATATTGTCTCTTGTTCACGCCTAGAATACTGGCCCATAGTAGACTCTAAACAAACATTTGAACAAATCAATGTTAAGTGCGTGGGGGATTGTATTTAAAATTATATCTAAAACTTGTATGTATAAAATTGTACAATTATTTAAACATATGCTATGCATAGACATTAAAATGGGGAAAACAAAGAGTAACAGTACATGAAAGTAAAATATTTTTCTTTAAAATTCCTTTTCTGTTTTTAAAATTTATTCCAAGCATAATGGTTATCAGAATTTGAAATCGAGTGACCTCATTCTGAGTGAATTAGGACACCAGTTGCACAATCTGTTTCCTAGTGTGTCAAAGAGGCTTGAAAATACATCCCTCCTTTATCGTTAGCGTTCACAATCAGCTTTACTGTGAAATTATGAATGAGAAGAGCGTTTGCACTGGTGCAGGGTACTAGTGAGGCGCGGTTAATGTTAGCTGCTAATGATGACAAGCTTAGTTTTTCAGCTTTCTTAAGGATGCTGGGAATCGATGGGAAAGTGCTCTACCACTGAGCTACGTCCCAAGCCCCAGTCGTATTTTCTTTTCTTTTTTTTTTTTTTAATAATTTTTTAGCTGTAGAGGGACACAATATCTCTATTTTATTTATTTATTTTTATGTGGTGCTGAGGGTCGAACCCGGTGCCTCACGCATGCGAGGCAAGCGCTCTACCACTGAGCCACAACCCCAGCCCCGTATTTTCTTTTATAATAAAACCAGTTAACTGGTTAATTAAAACCTGCTAACCTTTACTCTAGCAAAACAACCGCGCAGCCACACGCCCGCCAGGACAGCGCCGCCCCGCCTCCGGCCCACTTCCGTGAGAGTGCGCCTGCTCCGACGCTTCTTCCGCCCACGTGACCCGCTCAGGCTCCTCCCAGTCTCCAACATGGCGATGCCCAGGGGCTCAAGCCGCACGTGAAAAAGACTAGGCCACTGGGACGCGTAGAGTACGGCGCACAAGCCACTTTCTCCTGGCAGCCATCGGTTGCAGCTCTTCGACCCTTTCTGAGGCCCTCCGTGCCGCTGCCTCTCTTCAGCCATGAAAATAAAGCCCGTTTCCCACAAAACCGAGAATACCTACCGGGTGAGCGCGAGAGCTTGGGCCGGGAGCCGCGGGTACCTCCTGCCTCAGCCGTGAGACTGGCACAGGAACTTTTCGAGCTGCAGAGTCTGGGCAGTGCGTGTTACGCTTGTCAGTAGGCTCTGGCGAAAGTGGAAGATTCCGGGTATAGTAAAAGTGGAGGGGCACAGTTTTCAAGGTTTCACTGGTAGTTTGTGAGATTTGGGCTGTCCTGGGTTCCTTTCAGTCTAGAATGAAATTCATTATTCCAAAGTCTCCCCTGCTTTTTTATCTTTAAAAACCAAAATGGGCGGGCGGGAGAAAATAAGAGACTTCCAGTTAATGGCTACTGTAGCTTTTTCTGTGTGCCCCTTGGTAATTTGTTTCTATGTCTTCGTTAAAACTGTAGGTCATGTATGTGTTTAAAATCACTTATTGCAACAATTTAGTTGGATCCTTGTGCTTGTGTCGTGGTGTGAAACCTAATAGATCCAGATAATCAAATCGTCAGTGTTTACCTGGGTTCACCAGTCTAGTATGGAAATATTATTTGAAATGACATAGCTGGAAGAACTTAATGCAAATATATAGAAGAATTCATTATCTTCGAAGAGTAATGCAGTGCCTTTTTTTTAAGGCACCGTGCCATTCATTTGTTTTTACACTTACCCTTTGTGTTTCATCAGTGATGCTTGCTCTTAGTTTAAAATTCATTTATGTAGTTTGTGATTGATGGAAAACACAACAAGCCTGAAATGACAAGCAAAGCATGCATTTATTTGTAATGATTGCATGTAAGGATTTTTGAACCTTTACACTTTTTTGCTTTCACAAGAAAGTTGCCCACATATGATTATTATGTAGCACTCAGATATTCAAGATGTTGTAAGTGCTAAATGATAATGTATTTTAAATATGCTTTCTCTCTCAGTTTCTTACATTTGCTGAACGTCTGGGGAATGTGAATATTGATATTATTCACCGTATTGATAGAACTGCCAGCTATGAGGAGGTAAGAAAATGTGATATTAGCTAGTCTTTAAGTATTCGTGATCTTTTTTCTTTTTTCAGTTTTACCTGTTAATAAAAGTAAATTGTTTTTCAAGCCATTCTTATATGAATATGAAATGCATTAGACCTGTGCTGTCTAACATAGAAGACATACTTGAAATGTAAAGCACTCATTCATATGTGGCTAGTTGATAGCATATTGGACAAGAGCAGATAGAGAACATTTCCATCCTTGCAGAAAGTTCTGTTGGGTGACGCTATATGGGCAGTTGATTTGACTTGATAGTCAACTTGCTTTTGTGATGTCAAACCTTTCCCTTTCCCTTGTGCATTCTAAGCACTGCTGCAGATTCATATTTTTGCAGCTGTGATTTTAATGAAATCACTTTTCTGAGGCTTAGTTTCTTTATTAAAAAAGGAGGAGGGGGTGCTAGACTACATGATTTTCCAGTTCTAACCACATTCTAACTATGTCATCCCTCTTAACAGAAATCTTCCTCATCTGGTAGTCATCTGAAGTAAGAAATGATTATGGTAGTACCAGTCAAGATGGAGAGAAGGGAAGAATTCCAGAGATACTAAGGAAGTAGAGCCAATAGGAATTATGACCTACTGGATATGCAGGAAGGAGCAGAATGGTGTTAAAGATTTGGTTCCTATAACTGGATAGTTGAGGATATCACCTATCAAGATAGAGTTGCAGGAAGAGGAACATGGAGTTGTAGAGGGACGATAATTTGTTGCATTTGAGACTAGCTGAATTTGATATTCAGTGTCTGTGGACATGAAAATGATAATGTTCAAAAGTCATTTGGGTATATGGATCTGGAGCATAGATGACTTCAGAGATAGAATTATAGATTTGGCATTCAGCAGATGGTTTATAGTTTAAGCCAAAGGTACTATGAACTAAGGGGTAGAATGTTAAATTAGAGAATCTGGGATAGGATCCTGGGTTAGGTAGTCTAGAATGGCCTGAGTCACATGATTGGCAGTTGGCTTGTTGGTCTTAATTCTCCTCATGCCTCTTTTTTTCTGATAGACTAGTCTTCTTTTTATGATGGCAGAATCTTTCCAGGAGAGTAAAAGCAGAAGCCACAAAACCTTATAAAGCCTTGCTTTTAGTGTCACAGTGTCTCTTTCATTGCATGTTATTGATCAGAGCAAGTCATGAGGCCAGGTCAGATTCAAGGGATTAGGAAATAGACTCCATCTCTTGGTGGGAGAAACTATATAGCCACATTGCAAAAGGACAGGGACATAGTATGGCATAAGTGACATGTATCAGTCACTGTGGTATGCTAGAAGTATCTTTTTCATTTAGATTTTAAACTGTAATGTTTATTTCTCTTCTACTTTAGGGGGCAGTGAATAAAATTTAGTGGGATTTTCTTTTTTCTCTATTCTCTTTATTTTTATTTTATTTCATTCTTATTTTTTAAAGGTTCCAAAACAATTTAATGAAAAACATTTTTTTGGCGTGTTGTTTGGGTACATGCCTAAGTGTTCTCTGTCTCTTTCTCTTTGTGTACACACACACACACACACATACATATGCATATATATACATGTATGGTAATTATTTATTGGTTTTACCTTACAAAGAACAAGATAATATGTACTGTGTTAATGAGATAACCAACACAACAGTGAACTTAGGAAAAGACAATTCCCATTATTGCCAAGGAAATCAACATTAATGGTTCAGTGTGTGTGTATTCTTCCACACTTTTCTCTCATTCTCATATAAACATATGCTGACATTTATAGAGGTTTATGTTTTGTAAAAAAATTAGATCCCAACATATATTTCACTATGTAACTTGGCTTTCATCACTTTGGGAGTATATCAACATTCAACATCCTTCTAGATTAATATAAATACAGGCTTGTTTTTTTTTAAATCCTGGGGATTGAACCCAGGGCCTCACGCATGCAAAGCATGTGCCTTACCACAGAGCTACACCCTAGCCCTGGTAAAATTGTTTTTAAATAGCCACATAATATACGTTAGTACATATAAAGTATAGTTATTACAACAATTTTCCTATTATTCGACTTTTAGGCTGTTTTATGTTTTCCTTTCACTATAGTATAACTGAATATACATTTTTGTACTTGTATGTTTGCAGTTTTTTGTCTCAAAAAACTGGAGTTGCTGGGTCAAAGGGCATATCTTTTTTTTTTTTTTTTTTGGTATCAGGGATTGGACTCAGGGATACTGGACGACTGAGCCACATCCCCAGCCCTATTTTGTGTTTTACGTTGAGACAGGATCTCACTGAGTTGCTTAGCGCCTCGCCATTGCTGAGGCTGAGAACTCAGGAGTCTTCTGTCTCAGCCTCCCCAAGTGCTGTGATTACAGGTGTGCGCCACCGTGCCCAGCTAAAGGGCATATCTTTTTAATTTCAATAGAAATGCCAGATTACTTTGCCATAAAGTTGAAGCAGTTATTTCCAAAATCAGCATGAAAAAATTGTAGAATCAGCCATTTTTTCTGTGTCTAAACTTGCAAAAAACATAAAAAAGAATTTTTCCCTATGTGAGTATTTTATGGGCTTCAGAGAGTTATTTCATACAGCCAAATCAACAAAACATTGTTTCTATTTTTATTTTTTGGTGCTGAGGATTGAACCTAGGGCCTTGTGCATGCTAGGCAAGCATTCTACCACTGAGCTACATCCCCAGCCTAAGACACTGTTTTTATAAATCATCTGTTGATACTATCGTTTCTAATTGTTTTTTAAAGGGTTAACATACCTTTTAAAAACAACTAAAAAGACCTTAAACTCTTAGTCATTATCTTAACATATTAATGTTATTATTATCATTATTAGTATTAAACTTGGTCATGATTTTCTTGGACTTGTCTGATTAATGGACTGCTTTAATCTTGACAGGAGGTTGAAACCTACTTCTTTGAGGGTCTGCTGAAATGGAGAGAATTAAATCTTACGGAACATTTCGGTATCTTTAATTTTGTTTATATTTTATTCTCTCATAATTTGTACTTTATATGTTTGAAACAGCTAAATGATGTGATAGAAAGCAAAACATATTCCTTTCTTGTTTTTTCACCCAGGCAAATTTTATAAAGAAGTTATTGACAAATGCCAATCATTTAATCAGTTGGTCTATCATCAAAATGAGATAGTTCAGAGTTTGAAGACTCACTTGCAAGTTAAGAACAGTTTTGCCTACCAACCACTTTTGGAGTAAGTAGCATCTTGAGAGAAAGTCTGACAACATTTTACTGAATTTTTAAGAAAGAATGTGTTTTATAGCTCTGTATGCCTTAGATCAGGTATTTGTAATTTAGAAACGAGAATAATTTACTTTTCATGTTAGATCAGAATATCAGGAAAATATGCATTACCTAGGTGTGTAATTTTTGCATTTGTCATGTACTTTAAAAGAACCCCATTTGTCTTTTATGCTATAGAAGCAGGTAACTACAACCTTAAAGGAATACAACTTCTGACCTGATTTTTTTGCTGAACACTTAACATTTAAAAAATTTTATATCTCTTAAGTCTTGATTTAGAAGTATTTTGGATTAATTAATCTGATGATCATAGATAATCTATCATTAAATAGATTTATAGCCTTTATTTTAAAAAAACTACATAATCAGTTTCTTCTTTTTTAAATCCAGTTTGGTTGTACAGTTGGCACGAGATCTGCAGATGGATTTCTATCCACACTTCCAAGATTTTTTCCTGACCATCACCTCTATCTTAGAGACTCAGGACACAGAGTTGTTAGAATGGGCTTTCACCTCACTGTCATATCTTTATAAGTACCTGTGGAGATTGATGGTGAAGGACATGTCCAATATATACAGGTGACTCTTTTCCCTCTGTGGTGTTTGTTTATTTGTATTCCTCTTTTTTCTGGCCTCTGCCTGACTCTAATCTTTGTAGCATGATGCCGAATTATTTCCTTATACAGAGTTGATTTGCCAGCCAAAGTGACTCATAATCTGGTTTAACAATCTGTATTAAACATATCTTAAGTTTATATTGACCTAACCTTCTCTCATCTACAACTATTGAAATTACTCCCAGTCATCCATACCTGACTTGGATCTCATAACTTCCACAAATACTCCCAGGCACCTTTACCAGAAGTGAAAGCTTTGTACTCTGTACTTCTTTTGCATTTATTATCATTTATATTACTCAGCTTTCATTTTAACTATTTGTAGTGTAGTGCTGTTTCCTTAAAACCTGTGAACTCTTTAAGAACCCTGTCTTAAACACCTATTTACCCAGCTTCCATTATGCTTATTAAGTCAAAAGAGATAACCAGTATTTTTGAGCTTATGTAGACAGGGAAGGAGAATGACTTCCATGGTAGCATTTTAAGGAAAGATTATTATCTGTTTAAATTTGAGATTTGATGAGATTTTCCATTTGATCTCCTGATTGTTTCAACATGGCAATCGCCATAGGAATACTTAAGATCAGCAGCGGTCAGTCCTTTACCCCGAGCACAATGTGTGGGTATGAGATAGAACCATGGTTTTGTGCCACCCCCTTTACCCTGCTCGTGCTTCTCTTTTAGGAACTTTGAATGAAGAATAGAAAAGTATTTTTTCAGTCTTGACTAGTTCTTTGTGAAGCTTGGAATAAAATCATTAAAAGCCAGGATTATTTTATTAACAACCATGAAGTCTTTAGGAGAATATAGTTTGGTTTTATAACTTCAACTGTCATTAAAACTATCACTTTTATATGTCCTAAGAAAGGTTCTTCAGTTCTAAATTTATTTGCTTTCAGTGCATGGCATCTCCAACAGCCTGGATATTTTTTTTTTTAAATATTTTTGTTTTGTTGTAGATGAACACAGTATCTTTATTTATTTTATGTGGTGCTGAGGATCGAACCCAGTGCCCCACATATGTGAGGCAAGCGCTCAACCGCTGAGCCATAGCCTCAGCCCCTGGATATTTTTACTTGTATATTAAAACCAAACTTAAAGACATTTCTGTTCACACCATATTTTCTTACCTTTTGTTCATGCTTGTGTTCATAAATATCAACTAAGGGCATAGTCCCATATGGTTGCCCATTTTCTATCAGTAATACTGACAGTCTTCCTGTATCACAGCTTAGAGGCATCTTGGACCCAGTTATCTTCAAGGACTCTAAATCCACCTGATGCTATTATGTACACACACGCTCTGAGTATTTATTGAATGCTTTCTTCTTGGAAGGCACTTGAGAGATATACTCACCTGTAAAACATGAAAATCCCTCCTTTCACCAAGACATTTTATGGGGGAGAAACATCTAGGGTACATGCCTGGCATATTCAAAGAAGAGTGTAAATAAGAGTAAGTGCAATCAGGTGATGTCCAGAGTACTAGTAGATGAGAGCCTGTTCACGATGGGTCTTGTGGACCACTGTAAGTTTTTTGACTCCATTGCAGAGACTCCTTTAATGTTTCTTGGGTCCATCCTTTATCATTTTCCTCTACCATCAGCCTCTCATGCCTTGCTAGTCCAAGTTTGCATGATATTATCAGCTTTAAAAGTGGATTACCAGCCTCTTCTTTCTTCCTTTATTTTATCCTGTATATTGCTCCCAAATTAATCTTTCTGAAAGTATGTTATTTTGCCAGTATTTATTGGTAGCTGCTGTGAGTAAGAAATTGTTAGGTATTAGGAGTGTGGCAAAAATGGGAGATTCATATTCCATGCTCTTTCATATAAAGAAGCCAATTTATGTAAGTAATTTGTTATAGCTTCATGGGTGTGTGACCTTCAGCAGGTTACTTAGTCTTTCTGTCTCAATTTCATTATCTGTAGAATGAGAGTAATAGTACGCATCTCATAGAGTTGTGCTGATTTAATCAAAATAATGCAGAGGAAGTTCTTGCATAGATGTAAGTTAGAGTTCAAATTACTCTGCTTGGTGTTCAGAGCTACTTGTTTACCTGAGCAACTTTTTCTGCAGCTTTTTTCAACCTCCCGCCTTTATTCTCCATTAACCCCTATACCTTACCACCAGATCATTCTTCCTCTTTGAGACAGAATAGCCTCCTTGTTATTTCTTGACCATGATCAGTGCTGCCTGCTCCATCTTTATTCTTGAATTTATCCTAATAACATCCCCTATGGAATTCTTTCTGTTATTCAGAACTCACTGTCAGTTTTGGTTTTTCATGAAGTCTTTGCTGTAAGACCAGTACCACTGAATGTGGGACTCTTAAGTCTTGTGTTTGGTATGTCAATCTCTTAGTAATTATGATGTTAATCTTGTGTTGTACCTCTTAGGTATTCCTTGCATGCCTAGCACAGTGTTGGATATATTGCTGACATGTAGTACATCTTTATTAGAATTATATGATTAATAAATTGTCTTATTTTTCTCACAGCATGTATAGTACACTCCTGGCTCATAAAAAACTACATATAAGAAATTTTGCTGCTGAAAGCTTTACATTTTTGATGAGAAAGGTTAGTTTGATGTTTTATATATTTGCTATGAGTTGATCACCAAGAATCTGATGACCAGAAGTAGATATTTTGTAATAATATAGCTATTATGGACTAATTTTTTTTTAAATACATAAAAAAACCTGATACTACTTTGACTATATCTCTCTGTAAGGTTTAGTCTTTGCTCCCTAATTAATGTGATATAATTTGGGTCGCTCTTGTTATTTAGGTTTTTGATAACTTTCAGTGTGTGTACTTCAAAAGTATCTTCAAATTCAAGTCAATAAATACATTCACAGTAACATGAACAGGAAGTTGTGTAACAGTTTTCTTGAAAATGGTAGCATCGTGTGATTTGTGTTTGTATAAAATTTCCCTAGTAAATTTTAGAGGAGTTTTGTGAAAAAAAAAACGAAAAACATTGGTATCAAATTTCTTCTACACTCATAAAATACAAATATATGATTTATTTTAAACCATAGAATATTGCCTTACATACTTTTCTTGGTATGTGCCTTCTTTTCCTACCAGTGAATTCATCACTCTTTTATGTGATTTTACAAATGAGAGTACACTATTGTAGTAGGTCGAAAGCATTACAAATGTTTGTTCCTTGCAGAATTTTTTCCAAAGTATGTTTAAATAAGAATATATAGAATAGGAAGTAGCATTTCTTCATTTGAATGTATTTATATTGAAAATATAATTTTTCATTTTACATTTTAGGTCTCTGATAAAAATGCACTTTTCAATTTAATGTTCCTTGATCTTAATGACCATCCAGAAAAGGTGGAAGGTGTTGGGCAGTTGCTCTTTGAAATGTGCAAAGGAGTTAGAAATATGTTTCACTCCTGTACAGGCCAGGTAATTAATGGGAAGGTGTGGTTGGGGTCTATGTAAAAAGATTAAACAGAAAATAAGGAAGAATTAGGCAATTGATATGGCAGAAATGGATAGATAACCTAGAACAAATACAAAGCATTAAATGGAAAAATAAAGGATTAATAACATTCCTTGATATAGTAGACCGTAGGTACTTTTTTGTTCTAATTAGTTATATGTGAGAGTAGAATACATTCTGACACATCAACTCTACGTACTTTTACTTTCAGTCATTTCTGTCTTATTCAATGTGGATACTAGGAGGTAATATCACGTTTATTAATGGGCACAAGTAGGTAGAGAGAGTCAGTTGTATGATAAAATTCCCCACCCTAGTTTGAGAATTCCTTTTGGGACACAGTTAATCATTAGAGCTGCCATATCCTTGATTATTTTTTAACAGATTTTTAAGGTAGCTAATATATTCAGAATGGTAAATTGCAGCTTAATACTTAAAAATAATTTAAAGTAATTTAAATTATTCTTGTATTACTACAGGCAGTGAAACTAATTTTGCAAAAACTAGGACCAGTTACTGAAACAGAAACTCAGTTACCATGGATTTTAGTTGGAGAAACACTCAAAAACATGGCCAAATCCACTGTATTCCACATCTACAAGGAACACTTTGGTACATTTTTTGACTGTTTGCAGGTGAGTTCTAATTCTATTTTAATTTTAATTTTAAGTTGTAGATTTACACAATACCTTTATTGTATTTATTATTTATTTTTATGTGGTGCTGAGGATCGGACCCAGTGCCTCACACCTGGTAGGCAAATGCTCTACCACTTAAGCTATAACTGCAACCCTGTGAATTCTAATTTTTAAAGATGGGTATATAATAAGGAGTCTGAGAGTTTTTGTTATTGTTCTGAATCTAGCTGAGCACTCTTGGAACTTGTATTTTATAATCATTTTCTTTATACTTTTACACACATATTAAGATTTTCCTTTCCATTCACCCTTAGTACTCTTGTTATTTGATATGCTGTCTTGAGATGCAGTGATACATAGTGTTACAAGAACCTCTGGGCACATACCTGTAATCCCAGCTGCTTGGGAGACTAAGGCAGGAGGATCGCGAGTTCAAAGGCAGCCTCAGCAACTTAGAGCAATCTGTCTCAAAATTAAAAAAAAATAACTAAAAAGGGCTAGATGTGTGGTTCAGTGCTTAAGTACCCCTGGCTTCAATCTCTGGTACCAAAAAAAAAGAGGAAGAGAGAGAGGCTCTGGATCCACACTGCTTGTTTAAATCTTTGCTCCACCACTTAACTGCTAGTGTAATTTGGAAAAGTTATTTAAGTCTCTATTCCTCAGTTTCTTCACATGATCTGTAAGGATGATGTCAATGTTCTTTACCTCAAGGTTGTTGTGAAAATGGTAATTACTTCAAAGAACTAAGAACAGATCACTCGGTAAATGATAGCTCTCATTAGTGACTCTTGTTAAACATCTTTTCCTTCCAAAGCAAAAGACTGAAAAGTTAAAACAGGTCACAATATTTTCATTATTGGATGAAGAATTAAGTTTAGTATCTTGCATTTATTTTCTCTGTTAAATCCTTTGTTTGCAGGAATCACTCCTGGATCTACATAACAAAGTAACAAAAAAGAACTATTGTGAAAGTTCTGAACAGATGAAAAGGTTATTAGAAATATACCTGATACTTGTGAAACATGGAAATGGATCAAAGATAACCAAACCTGTTGATGTGTGTAAGGTAAATTCCCAACTTAATATGCTTAAAATTTAAAAGCTCGTTGATTAGAAGTGGATTGTATGCGATGGGGGATATAGCTCAGTTGGTAGAGTGCTTGCCTCACATGCACAAGGCCCTGGGTTCAATGCCCAGCACCACAAAAAAAATTAAAAAGTACATTGTTTTTTCTTTTATCTTTGCAGGTAGTATCTGAAACATTACAAATAGCCGGTCTCTCCACATCTTGTTGGGAGACTCTCTTGGATGTAATTTCTGCTTTGATCCTTGGTGAAAACATTTCTTTGCCAGAGACCCTCATCAGAGAAACCATAGAAAAAGTAATTTACTTCAACAAATATTAATTGAGTAGTTCATAACATGTTTAGGATTGAGTAAGCCTGCTAAGGAATACAAATGAAGCATGACAAAGGCTCTCTGCCCTCAAGGAATTTATAATCTTGTTAAGGAGACGGGAGTTTACTGTGTCGGAAATAAAATGCGGTAAAAGCTAAATCTCTACAGCAGATATTCAGCGAACATGGATAGCTTACTGTGTGTGAACTAGGTGTTCCAGGGATAGTCCTATAATCTCTACAGTTTGTGGTGTTAGGGAAGGGGCCTAGGAGTAAGTAGTTAAAATCTAGTAAACTGATTTGTTTCAGTTACATGTTGAATTATAATTACTAATTCTGCCTGGGGTTGAGGAACAGGGAAAACATTTTTGAAGATTTATATTTGAGATAGTCCTTGAAGGTTCCATAGAGTTCTGCCAGTCAGAACAGTTTAAAAACACTAGGAGAAGGGACAACAAAGACCTGTGTTGATAAATGTGTACAGTTTGGGCACACGGACACCTGAGAAAGTGTGATGTGATAGCCACAAAGCTCTGCTCGGCTTTGGAAAATTAGGTGGGGTTTTATCCTATAAGTCATGGAAGGCCCTGGAAGAATTCTAAGCAGGGGCATGATTTGATGAGACTGACATTTTAGTGATTCTTGAGAGATGGTTTGGAGGAAAATGGGATTGAAAATGGATGGGTTAGGTGCTTCCTAGCCTCACATAATGCAGCTGGACACATTGGAAAGGTTAGGATCATGCTCTTTGCCCTTTTGCAATTTTGTGGAGCTGGGAAAAAGCCATCCTTAGGCAGGGCCTTTGTCATCGCTGAAACACAGTGCCCCTTGCATCTGTGTGGGTTCCTTTGGAGAAGGCTGAGCCTTGGAACAGCATGCTGGTTGATGTGCCCTCCATTTCCTTACTGTATTTACTTTCTTGGGAGTAAAGGGGAAGGTATTCTCTGTGTACTTAAATTAATAGTTTTTACCTGTGGTCTGCAGATTTTTGAGAGCAGATTGGAAAGACGTTTAATTTTGGATTTTTCTGAAGTCATGTTTGCTATGAAGCAGTTTGAGCAGGTGAGCAAGATATTAAGTTTTGAGTATTCTTTAAATCTGTCATGATAAAATAATCAAATTTGAAATTCTGTGATTTTTGTGTTTTGGAGAGAAACAGATTTAATATTTGATGTTTTAGTCAGTTTTTCTATTTTAAAGAAGTTATATTCAGTTCTGATTTACAGGAGAAACTATTCCATAGGCTAAGGCATTTAAAATGATACATAGTAACCAACCTGTTTTTAATAATACTTAAGCTAGTTACAGAATCATTCAGTAAAATTGAAAAATCAGTTTAAGAAACTTTTAAGTGAATTTAAAGCATAGAAAATAGCATCTGAAACAGCTTGTTTTGGAGGAAGATTGAAAGTTTATTTCATTGCTTCAAAAGAAATACCTGATGGAACAAATCCTTTTGTCAAATCCTGAGTTTATCTGTTTTTCTTATGACCATCAAACATTTCCTACTCCCCATAACTACTAACCTTATAATACACTTACAGAAACCTATGTCTGTTGGAGACAGAAGTGGAATTAATACTTATAATTAAAAAACCTGTTGTCTTTCTTCCCTTAATTCTTTTTTTTTAATATTTTTTTTTTAGTTGTAGATGGACACAATGTCTTTATTTTATTGCTTTGTATGTGGTGCTGAGGATCGAACCCAGGGCCTCATGAATGCAAGGCAAGCGCTCTACTGCTGAGCTACAATCTCAGCCCCTTCCCTTAATTCTTAATAATATATATTTTCATTTGACTAAAAACTGGGAAGAATAAAAAAAAACCTCTATTGTTTGTGTCCTAGACCCTATTTCTGCTCCATGAGGACTTTATCTCACTCTAGTTTTCTTAGCAGCTACATCTTTTTCTTCTCCCATTTCCCTTTGGACTTTTTTTTTTTTTTTAAATCATTTTTATGTAGTTTTAAATAGTGACACAAGTCTAAAAGATTGTCATTTGTCCTTTACATCCACCTTACCAGCACCAACCAATATGAATGATTTTTGCTATTTTATTTCCTGGTATTTACTTTATATTCTTAGGTCATCTGAATATACTACTTTTTCTTAGTTTGTTAGTTTTAGTCCTCACCTCTACAATTCTTCATATGGTAGATGAATTTGGGTCCTTTTATAACCCTCATCTTTGTGATAGAGTTACATCACAGATTTTGGTTGAACTACATAGTTTTTGTAAACAGGGAGTATTTTATGATTACATGTCCTTTTTTGTGTACCTTCGTATTTTTCCTGGAGTTAGTAATTACTTATCTTTTAAAAACTAGATTCTGTCTGCCAGCATCATTGTAAATGCCTATCACATGGCAAACTGTCGGCAGTTCTTTTCCTTCTATTCTCTTGGAGACGTTCCTCCTAGAACAATTTGTTCTGAATGGGTTGCTTTCTCAACCCACTGCACAGATGTTATAATAGAATATCCTTTTCCTTCTCAATCCTGTTTCCTGAATCCCAGGTTTCCTTCTTATTATAGTTTATTTTAATGAACTACATTTTCCAAGGGTTCCCAAGAAGGGTAAATGGAGGTAAAAGTTTTAAGATTTAGCACATCTGATTAATTTAAAAAAAAAAAAAAAACCTATGGGTAAATGGTAGAACGATCAATAGAGGGAAGGTAGTGAGGGTGGGGAAGGGGAAGTGGAGGTCCTGGGGCCTGAATTCGAACAAGATATATTCTGTGTTTTTATAATTATATCAAAATGGATTCTAACATCATGTATAACTAAAAAGTACCAATGAAATAAAAGCTTTAGCACATGCGAAATTCTCTCCTTACAGTACATTGTTAGTAAGCTGGGTATAGAATTCTAGATTCTAAATCATTTTCCCTCACAGATTTTAGGGTTTTGCTGCATTATCTTCTAGCTTTCATTGTTCCTATGGAGAATTTTAATGCTACTAGAATTCCTGATCCTTTGTTTATGAATTCACATTTTTTTGAAGTGTTATGATCTTTTCTTTTTTAGATGTTCTAGAATTTTTATCTGTTAACAAGTGTGATTTCCTTTCTTGTCTTTAGCTTTTTCTGCCAAGCTTTCTCTCATATGTTGAGAATTGCTTCTTAATTGATGACACAGTGGCGAAAGATGAAACCCTGGCTATTTTGGCCAAGCTTATTCTTAACAAAGCAGCACCTCCCACTGCTGGCTCCATGGCAATTGAAAAGTATCCTCTTGTTTTCTCACAACAGACAGTGGGGTGAGTTCTAAGTCTATTCCAGTTGTGTTAGTAAGATGACCCTTTTAAATATAATGCATCAAGAATCCTGTAAGAAATGAAGATCTATGTGTTAACATATATAATGATAGATAAATATCAACGATTATATATAAATAAATAATAAATCATAAGTTATGTGGGAAAAGCAAGTTGTACATAGTGTGCATAATGATTTCATAAAGTTAAAAAAGTGTATATAAACAGAAATACATGGAATTTTATGGCATGCCTTTTGAGATTTCCTTTTTTCATTCAACATATAATACCATTGAGACTCATCTAAGTTGTATGTATCAGTAAATTCATTTTTATTGCTGAGTAGTATTCCCTGGTATGGCATTGTTTTATCATTCACTTGTTCAACGACATTTAGATCATTTTTAGTTTTGGGCTATTAAGCATAAACTTCTGAATATTCATGTTATCATTTCTGTGAGGTAAATGTTTCAAAGTGTAATTGTTGGGTTGTGTAATAAGTGTGTGTTTAGTTTTATAAAGAGTGTCTCTTTACCAGAGACTAACAAAATATAAATGATCCAGTTGCTCTGTCTTCTTATCAGCATTTTAATATTTATCCTTTTTTTTGGGGGGGGGGGTCAAGTTGCTTGGGAGTTGTAGTGATGTTTTCTCATTGTAATTTTAATTTACATTTCCCTAATGGCTAATGATAATGAAGCACCTATTCATGTGCTTATTTGCCATCTGTATGTCTTCTGTAGATCATTTCTTTAGCCTGTTTTCTAATTAGATTATTTGTTTCTTTACTGTTCAGTTTTTTGAGGGTTTGGTTTTGTTTTGTTTTGTTGGGGATTGAACCCAGAACTTTGAGGCATGCTAGGCACATGCTGTACCACTGAGCCACATCCCCAGCCGGCCCTACTGTTCAGTTTTAAGAAAGTGTTAACATATCCTATACACGAGTCCTTTCATTAGATAGATGATTTTCTAATGTTTTTTCCTATCTGTAGATTGTCTTTTATAGAGCAAAGCTTTTAATTTTGATGAGGTCCAGATTACTAAAGTTTCCTTTTATGGGTAATGCTTTTGGTGTCAAGTCTAAGAACTCTGTCTAGGCCTAGGTTCCAGCGATTTTCTCCTACTGACTGATTATGAGTTAATTCTTTTATAAGGTCTGGGGTTTAGGTTAAGTTTCTCTTTTGCTTGTGAAGTCCACTTGATCTGGCAACATTTATTGGAAAGACTATTCTTTGTTGTGGAGTTGCTTTTTTTGTCAAAAATCAGTTGGGCATATGTGTGTGAGTCCATTTCTGGGTTCTGTATCCTACTCCACTGATATACGTGTCTATCCCCCTTCTATACCATACTCTTAATTCTCTAGCTATAAAATAAGTTTTGAGATTTTTAAAGAAAAGCCCTTTATTTCTCTTTTTCAAAATTGTTTTAGCAATTCTGATCCTTTTGCTTTTCTATGTCTACAGAAAAACTTTTTAGGATTTTGTTAAGAATTGCATTAAGCCTTTGATCAATCTGAGGAGAATTAACATCTCCCCAAGGATACAAAGACTGTTAATTTTGTTTATGTTGGGAGGTGGTTACAGGAAAAAGAAGTAATTGTTCATTTTTAAATTTTATATTTTGCCTTATTTAAGTTGTTTAAAGAACCTTGGATTACTTTCTTAATTTCATTCAAAACAGTATAATCCTTTAGAAGTTAAAAACAATCCATTTAAATACGTGAGAGGATTCAGCTTGTTGTTTTCCAAATAGTCAAATGGATAAGCTTCTAGAAATTGTAGGTTAGGAAATAGGTTTCCTTGTTATTCCTTTGTGTTTACATTTGTCTTCACGTCTGTTGGATTAGTTAGATCTGTCGCTGTTTATGGTTTGCTTTGAGGTAGTTGGAAGAAGTGGACATGCATTGAGTTGCTGAACACTCAGCTTCACAGTGTCCATTAAGGTGGGAGATAGTGTCTCCATAGTCACATAGCAATTAGCTTTGGAGGTCGATCAACTTGAGAATCTGAGGCAACCCCATCTCTTTAACACCTACTTCTATCTTCTGCCTACCTTAAACCTATCTTCTTTATCAAAATGTGCCAACAGAATCTTGGTGTTTTAAATGACTGAACTGCAATTCTTGAGGAGTGAGTAATGAGTAACTCCTATAGAATTATCCCTTTGGACATTTTCTCTTGATTTTGCAAGCCCGAACCAATCTCTAGCAAGCTCATTCCTTGCAAGTGGCCGAAACTATGGTATCTGTATCATGGGAGTGGAGTTGCTTTGTTGGTTGACTTCCATGCTTTGAAGCCAAGGCACTAATGTGACTAGATGTCAGACCTTCTCACATTGTTGTCTCAACCCTCTCAAACCCTTCTGAGAAGGTCGCATGGTAAAATCAGTAAATAAATTGGATGTATTAATTTAAGGCAAGTGCAACAACTTCCTTGTCTCTCTGAGAAAACATTCCTCTGCTACTCACCCTCCCTGACCCCGGAGATACAGCATGTATGAATAGTCCTTTGTCTTGATTCCTTCTGTGAAGAGTTTTAAATAATATTTTCAATAGTCTTATTAGTAGTCCACTCATCTATCAAGTTTGTTGAAGGTAAAAAGATAATTAATGTGAAAATGCTTTTCAGAATATTCTGTCATTTGATAAATATTTATAGTATCGGGTACTGTTGGAGATACTGGTATACAACAATGACTAAGAAAAAAGTTTCTTTTGGAGGGAGATAATATTCTGGGGGAAGGGACATGGTGAGGCAGATAAACCCATAAGCAAGATGATTATAGATAGTAATAAAAAGAAAAGAAAATAGGATATTGAGTGGGAGAGAATGAAGGAGACACTCAATACTCCTTTCTAGAGCAGGGATGCTTGGGCTGATTATAATAATGAGAAGGATTCAGCCTTGGAGTGAGCTGGATGAAAGACTTCCAAGCAGAGGGAAGAGTTATCACAAAGGCTCTGGGACAGGAATAAGTTCAGCATGTTTCAGAAAGAGAAAGTAAGTCTCTGTGGGTAAAGAGCTCTGGAGAAAGAGAATGGGATGACAGGAGGTGAGGGAGGTAAGCAAGGGTTAGATCACGTACGACTTCAGCGCTTCAGAGGAGCTCATGGCAGATCTGATAAAGGTAGGGAATGACATGGCAATTAATGAATCTTTTTTCTTTCTTCTTTTTAAACATCTCAACAATTTGTAAGATTTTGTAGATTGTTGATTCATGGTTACTGCCAAAAAACTATACATCAAGATGTGGTGACTTTAAGTAATTGACCTTTAAAATTAACCATTTGTCATAATTTCCTGTCACTCAGTATCCTGATATGTATGAAACTAAATGAGAATGTGACTTTTTGATTAATTGTGATAATAAAAAGGGCATAGGAGTAAAAACCTGACATTGCACTTTTCTTGCTAACCTAACTGGTCATGGAGGGATTGGGGTTGTAGCTCAGTGGTAGAGTACTTGCCTAGTATACCTGAGGCCCTGAGTTCTATCCCCAGCACCAAAAGGAAAATAGCAACAACAAAACAAACAAACAAAAAACTAGACATGGAAGACAGATTGTAAAACAAATAATTTTCCTTTGTATGACTTTTCTTTTGATTGGATTTCTGTCTCACAGTAACTTTGCAACATTTTTGCATTTGGAAAGTAATAAAATTTATACGAACAATTAAAGGGGGAATGGAGACATTCAGTTCATTCAAACGAATTATCCTTCCAGTTTTTAAAGACATAAATTAAGAAGTAATATCCAAAACTGGTAGAGGCTTGGTTTAAGTTATGAAACCAATTATAATAGAAGTGGAAAGAAGAAGAGTCAATGAAGTTGAAAGAACCTCACCTTGAAAATCAAGAAAGGACTCACATTTGTTTAGTTACTTATATTCAGTCATCACCACTAGTTCCCTGCTCCCCGGAAATGCCACAGTGAGAAGGAACTGGTGTCATTTCAAACTTTTGAGGGCAAATATGTGATGACATTGTTGCCACTTTTTAAACATTTGCTTGTATTTTCATCCTTTAGGTCCTACTTAAGGCAGAGGAAGACTAGATCCAAGGCAGGAAAGGAGCAGTTTCCAGTTTTGGACCATCTCTTATCTGTAATTCAGTTACCCCCAAGTAAAGATACTACTTACCTTTCACATTCTTGGGCAGCCCTTGTTGTGTTACCTCACATTAGGTAAGAAAATACACTGTTTAATTTTGAAAGAAATATATAGCATGTGATTAAAATATATTAGCCACTCTCTGAAAAAGCCATTAGATGGCTCTTTAAACTTTTCCCTTTTTCTCCCCACTTCTTGGACAGACCTCTTGAGAAAGAGAACGTGATACCACTGGTTACATGCTTCATAGAGTCACTCTTCATGACTGTTGACAGAGGGAGCTTTGGAAAAGGTCAGTTACAATCACCATTTGTTCTCTTTGTCTTTTCTGGCACACTTCAAGTAATGGTAAACACATGTAATAGCAGAGAATAATACTAACATTGTGTTCTGACATAACTCCTTATGTGATCAATATGGAAAAAAGAGCATAGATGGGCATGTTTCACTTGTACCCCATAATATGTTGACTGGGTCAAGGTGGCTTGAACATAAGGAAAGTCAAATGTCAAAAGGATGCCAAAGCATAGAAAACCATTCACTTTCAAGCCCCAGCCTGTGTCTTGTCCTGTGTCTCCTATGCCTGCCCTACCCCTGGCATACACCTTATGTTCCAGGCATTTCTATTTCTCATCCTGAGCAACATACATTCTTTTAATCCGTTTGCCCTTGCACATGTGTTCCCTGTGCCTAGGGACCATTCTAGGTTTTGTCATTCATTGAACTCTTAGTTATCTTTCAAAGCTGAGTTCAGGTATAGTACCTCTAAGGCGGCCTTCCTGCCTTTTCCAGGCTGAATTAAGCTGCCCTACCCTCACATCTCATTGCCTATTATGTATGGGTATGTCTCCCCCAAAGCCTAAGGACAGCAATCGAAAAGCAATATTCTGTTTTATCCTAACACAGTATTTTCTTTTAACATAAAAACATAGTCATTTATGCATTTAAATAAGAATACACATCTCAAGTGCTTAGTAGCCACATTTATCTAGTGGTTACCATATTGGATTGTGGCTACATATCAGCACAATAATTTTTAACTTTGCACAAAGTTCTCTTGAATAGAGTCTAGAGCAGGGAGGCAAAAGAACCAGATAAAAAATATTTTAGATTTTGTAGACAATGTTTTATCTTTGAGGCTTTTTTTTTTTTTTTTTGTCTTAAAAACCCTTCAGAAATGAAAAAAAAAATTCTTAGTTTACAGACCATGTAAACACAGACTGTCTAACATATCTGACTTGTGGGCCACAGTTTACTTACCCTTGGGCTGGAAATTAAATGAGAGTTTAATTAATATTAGTTGAATATATGCAAGGTGATAGCTACTGGTTATGTGACCTTTTCATAAACTAGAGAATAATATCAACATGAGTTTTATACAAAGATAATTTGACTTTTTAAAGATCTAGTGGGTTGTGTTATTACTCAGGTTGAGTGTCCCTTATCTGAAATGCTTAAGACCATAGTGTTTTAGATTGTCTCTGATTTTGGAATATTTGCATAGGTTTCACTGGTTGAGCATCCCTGACCTAATAATCTGAAATTGGAAATACTCCAAAATCCAGAACTTGTTGGGCATCATAGCAGCACTTAAAAATGTTTCAGATTTTGGATTTTTTGGATTAGGGATGCCCACCCAGTATTTTATCCTCATCTCAATTAATGGAAAATAAATTATTATTCTCTACTTCTAAATATATATTTACCATAAGAAAGATAAAATATAGGGCTTGGAAACTTTTTTCCTTTCTGTTAATTCAGACACCTGGCAGATAATTTTTAGAGACACAGATTCACTTTAAAGTGAATTTATTTGTTCTATAAGTATAGGATGTTGGATAAATGATATAGTTGATAGTTGTGTCAAAGAAATAAATAATGCAGTTTTTCTTATCTTTCCGTGCTTAGGAAATTTATTTGTTCTTTGTCAAGCTGTAAATACTCTGCTAAGTTTAGAAGAATCTTCTGAACTTCTTCATTTGGTTCCTGTGGAACGTGTAAAGAATTTAATATTGTAAGTAAGCAGATCTTCATTTGGCTTAATAATGAATAAAATATTTAAGTCTATTTTTGAGAACATAAAATAATTGTAGATAATAATTGTCCATAATTCAGACATAATAAAAATTCTTCTAATATATTTCATACATGAAATATATTATGTAATGAAAATAAATCTATTCACATATAAATATATTCACATAATGAAATTTAATATTGACTTAGATTCTCCAATTAAAATCAATTTTTTATAGTCTTTAAATACAGATTCATCTTTGTGAAAGACTGTTGTATTATATGTATAAATTAGGGTGCAACATAAAGAACTTATAATGACAATTGTTCCCAAACATAACATTGCAGTGTTGAACTTTCTTAACCTCTTTAATGATTCCAACTGACACATTCCTACCACTATAATATTCTGCCCTACTGTAACATGATATGTTCCAGAAAACTATTCTTGTGATCTTTTTACTGAAACAGTCCAGTTTATGTAATTATTTATTATTTAAGTTAGTTTAGCTAGACTCTGATTTTGGTTGTAGCACCCTTCATTCCTTCGGTATTTGCTTTTCTCACGTACTAGGCCCCATTCTAGGCACTGGGAAACAGTGGAATGAAATAGACAGAATTCACTGCCATTGTGGAGCTAATGTTCTAGCAAGAAGAGACACTAAACAGAACAAGTAAATACAATATACAGCAGCATGTAAGAAAGTGCTAGATGCTGTGAAGAAACCAAAGCAGTCTTAGGGTAGGAGAATCTAAAGGTTAGGGTGAACAGCAGTTCTAAAAAAGGAAGACCTCACATAGAAGGAGATAACAGAAGAAATCTGAAAGCAGGGAGGATATGGAGTCCAAGGTGCTCCCTGGAGGCAATAGGAGCATAAACTTGAGCAGCAAGATGGGTATTTTGGCCAAGCAGAGGGGGTGAATAGTAGAATCAGAGGACACAGAGGTGGAAGTAGCAGACGGTATACTACCTTTAGGTAGTGGTAGGGCCTTGGCTTTTACTCTGAGTGAAAGGGGAGGGTTTTGGGCAGGGATTGATTTAGAATTAAACAGGATCACTTAGGTTACTGAATTGAGAAGATGCTATGAAGAATACCAATTAGGAGACCTAATGGCAATAATCCAGAATCTCTTTACATTTCCAAATCTAGGTGAAGTTGGCATTTTTCCATGGTTAATTATATTGGTTTAAATGAACTTCCTTTAGAGAAGGAACATTTATTTGAATTCACCATATTTACCATATTACATATTCCTATTTTCTTGACTGTTTAAAATTTATCATCCTTGGTATAAGTAATCGAAGGTGGCTACAGTGTTTGAAACAAAACACATGCATAGCACAACAGAGTGAGGTAATTATATCCTTTGGGAAAGGTCAGGTGGCAGTTATCCTTAGAAACCCATCAGGAATGGATCCATTTTTGTGGGCAGGGTATGAACTTTCATTGAATGTGCTGCACCCTGCTCAGTGTTGTGCTGGTATACTGAGTGTCTAGGTTTCACAGACACTACAGGCTAGATTTGAAGTTTGTAACTCCGTAGCCATGGTTAAGTTAGTTGACCTTAGCTTCATTACATCTCAACAGAGGATAGTTAAAAAAAGAAAGGATAATAGTATTTTCCGTGTGCAAACAAATTTGTACAATGCATTTATGCAGTAATAGTAAACAAATTGCATTTGTTGTTTTCTAATTTTGTAGAAGTTCTGAGTGCTCTGTATACATTATTTAATCCTCACAACTCCGTGAGGTATTCTCCATGGGGAACTAAAGTTTCAAATTAACACCTGGTCTCATCTGTTATCTCCTGCCTGCATCATTGTTGTAGTTGCCTAATGAATTTCCTTGCTTCTCCTCTTGTGCTACTGCTCTGGTCTGTACCAGCAGCCAGAATGATACTTTTAAATGTAAGATGATAGGTCATGTCACTCCATTGCTCACAACCTTCTAGTATAGTCTTCTCAACTGGGAGAAATTGACAACTGGAGAGAGAGAAATGGAACCTGTTTCTGGCATGTAGTGGAGAGAAGCCAGGGGTGCTACTAAGCACCAACCATGCACAGGACAGTTTCCAGCAAAGATTCCAGCCCCAAATATCAGTAGTACCAATGTTTATTGAGAAACCCTGCTCTAGTGGTATCTCACATCCTTACTGGGTTTCTTGGGGCTCCATAGGACCTAACCCCTGGCTCCTAACATTTTCGCCACTGTTCTTTGTTAATGCAATTTCAGCCAGACCAGTGTCCTTAATGTTCCTACAAACAAGCACATCTCATGCTGTGGTGGCTTCACTGTCCCATTTGCCTAAGATGCTCTTCTTCCACATATGTCTTAGCTTACTTTTCATTTCCTTTGATCGCTACTTTCCATAATCTCCCCTTTATTGGTGTTCTACCTCATCCTCACACTCCATCCCCTACACTGGTCTCTGTCTAGCCTCCCTCCCTGATTACTTTTCTCTACAGCACTCATCACTGTCATACTATTAGTTAGTTTACTTATTGGCCACCTTCCCCTGCTGGAATGAATTCCAGGAACACAGAAACTGATTGTCTTTAGTTTACTGCTCTATCTGCAGTGTCTAGAAAAGTCACCGGCATGTAGTAGGCACTTAGTGAGTAGTTGTTGGATGAAGATGGCACATAGAGATTAAGCAGCTTGCTTGAGGTTATGCCACTGATGCATTGTGAGGCCAGGTCAAGATGTGGGCTGCCCTACACCAGAGCTCCTCTGCTGCTCCTCGCCTAGCACACAGCAGACATTTACTAAATATGTAATATCTTCTTTTTATGTGACTGTCATTTACAGCTGTGGAATGCAGAGGCAGCATTGCATATGCAGTGAAAATAGCATTTTAATCCAGCCTCTGCCTCCAGTCAGCTATGTGTCCCTGAACACAGCACTCAGGATCTCTAGGCCTCAGATTCTTCATCTATATAAAGATGCTACATGTCCAAGCAAAACTATTCCATGCTACCTTTTGTATTTCCCTCATCAATTTCTATTTTACTGTCTAAATACTGTAAGATGTATGGTGCAGTTTGGATCTTCTATTTCATTGCAGAACATTTCCTTCGGAGCCATCTGTATTGCTGTTGGCTGATCTCTATTATCAGAGATTATCTTTATGTGGCTGCAAAGGGCCACTTTCTGAAGAAGCTTTGATGGAATTATTTCCCAAGTTACAAGGAAACATTTCTACTGGTATATCCAAGGTAATACTGTTTTGTGAGATGTTCTTAGTCTCCATTTGTTTTTATGTGTACTGCCAGAAGTCATGAGAGCTCCTCAATCAGAAAGGATGCTGTGGGATGATTTCTGTTTAAAGCAAGAATTCCTAAAGATTAGCCTGCAAACTGCAGCAGAATTAGTTAGGGAGATTAATAAAAACGTAAATGCCAGGTCCCTACCCCCAAAGATTCTGAATCAATAGGGTTAGGGTAGAACTGAAAAATGTACATGGTGTTTTAAAGCCCCCTGGATGATTCTGGTGCTCACGCTGGTGTGTGGAAATATGTGAGTAGGTTACTTAGGAATACACTGAATCAGTTCCCTGCACTTATTTACAGAAGTACTTACAGTGTTATTCAGAAAAACAATACTGGGTAGCATTGCTGTCTCAATCTGGTCTGCTCATCAATCCATATACTGTTTTTTGAATTGGGTGTTGGTTGGTGTTGGATATGAAATAAGAGATAGAATAGATGTCTTTGACTCTAGTCAAATAGTATCTTTTTTTTAATTCTATAAAACTTAGATCTTACTGGCTGTAAATCCGTTTCTTCCACCATATAAACTTTGCAATGTGAAATATGCCTTTTACTTTCCCTAGATTCGGCTTTTGACAATAAGGATTCTAAACCATTTTGACATTCAGCTTCCGGAACTGATGGAGGTATTTTAGCTGCTTGAGGGGAAGGTTTTTTAAAAACACAATTTTGCACATTTTTTAGATTTCCAGAATGTTATTGTTGAGAAAACTTAGCACACTTTATAAATATCTCATACAAATTGATACCTTTTGAACTCTTACTCCCGCTTAACAATAAGGCCTTGAACAAAAATATAGATAATTGATGAATATTCTTTTAAACTTTTTGAGTATACATACATAATTAAAGCAAATTTTGTCATGAAAGTTTTCCATAGTACCTATTCTTTTACCTTATTTTTTGAGGTTTGAATAGTATTCCACAGTTTAAAATATCTTAGTTTTTCAATTCCCTACTGATAGATGGTTTGGTGGGTTTTATAGTTTTTTAGCATTTCAAACAACACTGTAGTGAAGCTCCTTTCACAACCTTTGTGTAGGGAATTATTTCTGTGATGCAAATTACTAGAAATAGAATTGTATAGTAAAAGTATTATGTACATTTTATTTCAATAGATATTGCTAATCATTTTGAGTCACTGCAAGAATTACTTTTTTGTTTACTGTGCTAAACACCAAACCTAAATTACCTGCCAAAAAGTAAATAGTGTGAGGAAAAATGAAATTTTTACCAAACAAAGTTATTTATTTAAGATGTTAATATATTCTAGTTCTTCTTTTTTATTTTTTGGACCTTTAGTTGTATTTTTCTTTTTGAAAAACCCCAATGCTGATCTGCTTGGGTTGTGTTTGGCTGTTCAGGGTGACGGGCTCTGTCAGCGGCAATCCGCCTTTGCTATATTACGCCAGGCAGAACTTGTTCCTGCAACTGTGAGTGATTACAGAGAGAAGCTTCTTCACTTGAGAAAACTGAGGCATGATGTGGTGCAGACTGCAGTACCTGATGGGCTATTACAGGAGGTAAAAATGTGGTCCTTTTCTGTTTCTCCCTTCTTAATTTACACTTTAAATCATATTTAGGGAAGCATACCAAGTAGTTACCACTCCACCCCCCAATTTTTTTAGATAGCTAAATTCCCAATTCTCCTAGATGCTGTAAGTTAACTACCTCTACCAGCCTATTAAATAGTAGGAATAATTTAGTACCCACTTTTTGACTATGTGAAAACTAAACTAGTCCTTGTTTAGTTTTATGATTGCTTTTCTTGGTAAAACAGGGAAGTAGCCAGTTTAACAGTTTGTTTAGGGCCTCTGCTGTTTCTTCAATTTCAGCATATAGCACTATGTTTTAAAATAAAATACTAACTTCATTAGCCTTGGACTGTAATGGTTGGGTTAATTTTGCAAATGATTTCTTGTCAAAAGTTCACTTTTTCAACTGGTTTTATTTGTATAACATTTCTTAAATCAGATCCCATCTTTAAAAAGAAACTTTGAAGGGTAGAATTGGAAAGTTAGAGTTAGGGTAAAGAAATGGTTGGTCTGGAGGTAGGAGGCAGAAATGTGTTTTGTGAGGAATCCGAACTGATTCTTGTGATCCCTGGCATCATCACACGACAGTTTAGGTAGAGTAGCCAAGATTGCTGAGATCAAGGCCCAGCTCTGCACTTACTGAAATTAGAACTACACTGTGACTCATTTCCTTATGTGTGAAATTGGGAAAATAATACCCTTTACTTCACTGGTTTTCTCTGGGAATTACATGAGATAAATATAAAATGCTAGAACAGTGCCTGACATCTACTAAGCAATTACATGGTACCTATTATGATTATTAAAATTAATATTTTATCAAACGTACTGATCACCTTACTGCTAGTGATACAAAAACCCAGCCCCTACTTTCAAAGACATCACATTGTGCTAAAATAGGTCATGTTTCATGGTGAATGTATAAGAAGTGTTCAAGAATTTCAGGCAGGGTGATGTTTGTACCTTGAGAAGGGGATAACGTTACATGTGAGAGGAAGAACATGTGAAAGGGAAGCAAGGTCTGAGAGAATGTAGTTTATTTAGGGTAACTATAAAGACATGTCTGAGAGAGTTTGGACAGGTATTAGGGTGCCATGATAGTTCAGTTTGTTGTTACTGACATTCTTTTCCCCATCTTGATTCAGTTATTCTTCTATCTTCAGTTTACAAAGGCGAGTGTTCTGCTTATTGTCAATAGATATATTCTGTTTTTTCTTTTTTTTTTTCCTTATGAATTCATTAGATTAGGTATTTTCTTTGAGCAATTTAGGTGTTACTCATCTAAGCATAGTGCTTTGCCCCCACTGAACAGGTTTTCAAAGGAAATTTGTTCAAAGAATAAGTGAATGATAAATTATTTTTATTGATCTATATTAGTTTACTAGGGATAGACTGTAATTTTCTTTATTAGATTTTTTTAAGTTACAACTTCAGTGTTTTTATAATAACTTAAAAACACTTAGGAAGGATTTCTGATCCCACACATTTCCCTGGAAAGGCAAATATCCATTAAATCCACTAGAAGGAGACTGAAAAACAGGGTCCTTCTATATCCAGGTTCTTTTTACATCATGATGGTTTTAGTGGCCACCAAGGTGGTGGCTGGATTTTAGGTTCAGAGAATGGCCATGAAATAGATACCAATTTTTTTAAAAACTCCTTTTTTACTTTGCCTATAAAATACATAAAGAAAAACATACTTACAAGAATAAAATCTTTTTTTTTTTTTTTTTTAGTTGTAGATGGACATAACTTTATTTTATTTATTTTTATGTGGTGCTGAGGATCAAACCCAGTGCCTCACGCATGCGAGGCAGGTGCTCTACCACTGAGCCACAATCCCAGTCCCCAAGAATAAAATCTTAATATTGATAATATCTTAGTATATCTTAATATTGATCCTGATTTCTGTTCATTCTGAGAAAGAACAAGTGCTCTTTTACTTCCTAAAAGTATACCATTTGAGAAGCACTCGTGTTATAAACAAGGCATTATTTCACTGGGTTTAGGTAGGGAGCTGGAGGCAGAATGTGGTTCCCGTGTTCTTTTCATCATGCTATCTAGCCGCCTTGCTTTGGGAAAATGCATTTTACTTTTCAAAATAATCCAAAAGCATATAAGCTTGTAAATTTTCTTACCAAAATTACTTTGAAAATGAAGTCTCAACATGTTACTTGTTTTCTTTATGTATACATTTCAAGTTTCCATTGCATGAAACAGTTAATATTTTTCTATTTTTAGTGAACTCCAATAATAAACCTCAATTATGCATGAACTGAAAATATAGCTATTTACTGATTTACTGAGTTCTTTTGTCTAAAGCAACATGGAATACTTATCAGTGCCTTCCAGTTTTGCTGCTTTAAACTGTATGTCAAACTTAAAATATTAAAAAAAAAACCCTAGATTGCCTTGTTCCTTTATAAGAACATCTTATAATCACATGGTGTTTTATGTTTTCCCAGATTATATACCTATTTCATAGGTATGGATCTTGAGGCTGAAGGATGTTAAAATGATTTGTTCAAAGTTATGTACTAGTGAATATTTTAGAATTGGAACTTTGATCCATATTATCCAATTCTGAATCCAGTGCTTGAAGTTGGATTTTATTTATTTATTTATTTAAAAATTTTTTTTTTTTAGTTGTAGATGAACACAGTATCTTTATTTTATGTGATGCTGAGGATCAAACCCAGTGCCTCACACATACAAGGCAAGTGCTCAACCTCTGAGCCATAACCCCAGCCCGAAACTAGATATTATTTTATGTCATTCGTAGAGACAGAAGATCAATGTATATATTGATTATCAACTAATCATAGTTAGAATTACTTTGGCCAGTATGCCCTGCACATAAAATGATGATTAGGTGTCTTTGTGTAACTTTGTTTCTCTCAAAGCCTTGGGTAAGTTGCAGATCATGTTTTAAAAGTATTCATAAAATTAGGCATGGTAGCACCCACCTGAATGCCCAGCAGCATGGGAAGCTGAGGCAGGAGGATCACAAGTTTGAGGCCAGCCTGAGTAACTTGGAGAGACCCTAACTCAAAATAAAAAATAAAAAGGACTGGGGATGTACCGCAGTAATAGAGCATAAAGCCCTGGGTTTAATCCCTAGTACCACCAGAAAGAAATACATTTATATACACATACATGCATAAATAATACAATTATATATAAATTATCCACAGCCATTTCAATATTTGAAATGTCTTTATTGAGTGGCTAAAATCATACTTTAAAAGTATTCATAGAGCCTGAAAGCTCAGCAGCTTGGGAGGCTAATGGGAAGTCCTTATATGTAGAAAGGCATGTGTAGAGAGAACTGGGAATCATGCAGAGGGCTCACTTGCCTTTTCTCATGGGCTGACCCTGTGCCTTAGTTTTTCTATCTATAAAGGAGCCATATTTAACAGGATTATCTCTCTCACTTTTCCTGCCCCAGAAGCCTGTGATTTCTATTCAGAAAATGCTTATGTCACTGAATTTGCTGGTCAGTATTCTGTTCTTAATCCAGCCGGTTAGTGAGCATTTATAATGTTTTGGACATCGGGTTAGGTTCTCAGGATACAAAGATAATTGAGAACATAGCCTACCTTTAAGAGAAGTATAGCCTAGTACAGCCTAATAGACATAGAAACGACTGTGTACTGTAATGCAGTCTGATGAGCTGCACTGAGGGAGCTGAGTGCTGAATGATGGATTAGGTGTCCCGGAATGCAAACAGGAACACTGTTAAAGCCATAGGGAGGAGAGTAGGACAGAAGTGTTAACAAGTAGCCCAGCTCATTTGGGGGATGCAGGCAGCTCTATGTGGCTGCAGTATGGGATGCAGGGGTGACATCATGAAGGCTGAAACTGGCCTAGGTCACATCCAAAAGCTTAGACCTAGTGTAGACCTTATAAACCAGAGAATTCACTACATGGGCTCTTGTTTTCAGACTTTTCACTCTTCAGAGATTTGCCATTCTTGGAAACAAATGCCATTCATTTATTCAGATATTTTTTGTGTATTATTTATAGCACCTCTTAAGTATCTTATACTATACAAGGTACTGGTTGTACAACAAAGAACAGAGGAGACATAGACCGACCAGTGCATCTGGTCACTGTTGAAACTTGATGGTATTTTTATTAAAGGGAGAATGAGGCAAACATTTGGCTTCTGTTTCTGTTCTCTTTCTCCTTTTGTTGATTTTATGTGCTATTGTTAAAACAGATGATGAGTGAGTTTCTGGAATACTTAGAAGGAGAAATATTCGAAGGCTACTTGAGTTGACAGACTGCTGAGATTCCTTGGCTAAGTCATGGTGACCATTCATAACAGGAAATCTGTTGAAACATACTTCATTTTAACTTCCTGGTTTAATGACCAGCCTTCTGCTTAAGCATTAGGGCCAGGAAAATGGAAATGGAGCCTGCTAAAAGAAAATCACAAGAAACATAGTGACTATTGTTTTCTTCCTTCTTGTTAGAAATTGAGGAGCAAAGAGAAAGAAATAGATAGTCATTGTCTGAGAATTAATTTCCATTTTCAGGCCATTATGTTAGTCAACTTTTCAGTGCTGAAAAATTATGACAAATACCTGAGAAAAACAACAGAGGAGAAGAGATTTATTTTAGCTCACAGTTTCAGAGGTTTCAGTCCATGGTTGACTGGCTCCAAGTCAGAAACATCATGCAGAAGGGTGTAACAGAGGAAAGTTGTTGAGCCCTTGGCAGCTTAGAAATGGGGCAGGGGACAAGAAATAGTCCCCTAAGGGCAAACCTTCAGTTACCTACTTCCTCCAGCCATACCCCACCTACCTCCTATTTCCAGCACTTCCCAGTAGTTCATTCACATTATTAATCCATCAAATGGATTAACCCACTGCTGAGGTCAGAGCCCTCATGAACCCATTATTTTCTTAAAACCCCTCCTGAACATTATTACACTGGGGACCAAGCCCTTAACCATGAGACTTTGGGGAACATTCCAGATGTAAACCATAACAACCATGCTTTGTTATGAGGGAACTGCATCCCTCTTCCACTGAAAGATATTCTGATTGCTGCTGCCTACTTAGGTTTAAAGCCTTATATTCTTTCCCACATTTGTTCCCTGTTGCAGGACATCAGCTTCCTATTTTTTGCATCGGGATTTTCAGTCCACGGCCCTTAAAGTTCCATCGTAAACTGTCTTAGGGAGCAAGACTGGAAGAAGGCATTTGCTTTCCAGTCAGTGAAGTCCTGCTTTTAACCTGCTCTGTATATTAGCATCCTCTGTACTATTTCATCTGGAAAAGGGATGGCTGCTAAAACATGTAAAAATTCCAACCCCAAGTAATAAAAATACCATCATGCATGATGCCTCTGTAGCACAGGGAGATTTTGATAATAATGAGTGTCATTCCAAAAGGAGTTTGAGAAAACTTTAGACTCGGAACTGAACTACTTTTAAGTATACTTTTGAGAACTCAGACATGCTTATGAACCCTCAACTGCCATTCACAGTGTACTTGGAGTTCTTTAACATCTGTGCTTTATTGACCTTTCTTTAGGTCTGTCTTAGCAGGTGATGGCAATGTTTGTTCGAAAGGAATTTAATTATGAGTCAGATGTATCCTTTCTATGTGGATATCTAAAATGAGCTTGAATATTATGTTTACTGTAATGAGTCTTCTGTGTTTAATTGTGAGTGACACGTTAGGAAAAGGAAGGAAATTAGTATACTCTGATTTTGGATGGGCAACTACAACATATTTTCTTAAAGCACAAGCTTCTTTCCAAATCTCAAGTTGTCCAGGTTGGGATATCTGCATTTGAGCACTACTATTCTGCCATTCAATTGTAACTCATTACTCATTCACTAAACAAGTCTTTTGCAATTGCAGGTACCACTTCGGTATTTGTTAGGCATGTTATATGTTAACTTCAGCCCTCTCTGGGATCCTGTTATTGAACTCATAAGGTAAGCATGGGTTAAATGAAGTCATTATGCTTTAATGACTGCAGAATAATGGAACCAGGATTATACACTTTCTAGTTGTGATTTAAATGAGTGACTATGTGCACTATTTAAAATTACCTTAAATCCTTTGTGGACCAAGGTAAAGAAAAACGTAAACATTAATTATTCTCTTGGATGTCAAGATTTTCAGCAGTTCAAATGTTATGTGTACATTTCTGTGTGCATTGAAATAACTTTCTGTTTTTACTTTATATGATACTGATTTTTTTTACAGTAAGAGATACAATAATTACATATTTTTATTTATATATATTGAGTCATTGAGCCACACTTTACTATAAAAATAAGGACTTTTCAAAACCTTTGCTGTGTAGTATACAAAATCCTATTAGCTGTAAATAACTTTGCTATGTTCATATCTAAAAAAAGAATCTTAATAGTCACATAGAAAATATATATGCTGTTGCTCAGATGTAAAAATCAGTCCTTTTTCAGACATTTGTCTTCAGATGGTGTACTCTGGCTCTTTATCAGATTGGAGATATGTCACATGTGGCCTTTCATTTGTGGCTGTTCTTATTTAACAGAATCAGAGTAAATAAATCCCTTTTGAATTTCAAACCAGCTTCTCTGCCTTTTACTTCCCTTCAAAACTATCAAATCAGTATGCTGAAAATAAGTGTCTTCTAACACCAGCTTTATTATTTTGTTTATTGTTCCTTCAGAAGACAAAAAGAATCTGATGTGTTATCAATAGCCTCTTGTCAAAAATGTTGTTTTTTTAATTACTGAATGCCTTTAATGATTCTCCATAGTGTCTGGGCTACCTTCCTTTTGGGTACCTCTTTCTGTTTGGAAATTGGTTTCTTTTCTATGTATAGTACACAACAGATATAGTTTATGTCTTTGTGAAGTTTATGTATTCTCAGAAAAGTAATGACAAAAAATATCAAAAATTTGAGATTGTTGCTGGGATATCAAACTGTAAACACTAGTTGATTCCACTAATCTCTCTATGTTGAGTTCTAAAAATGTTTTTCAAATAGTTAGTGAATGTTTGTTTTGCCTTAGAGTTAATAAGTATATATGAATTTGGTGGAGGGAAACCTACATTTTTAAATTAGCTATAAACAAAATAACTACTCTCTCCAAACAGTGGCCTCTTTCCCTTAATGGTCTATACCTCCTATACTATGCTCCATTGCTGTTATTATGCCTTTAAAAAATATTCTTGTTATAGGGATTTATTTGCATTTTTTAATATACCAAATGGTCTTTTATGACTATATAAAGAATTTTTGAGCTGGGCACTGTGATTCAAAGCTGAGGCAGGAAGATTGCAACTTAGAGGCCAACTTGGGCAATTTAGCAAGACTCAGTCTCAAAAAAAGTTTTAAAAAGGACTATAGCTCAGTGGTAGAGCACTTGCCCAGCATGTATGAGGCCCTGGGTTCAATTCCCAGAGTAGCTGTGTGTGTGTGTGTGTGTGCGCGCGCGCACATGCGTGTGTGTATGTGTGTGTGTGTGTGTGTGTGTATATGTGTATATATATTATAGTCCAGACATTTTGAAAATAAAACACAAAACTTATTTGCATCCTCCTGTTGAGTTAATCAAATTAACATTTTAATTCTGTTCTTTCACTATTTTTCCTATGAGATATCTAAAAACTAAGACCACACCACATTATTCTTTTATCTTTTCTCTTAGTTCCCATGCCCATGAAATGGAAAATAAGCAGTTTTGGAAAGTCTACTATGAACATCTAGAAAAAGCAGCAACCCATGCTGGTATGTAAGGAAACAGGGGAGGCTGAGAAGACAATTTGTAGTTTAAATGTAGTTTTTACTGCATAATTATGTGCATGAAATTGGGAAACAAGTGAGAAATGTGTTATCTTTGATAGCCATTGGATGTGGTTTATTGTTTTTCTTTATATTACTAGAGAAATAAAGGTCTTCCATTGAGGAAACATAGGACAAATGTTAACATTCTCTAGTGGTTATAATGACTTTTTTCTCTTGCAGAGAAAGAACTGCAAAATGTAAGAGATGAGGAAAAATCCATTGGAGATGAAAGCTGGGAACAGACCCAGGAAGGAGATGTTGAAGCTCTTTATCAGAAGCAATTAGCATTGAAAACTGACTGTCAGGAAAGACTGGACCATACCAACTTTCGATTTTTGCTCTGGCGTGCTCTGTCAAAATTCCCAGAGAGAGTAGAGCCACGGTCCAGGGAGCTTTCCCCGCTTTTTTTGAGATTTATTAAGTAAGTATTCTCTTCTAGGAATATATCCTTGGTAGGGTATGGGAAATATTAACCTTCCAAACTGCCTGGTTCTTTTTTCATCTCACATATTTTTTTAATCAGTGGCATATCTGTGAAGCACTGGCTTTATCAGGTAACAAGTAGTTTTGTTTACCACTTAATTTTATATAAATCAGAACACAAATGGTGCTAATAAAAATATTCCACATTACCAAATAAGAAGGCCATATTGAGTGTGATTAATATACAGAGGCCCTGTCATTTCTTGCCCTGTTTGTCGTTTTTTTTTTTTTTTAAACATTTATTTTTTAGTTGTAGGTGGACAGAATATCTTTATTTTATTTTTATGTGGTGCTGAGGATCGAACCCAGTGCCTCACACATGCCAGGCGAGCATGCTACCACTGCGCCATAACCCCAGCCCCCTGTTTGTCATTTTATTGTACCTGGGACATGAAGATATTTTCCAGTGAACCAACCCCAACTACTATGTTGAACCTCTTGATATTTCCCATTATGCTAATGCATGCACTCCCAAAGAATCAAGAGTTTTCAGAAGTATTGTTTGGTTTTGACTGTAATGTGTTGTGAGAGTCTGGTTGCTTTAAGACTCTGAAGGGATGGAGGGACATGGTATCAGAACTAGGCAATCAATAAAAAGTATGCTCTCCATTAGTATTTCATGACATGAGAAAATGTGGGTTAGGCAGGCCATGAACCACGGCATGCTGGCTTGTCCAAGGAGGAGCAAGGAAGTCTAGGTGGTTGACACAATGCAGCCTGAGGAGTGGTTGGAAATTAGAGCAAAAAGTTAATAGGAGACCAGATTGTGGCCTTTAATGATGGTGAGGACTTTGGGCCTTTACTGTCGTTGAAATGGGAAGTCACTGGGAGGTTTAAGCAAAAGGATGATATGACCCAAGTTTTAAGGTTTTTTCTGACTTGTGTTGAGAATGGCCTATAGAATGGCAGTGGCCAGAGAGATCAATCAGGAAGGGGTTGCAAGTCTAGACAAGAATTTGCTGGTAAGTTGACCAAAATTGTAGCAGTAAAGATGGATATTTTTTCAAAGATTTCAGTTCAATAAAATGTATTTTTGAAAGATTCCAACTAGATCAGCCTGTGGGATTTGCTAATAGATCATATGGCAGTATGGGTGTGTGGTGGTGGTAGGAAACAGGAAGGAGGTAGGAGGAGTTAAGTATGTCTCTTAAGGTTTTGGCCTAAGCAAATAGAACAAGAGAGCTACCACTTCCTGAGAATACGAGGAGTGCAGGAGTTCCAGGTTTGTGGGGTAAATCAAGGTTCATTTGAAGCTATGTTAAGTTAGGGCTACTAAATAAACACCCAAGTAGAGATACTGAAGTATGTCAAGTACATACTGAAGGTAGAAGTTTGAAATTCAAGGGAAAGATGTGATCTGGAGATAATAAATTGGGAGTCATTGGTATGTGCATGGTATTCACCTAGTGAGTGAATGTAGAAATAGAAGACTTCTAAGGATTGACACCAGTGTTTAGAAGTTGAGAGAGAATAAACCAGCAAAGAGACCACAAAAGAGTGATAGTAAGAAGAATCAAAAACATCTGGTATCCTGGAAGCCAAGTGAAGAGAATATTTTAGAGAGGGAGCAATCATTTTAATAAAATGTATCTGAGAAGTCAGTGAGGTGAGGATCAAGAATTGGTTCACTGGGGCTGGGATTGTAGCTCAGTGGTAGAGCACTTGCCTTGCATGCGAGAGGCACTGGGTTCGATCCTCAGCACCACATAAAAATAAATAAATAAAATAAAGATATTTGTGTCCATCTACAACTAAAAAAAAAAAATTTTTTTAAAAATTGGTTCATTGAACAAGAAAGGACTTTGGAGGTACTTTAACCAGTATGACTTATATGCAGGTGACCTTAACAAGAGTTGTTTTGGTTAATCTGAGAAGAATCAAAGCCTGATTAAATGAGCTGTAGAGAAAGTGAAGAAGAAAAATAGAACCAGGAAGTACTAACAGTAAAAAGGAAATAAACAGGTATAGAGTAGTAGGTGGAGAAAGATGTCAGGGCAGAGATGAAGTTGTTGTTGGGGTTGTTACTTAAGATTTAAACAGATGTGTATGTATTGTTGGTACAAATGATCCAGAAGGCAGGAAAAAAATGGTAATATAAGAGGGAGGAAAATTTTGCTAGTACCATCTCTTCGACTAGGTAAGAATAGGATCCAGTGCATAAGCAAAAAGGTTTGTGTGAATTATTCATTTTGGCAAAGGTTATAGGCAAAGCAGCAGCAGGCTGGTAGATATAGTGATAGGAGAGCAATGATTTTCTCTTTGCACATAATTCTTTGGATAACAAAGTTGTTTATAAAATGAGGACAGTGATATTTATCATCTTTTGCCTTGTTTTGGAGGCAAAATGTGTATCAGTTGTGTTATGAATTGCAAAGGGCATCCATGTGCAACCTGGCCTTAGTGCTTTTAACTGCATATGAGCTCTCTGCCATGTTAATTTGACAAGTTTTCCCCTGAAAAAATAGATCATCTCTTAGCTTAAAGATGAAGACAATCTGTGTTATCTTAGTGGTTCTTTTAGAAGGATTGGTAGGCTACTGTCCTCAAACATTATTTTGAGTGAGAATTTAAAAGTCTCACTATGTGATCTGTTTCTTAGCATAATCTCCATGCATGTAGTAAACAACAAAATATTAATCATTGGATAAAGGAATGAAAGTGGCACAAACTAATGCACTGCATGACTTCAAGATAATATTTGTTAACTATAGTAATGGACTAAAATTAAAGGAATTTAGTTTAATAAGAACAAATGTGAATACCAGCTATAGTTTAGAAGAGATAAAGCATAAAAAGTCATTGTTTTTTATTGCCTGGACATTCAGTTTGAATCCAAATGCCATATCATGGCTGCCTCCAAAAGTTATAGAGTTCATAGCTCCTGTCTTATCAGACCCATGCATGCTTGCTTGTTGGACTGAATTTTGTTGTGACATTCTATGTATATATTTTTTTAATTTAAATTAAGCTTATTTTTAACTTAATACATAAAAAGGTAAGAAATTTTATATATCAATAAACATCATGTGATGTTTTGAAACATGTATATTATAATGCTCAGATCAGTTAAATTTATCCTTTTCTTCAAACACTTGTCATTTCTTTATGGTGAAAACATTAGAAATTCTTTATTTTAGTTTTTCAAAATACATAATACATTTTTACATATAGTCACCCTACTGTGCAATAGTTAAACCAGAATTTCTTACTTCTAACTGGAACTTAGTAAACAGTGATCAGCCTTTTCCCATCTCTCCCTATCCTCTACTACCCTCTGGTAACTGCCATTCTCCTCTCAACTTCTGTGAGATCAACATTTTTAGATTGCAAATATGAGCTCACATGGTATTTGTCTTTCTCTGCTTGGCTTATTTAGCTTAACGATCAGGTGACAGCATTCCTTATTTATTCTAATTAGCTTTACATGACAACAGAATGCAGTTTGATTCATTGTACACAAATGGAGCACAGCTTTTCACTTCTGGTTGTATGCAATACAGAGTTACACCATATGTGCAGTCATATATGAACCTAAAGCATTGTCCATCACATTCCACCATCTTTGACAGGATTCCTTTTTATGACTGAATGTATTCCACTGTATTTAAGTACCAAATTTTCTTATCTGTTAATCAGTTGATGGGCACTTAGGTTGGTTTCATTTCTTGGCTCTTACGACGAGTGCTGCAATTAACATGGGAGTGTAGACATTTCCTTTGCATAAGTTCCCAATATTGGGGTTGCTGGATCATATAATTCTATTTTAATTTTGTGAGGAACTTCCATGCTGTACTAATTTACATTCCCATCAACAGTGTCCAAGGGTTCCCTTTTCTCCAAATCCTCATTATCATTTGATAATAGCAATTCTTACTAAGGTAATTTCATTGCAGTTTTGATTTGTGTTTCCCTGATGATTAGTAATATATAGAGCATTTTTTAATGTAATTGTTGGCCATTTGTATATTTTCTTTTGAAAAGTGTCTTGAAGTCTGTTGCACATTTTTTAATTGGGTTATTTGGTTTTTCTGTTTGTTTTCATTTTTTCTATTGAGTTTTTTCATTTCCTTATATATTCTGAATCTTACTTAATTCCTTGTTAGATGTATAGTATTTACAAGTATTTTCTTCCACTCTGTAGGTAATCTCTTCACTCTGTTGATTTTTTTCCTTTGCTGTACAGAAGCATTTTAGTTTGATATAATCCCATGTGTATGTTTTTGCTTTTGTTTCCTGTGTTTATTTTCATCTGGAAGTTTCATAGTTTCAGGTCTTACTTTTAATACGTTTTGAGTTGATTTTTGTAATTGGTGAAAGGAGTCTAGTTTCATTATTCTGTATGTGGATATGCAATTTTTCTCAGCACTTTTGTTGAAAAATCAGTTGGCTTTAAATGTGTGGGTTCACTTCTAGGCTATTATGTTCCATTGGCCTATGTGTCTATTTTATGCTAAAATCATACTGTTTGATTACAGGTTTGTGGAATATTTTGAAATTAGTGTAATGCCTCTGTCTTTGTTCCTTTTGCTCAAGATTACTTTAGCTATTCAGGGTTGAGATGCTGTATTTTCAAAAGGACACTGGCAAAGTAGAATGTGTCTGGGCAAACATGATCATGTGGTCTTAATACTATGCTTCAATCTTTTAGTATAATCCACTTTTAACCACTTGCTGTTCCAAACATGGAAAGCTGGTTTCAGTTCAATCCAAAGTAGACATTTCAAAATACTTTCAATAATTTACCAATGGAATGGTCTGTCTCCTATAATTAGTGATTACAGTTAGTGATTGACTTGTCAATGAGGGACCCAATAAAAAGAATAATAATAATAATATGCAAAAAAATTGCATATCCACATATAGGCTGGGGCTGGGGCTCAGTGGTAGAGCGCTTGCCTCGCATGTGACAGTCACTGGGTTTGATCCTCAGCACCACATAAATAAATAAATAAATAGATAAATAGATAAATAAATAAATAAATAAAATAAAGATGCTGTGTCCATCTACAATTAAAAAATATTTTAAAAAAAGAATAATATAGAAGAAGCTTGACTAAGGTGCCTCTGATGCCCCTTCAGGGTGTGATTCTGTGTGCCGTGAACATCTCCCTCCTCTCCCTCATAAACAGAATCAACACCTTTCAGATCAGCATGCCCTTCTCATCTGTGTTGTACTACTCTCTTCCCACTGTAGCAATGAGTATTACCCAGCGGATCTGCAGGTTGCTCCAGCCCAGGATCTGCAGAGAAAAGGCAAAGGGGTGGCAGCAGAGGAAATAGAAGATGAACCTGCTGCTGGAGATGATGAAGAATTGGAGGAAGAGGTGATAACCCCAGATGAACCTCCCCAGAAGAAAAAGACAAGAAGAGCCGCAGCAAAGTGAGTTCACTGTTGTTGAGAGATCACAGATTGTCTCTCCTCGCCTGAATGGAAAATAGCCTTGTACAACATGAATGACTAAGATAATTATTTACTCAAGTGCTACATCTTCCTGGGATTTTCTTTTACAGTCCAAACAAAACTGTCTGTCTTCTGAGTGGACCATTCTGGAACAGCCCTGCCCCATGGTGCCTTGAGAGTGAAGAAATAGGCAGGCAGATCCAGGATTGGCAGGTGCAGTATTTTGTGGGTCCATTGGTCTTGCTTCTAGCCAGGATCATGCTTCTGTTGGTGACCCCAGTATATTGCACTCTGTACAGTTCTAGATCTGTCTGCCTTTTTCTTTAGTCTCATGGCATCTTGGGGCTGGTTATCACTCACTGAAACTATTGTTCTAGAACAATTACTTATTATTACTCTTGTTTATCCACAGAATATAGAGTTGGGAACTTTTGAGGTAGCTCTTTTTTTATCGTAACTTCTTTTAAAGATAAGAGCTTTAGAGCTTTGAGTGTTTAAATACTCTTGGACTTTTGCTATTCATTTTCACAGCAAAAGGCATTATGTTTGTGTGCTAGGGAAACATATAATGAAATGTCTTTTCTCTGAAATAAACATGTTAGCACTTTTACTCTGCCTTTGACTTATCTTCTACTGGTCGCTTTTTTCTCATGCTGTTATACCCTCTTACTGTCTTGGTTACTCATTTATCTAAATTGTTATAAACCTTAAAAAAAAAAGTGATCGTGGTTTCAGAAGTCATTTCAGGTTACTTGAAGATTGTCTGAATTGAGGTAGCTGTAAGAACCACTGGATTGGTGCCACTATTTTATTTTAAAACTTTAGATCTCAGCTGTGCGCAGTGGCGCACACCTGTAATCCCAGCACTTTGGGAGGCTGAGACAGGAGACTCGAGAGTTCAAAGCCAGCCTCAGCAATGGCGAGGCGCTAAACAACTCAGTGAGACCCTGTGTCTAAATAAAGCACAAAATAGGGCTGGGGATGTGGCTCAGTGGTTGAGTACTCGAGTTCAATCTCCAGTACCAAAAAAAAAAAAACTTTAGATCTCATTTGTTTAATATTTCAACATGAGCCATTTGTTAATTTATTCAATCCGCAACTGTATGGAATGATTTTTGCTAAAGTACTGAGCTTCAAGATGAATTGTACACAATCTCTGTAATATGGAAGTCACAAATGCCTGATGAAATAGTTCTATACGAGAAATATTTTTAAAGGAGTTACAGATAATTCTTTACACAGTAAAGAATTATCTGCTTCTACCACAAAGATCCAGAGAAGACTTTTTGCAAGGGAGAGGATACCTTTGATGCTGAAAAATTAGTTTAGCAGCCTTAGACTGGAAAGGACTTACCAATTAATGGAAATATGTATAAAGCACAGGGGTAGGAAAAGTCATGACTGCATGCAACTCTAGTTCCTTCTCTGCCTCTGCCTTCTCATACCTCTGAGCATTCTGTTCCCTACTACTTTAAGATTAAGATTGTTGCTTTCTCCTTCATTTCCATTAACATAATACCTAGCAAAGCATTAGTCCTGGATAATAGATGAATAGATGGTGAATAGATGAATAAGTCATGTATCTAGTCATACCTTTGCCTTTCTCACTCCTGGACCTTTGCACATGCATTTGTCTCTTTCCACTGCTTTTTCCAATGTCTGTCAATTGAAATTTTGTCTATACTTTAACTCACTCTTCCATCAGTACATCGCTTAAGTTTTTCCTGTCTTTTAAAGTCAAATTGTCTGGCTCGATTTCAGACTTTTGTAGCAGGCTCTGTCATATCTCTACCATGGCACCACTCCTCCCTTTAGATATTAATTTTTTATAGATCTCCCATGAAAACCAGAAATTCTTTAAGAATTAAGTCTATATTATTAGTCTTTTATAATCAAACATAGAATATTGCCCCAAATACCAAAATTGAAAATGTGAAGAAATCAGTAATCACTTTCTTGTGCCATCTCAATATTTTCATAACCTAAGTTTATAATCTTTCATGAAATAGCCCTTTGGCAAGTATTTATTGAATATGTGTAAATTTACTCCTATTTCTTTGACTTTGTAAGGCCACATAGCACATAGATGTTGGAGAAAATGAGTGGAAGAATCATTTGTGTGTGTACAACTGGGGATTGAACCCAGTGCTTTCTACTGCTTTACCCTCAGCCTTTTTTTAAACTTTGTTTTGAAACAGGGTAACACTAAGTTGCAGGAGGCCCTCAAACTTAATATCCTCCTGCCTCAGCCTCCAGAGTAGCTGCAATTACAGGCATGTGCATGGCTTCGATAACAATCTTCTAAAGTTTATTTGTAAAACTGCAGAATATTTCTATAATAGCCAAAGAGGTCATAATTTCTAGCTTAATTTCTTTGTATTAACTAGTGGGACTTTAATAGCTTTGCTTTCTTTTGCCCAGTACCAAAGAAATGCATTATTTGGTAAATGCTTAAGAGCAAAGGCACCATAACTTGGACTCTTTCTTTTATTTAGTCCTTGTGGAAAACCCAGGAAGTTTTTTGCTTATCACAGTGAAGAAACTGAGACTCTGAAACATAAGTAGCTTTCCCCACTCAGACTGGCAGAAACACACATGCAGCTTAATTTCCATCTCTCTCTCCTTCTTCCTACTTATATTCTTGAAATACACAAATAAAATCTTTTGAACTATTTTCATTTTTAGTTACTTTTGTTTGCTTTTTGAAGTTCTAACAGATTATATACAGAAAGAAAAGAGTTTTCTCAAAATATTTTTTAGAGTCTCAGAGTCTATGGATTAGGAAGTTAGGTGAAGAGATACTGTAGACGCCCTCTTAGTCTGTGTTAGGAGATGGTGCCATTTGCTCTGGGCATTCCTCTCATGTTTGAGTTTCAACTACATACAGAACATTGCTGTTTCTTCCTCTATGGTAAGCTGGTGCCATTGTTACCTAAACTTGAACCTCTGTTAGCTGACATCACTGTTTATGCTATATGAAGGTGGGAAAGAATTTATTCTACCACTTTCCCACCTACTTCATAGAACCTAGACAAGGAATTATCCCCAAAATTATCTGCCTCAATTTTGGAATATATTACTGTTTTGATTACTTTCTTTCAAACTTTTGGAAGCACATCCTGAAAGACTTTTCTGGGTTAGGGAGCCTGTTTCGGGGAGAGACTTGACTAAGATTTGGAATTTCTGGAGAGTAATTTCCTAAATGTAAATAATTATAATTTGTTTGCAGTCAGGTGTGGTGGCACATGCCTGTAATCCCAGAGGCTCAGGAGACTGAAGCAGGAGGATTGTGAATTCAGCTAGTCTCAGCAACAGTGAGGCACTAAGCAACTCAGTGAGAGCCTGTCTCTAAATAAAATACAAAATAGGGCTGGGGATATGACTCAGTGGTTGAGCGTCCCTGAGTTCAATCCCTGGTACCAAAATAAAAATAATAATAGTAATAGTAACAATTTGCATAATTAACAGTGAAACTATAGGTAAGGTGTTTGGAGTACTTGGCAAGAGTAAAATTGTGAGTATTGTCACCTGAAGAAAATAATCTCTGAGTTGGGGTTGTGGCTCAATGGTAGAGCGCTTGCCTCACACGAGTGAGGTTCAATCCTCAGCACCACATAAAAATAAATAAAGATATTGTGTACATCTACAACTAAAAAAAGTTTTTTTAAGCCGGGCGTGGTGGCTCACACCTGTAATCCCAGCACTTTGGGAGTCTGAGACAGGAGAATCACGAGTTCAAAACCAGCCTCAGCAATGGCGAGGCGCTAAGCAACTCGGTGAGACCCTGTCTCTACATAAAACACAAAATAGGGCTGAGGATGTGGCTCAGTGGTCGAGTACCCCTGAGTTCAATCCTCGGTGCCAAAAAAAAAAAGTTTTTTAAAAAATAATCTCTAATCTCTATTCTTTCCATAATACTCTTTACTTTGTTTTATTTAGGCAGTTAATTGCTCATTTACAAGTTTTCTCTAAGTTTTCAAATCCACGAGCCTTATATCTGGAATCCAAACTATATGAATTATATCTTCAGGTAAGCAAAATAAAGTCTCTGGGAACTTTATCATTTTCTTTGCCAAAGTAACTTTTAGGGTTTCAGTAATTGCTTGTTGAACAGAGCCTATTTCTATATTTCAAGTACTTTTTAAAAAATATACACATTTTCTGCTATCTTGAAGTAATTTTAGATAGCACTAATTTAGTTAATTTTAAAGGTATTTCCGGTGATAAAACATGGTGAGTTATATTAAATGTGAAAATAATAAAGCATGAATTATATCATAGGATTAATGGGATTGTACCCAAAGCAATTGGCTACCTTTCCCTTCTAGTTAATTCATCTTTCATGGAGGACTAGGGTTTCAGGATCTGTTAGATGGAGTGAAAACAGTTGAAGTAACTGTCTATTGATATCACAGTGTATGTTCCTGAATTCCAGAAAAAGTTTAGTGTCAGAAGCAGAGTCAAGTGTTGGATGTCATTCTAAACCATCTAGGGAAATGAAATGTTCTTTTTTCGTTTTGATGTTGCATAGAGAAACAATTTCAGCAGAATCTATCCATGTTCTGCCATAAAACAGAGAGACCTTATTTATAAAGTTGTCCACAGGAAACAAGATTCAGAACTAACTAATCAAGGACTCCTCAAAGCCAAGTCTTCTTTCTTGGCATCTTATTGGCTGTAGTTGTAGTATAGGAATTTTCTTTATCACGTGACCAACCCAGTTGGTTTAAATTCAGATTAACATAGAGATTTGAGGTCAGAGTTTCATTTCCATTTTTTTACTGGCATATACTCTCTTCATCTTTTGACTAGAGGAAACCCATAAAGCTTTTTTCAGGAATCACACCAACACTTGCATAAAAATTTAGATGTTAGGAAATTTAATTGAGCAAATTAACACAAGTAAATCGCCATCCCATGGCATGTGTATATGTTACTTTACTAATTTATTCTATAAAATATCATCTCTAGTTGCTGCTACACCAGGATCAAACAGTGCAAAAAATAACTTTGGATTGCATCATGACATACAAACATCCTCATATCCTTCCTTATAGGTAAGCTGCTTAAAACTAAAGAAATATTATTTCTTTAACTGATTTTTATCTTTTTGTGTGGGAGCCCCCTTCTTAAATAATTTCTTGAAGGCCTGAGAAATTTTCCTCTATTTTAAGGAAATCATAATGCTGTTTTCATGATAGAGTTATTCTCTAGCTGGGCTTGGTGGTGCACACCTGTAATTCCATCTACTTGGGAATCTGAGGGAATAGGATGGCAAGTTCAAGGCTAGCATGAATCTACTGAGACTCTTTCTTAGAAATTAAAAAATAGGTGTAGGTTGTAGCTCAGTAGTAGACCACTTGCCTACCATGTGCCCTGGGTTCAATCTAGTGCCACACACACAAAAAAAAGAGTTCTATATAGATAATAAAATAGGAAAGAGAATATTAATGTAAAAATGTATATTGTGAAAGTTGCATCATTTTTCTCTATCCTTGTAAATAGAGTACCATAAAATCTTGGTGGTTACTTAGGGAATCATAGTCTAAGAATTAAAGAAAGCTTTTGTATGCTTTTTAAAATAGCCAAATCTAATCCTTTATAATTCATTTACTTTTTGAAATTTGAAGATATTTTTGTGAGGATTTTCCTTTATGGAAATCAACCACAATATAAGCCGTTTAACACCTTGTTGTACTTTTTGCTCTGTGTACATATTACTCTTATATTTTTAAAAAGTCTTGTTGACTAAGTGATAATTTGTGCTATGTTCTCTTTTTAAAGGGAAAACTTACAAAGATTGCTTGATGACAGAAGCTTTAAGGAAGAGATAGTGCATTTTAGCATTTCAGAAGAAAATACTGTAGTGAAAACAGCCCACCGAGCAGATTTGTTTCCTATTCTAATGAGGTATTTATGCTGTTATTTAAAAACTGATTTTTTTAACAAAGCTAATCACAAACAAAATTGTGAGTATAGTGTTATACTCACAATTATAGTGTTATGATTTTTTTCAGCAGTTGTAATAGGATATATCATTTTGTATTTTCTTTTGACTGCTTTTTTATTTTTTAATAGGATCTTTGGGGAAGTCAAATTGTAATTTTAGTAATTTTGTTCATAATATGAAGAAAGTTGTTAAAACAGTATTATTTTAAAGTAGTAATATTAAAATTAAACCCATTATTTCCCTAGGTTTTATTGTTCAGTTGCACCACAAAGGCTGGGAGTGTAGCTCAGTAGTAAAATGCATGGCTCACATGCACAAATAATTATAATATAATTATTAATTATAAATTAATGATTAATAATTAATTTAATTAATTTAAAGACACAAAACACAGAAAAAAAGAGTTCATTCCAGTGTCTAAATATCATATATTTAATGATGTTACTACTTTCTAAATAAGCACTCTACCAACTGAGCTATATCCCCAGTCCCTGAAATTTGGTAACTAATTGGCTCTGAGGTGATTTGGAAAGATCATGGGAATAGGGATGAGATTTAGCAGACCTTTGTTTGTCATTCAGCTCTGGGACTATGTAGTCCTGTAAGCCGGGGCAACTCTTTTTAGATTCTTTGGGATTCATGTCCCTTTTTTAGATGGAAGATGGATCAGATATCCTCTGTTGCCTTTACTTTTCTCTGAATCGATGACTCTTGATTCCATTTATAGCCAGCATTAAAATATTTGCTATAATGGAATTTTAAATGAATGAATAAGTGAATATATAAAATTATAATTATTGGTGGATTATGAAACAATAAAAATGGAAAGTAGAAATTACCTTTACCCAAACACTCAAAAATAACCACTGTTAACTTTATGATCTTTCAAACCAATTGTAAATGATAAATATCAACAATATTAATAACATTTTAAAAGCTTCTAAAAGTAAAAATTAAATGGTTGCATGAATCCAGAATAAATACAAGCTACCAAAACTGAATATGTGCATATATAATTTTTGAAAGATAATTGCAATCATTTTGCATAAAATGTTTTACGTTTTTTTACTTAAAACATAAGAATTTTCTTGTATCATACAATGTTTCAACGTATGATTATTCATTCTATAGATACGGCATAATTTGTTTAACCCAGCCCCCTATGTTGAGTGTTTTGCTTGGCTCTAGTTTTTTGTTTTGTTATTCTTTTCTGCAGAATAGATATCTAATTTTGAATATCTGAATCTTTTATATCAATTTATTAGGATAGATTTATTTTTAATTTTGTAGGTATTTGTTTATTATCATTTTTTTTGTTTTCCTTCATGACTTATTCTTACTAAGTAAACTTTGATTATTTTTATTTTTAACTGATATATAAGAGCATAAAAATTGTACATATTAATGAGGTAGCATAATGATTCTAGTAGTAGGTTCTTAATAGGAATATTTATGATCATTTAAAAAGTTTTTGGCATATAATGCCAAATTACTGTCTGTGATTATCTTCTGTCAACAGTTTTATTTTCTATGAACCTTTGACCCAATTTCTGATGTTTTTCTCAGATAATCTAAGGGAGATTTTATAATTTTATCATTTCTGATGCAAATTATCCAATCACTTGCAAGAATTTTTGAGCCACTTTATATTTCTATCAACAGTAGAATACCTGCTCCCCATTATTCCAACACTGGGTATTATTTATTATTATTTATTTAATTCTTGCTAATTTGTTGGTGAGAAATGGCATCATGTTGTGTAACTTCATGTTTTTCAGGTGACTATTAGAGGTGCCTTCTTTGAATTCTTTATATAAAATCACACCTTATTCAATATTCACTAGGCCTTTCCTCACTTATTTTTCTTACAACATTTATCATACAACATAATCTTTTATCTTCCCTGTTGTAGGTTCATTCCATGACCCTTGGTAAATATTGATTGAACTAGTTTGTACTCTTTTATGATATAAAACCATTTTTTTCCTGTTGATTATCCTATTTAATGCCCAAGTAGCCTAGAAGAATTAACTGGTGGTGGTGGCAGTGATATTTGTCTCGTTATGGACTAACAGTAATTGTTGTGAACAATAATGTCTCTGGAGCAGCAGTTCTTAAAATCTGTTCATCTTGTTTGGGGAGATTTCTGAGACACCTACAGGGAAGCCTGTGAGGTCCAGAATTTTCATAATACTAAACTAAGACCTTATTGTTTTCACTGTGTTGACATTTGTACTGGCAAGGCAAAAGCAAGGTGACTAAAATTCCTGGTGCCTTATCATGCATCAGGACAGTGGTACCAGATTTTACCAGTCATTCTTCATTGCCACCTAACTGGAAATTTTGTTTAGTTTTGTTTTATCTTTTAAAGAAAAGCCTAGTTTTACTCAGTGTCCTTGGTGAATGTTGACCCTTGAGTATGTTTTTTACTACTCTGTATGACAAAGTGGGAAGTGTACATAAAACTCTTCTGCTACACACTGGTTATTCACACTTGTGTGAATGAGCTATAAGCTGAACTAGCCGCTTTTTTTTTTTTTTTTTCCTTCACAGAACACCATTTTTATCTGGCAGTTTGGCTAGTCAGAATATGATTCTTCTCATACTTGGGTATTTCATAGGAAATTTCTGAACATGAATGCAGTGAGCCTGTCACTTCAAGAGTAACAATTGATAGCATTTGTTTCCAGTGATAAATTCTAGTATTCAAGTGAAAAATCAAAGTTTGGGAAAACTTTTATCTGCTCCTATGAACTTGACAGATTCCCAATAAAAACTTTTCTGATGAAGTGGATAATGATATTAACAAAAGTTAATAAACACGCTTTTCTTTTGGTTTGCAATAAAATGTGTCAGTATTTGGCATTCTACGAAACTCAGTGGACCAATGTTTTTCGAGTAACTAATGCATGTTACAGAATCCATGTTCAAAGTGCAGAGTAAGCAGATTTTAATATAATAAGGTTCTCAAAGTTTGTGATAGAATTGTAGGTTCCATCTGTTAGCTAGTCTTTAATAAATTACCATTTGTTGAGATTTGGCATAGTATCAAAGTAGAATAGTTGCAATTAATCATAAGGTTTATTTCTTCCTTCTCCAATGTGTATCTTTGAGGTTAGATTTTCTTTCAACTCCAACAGATTGAAAGCAGATAGGCAAACCTACTTATCTTGTATTAAACTAGACAGAAAATAAATAAAACAATACCACTCATCTTAATTTTTAAGGGAGAGAAATTTGGAAAATATTATTTTCATTAAAATGCTGTTTATCTTAACATGTAATAAGTTTTTATTTAAGTGAATTCATAAACAAGTATTTTAAATTTTTCTGTTTTAATTGCTACTACAGTAAATGTCAACAGATAAAACTCATATACAAAAGTTCTTGTGGGGGGGGGTCTCGGTAAATTTTAAGTGTAAAAGGGTCCTAGTATCAAAAAGTTTGAAAATAAGCCAGGTGTGGTGGCTCAAGCCTGTAATCCCAGCACTTAGGGAGGCTGAGACAGGAGAATCACAAGTTCAAAGCCAGCCTCAGCAATAGCAAGGCGCTAACCAACTCAGTGAGACCCTGTCTCTACATGAAACACAAAATAGGGCTGGGAATGTGGCTCAGTAGTCGAGTGCCCCTGAGTTCAATCTCCAGTACCAAAAAAAAAAAAAGTTTGAAAACCACTATCTTTAAGTTCTAAAAAAGTCAATATGTTGTATCCTGTTAAGAAAGTAGCTTTTATTAGATTATTTAGAATTTTATCAGAAATGGATGTTGGATTATATTAGAATGCTTATTAAGCAATTATTATAATGGTTATATTAATTTTTTACTATGAGCTATTCATCTATATTTGATTTGATAGATTTTACTGATGACTCTTTTTTTGCATTTTCTGGGCTAATTCCTATTTCGTTTTAACCCAGATACTGTGTTTAGAAATGTTGTGCTTTGTTTCTAAGTGATATTAGTGTGTAGTTTTATTATTGCTCATTGACCCATCTCAGTTATTAGTTTTTCCACCTTCATTAATGCAAAAGGACTGTTTTCCTTCTTTCTTGCTACTAGGAAGTTATGACAGCAATTATTTTTAAAAATTCGCCTGTGTAGGGTGTTATGTTACATATGAGCCACATTTTCCAGTAATTATTGATTGGTCTATTCAGGTTTTTTTTTTCTTCTTAAGTTCTTTTTGTTTATATGTGGTTTTTCCCTAGCTATTTAACTGAAATCTTTGCAGTTTCCTTATTTGCTCATAGTTACTCTCTTATTTCATTTCCTTTTTATGATTATATTCTTGTTTTCATTTTTCCTTTACTATACTTAACCTGTGACTGACCTTACTACTTGTTTTCTTACACAAAGAAACACCTTCTGGCCTTTTGTCTGTTATTTTTTTCTTCCTGCTTCCTTTTAGCCTTATGATGATGATGATGATGATGCTTGTTCTTCTAAATGTCAATGTTAAACATTTAATTTGTTTTCATTTTTTCTTATAATACAATTTAAATCTGTGGAGTTGCTCTTACAGTCTTTTAGGAAAAGAAAATTACTAGTGTTATGTTTTAGAATTAGTATGCAAAGAAATAATGTTCTTTTGACTTTTCAGAATTTTGTATGGTCGAATGAAGAATAAAACTGGGAGTAAAACTCAGGGAAAATCTGCTTCAGGAACCCGCATGGCCATTGTTCTGCGCTTCCTTGCTGGGACTCAACCTGAGGAGATCCAGATATTCTTAGACCTGCTGTCTGAACCTGTGAAACACTTCAAGAATGGTACCTACCAACTGCCTCCCATTCTCTGCTGAATATGTTGTCTGTAGTAGACAACTTACGTAGAAACTTATGAAGTGATATGTTTCCATACTTTCCTGGACATTAAAAGTATTTCTAATTGGTTTGATTCTCCCAACCTCAAGGACAGTCTTTCGGCTGAAGTGCAATTCATTTTTAACATTGAATTAGATGATCTCACATTGACCTTGGGAATTAGCAGCACTCTTATGTTACTAAGTCCTTGATAAGAAAATGGGTATTATTTTGTGCATTTAGGCCATTTAAAAAATGGTGAATACTTATCCATACTCAAAGAATGGGTTTCTTCTAAGAAATCTAAAGCCTGTTGCAAAATTTATTTAATTGTCTTGGTATTTATTTATTCACTGAGTCATTCACCTATTGAGTAATGATTTGTTGAGCACCTCCTGTGCCCCAGGTACTCTGCTAAATTGAAAACAGAAAAGTGAGTATAATATTTGCCTTCAAACTCATAGTCGAGAATTGAAGAGGAGAATAGTGTATACAATGAGCTATAGCATTCTGTGGTGTGTGTGGTACACAATGTTAGTAATTATTACTAATAATAATGGCCAACATTTATTAAGTGCTTACTCTACCAAATGTTCTAACAGGCCCCTTTGCATACAACTCAAATTGATCCTTGAAACAACCACATGAGCCATCAGTATTTGTCCCCATTTTATAAATGAGGAAACTGAGGCTTAGAAACTTACTGAAAGGTGGTAGAGTTAAGATTTAAACCTAGACCTTCCTGACTACAAAAACCTTTGTTTCAGTCCCATAATTGTTTTGAGTTATCCAAACATAGATATTTATTTGCAGGGCAATATGTTGGATTTGTTTGATATTTGTCTGTGATAGTGGGCCCAGCTGTTAAAAGGGTTTCATTCAGTATATTGTCCTGTGAAGGAAGCTGACTCTAATGAATACAGACGTTTTTGTTTATGTATAGCCCCACTATAGGAGGATAGATATGAATGATACTATCATAGATAGGTCATATATGTTTATGGATCAGTTGGCTTATGATCTCTTCTCAGTTGGTTTATGTAAAATTAAAGTAATAACACATCTTCTCGATAAGTTCTGAAATCAATATTTCAACAGCTGTTTATAAGGGACTGTTGTTTATTTATTAGCCAGGGACTACAAGAGGTACAGAATGTTTGATTCTGAGCCTTCCAGGAGTTTATAATACAGCAGAGCAGTTTCCCTGAATCCACTGAACTCAGCTCATTGAAAGATGAGCATCAGAAAAAATGTGTGTAAATTTGCCAGGTGGAATAAAAGATTGTTAGTAATTCAGATTTTCGGGAATAGTATTTAAAAAAATGGATGAGAATTGGGCTGAGAGATTTAATTCTGTGATAAGTTTCTTATCCTCCTTTATTCCTGAGTTTCCTCATTTAAAGTGGGAATAGGAAAACCTGGCTTACTCAGCTCATTGAATATTTGGTAAGAATCAAAAGGAGATAATATATGAGAAAGGTTCATTGTCATCTATTATTAATTATAACAGTAGAAAACACTGTATTATTGAGGGAAATTGAGGCCATAATTACATATAGTAACTAACATTTTACAGTACACAATTATCTCTTCTTTTTCTTTAGGAGAGTGCCATTCTGCAGTCATTCGAGCAGTAGAGGATTTGGATTTGTCTAAAGTTCTTCCTTTGGGTCGTCAGCATGGAATTTTAAATAGCCTTGAAATAGTATTGAAGAATATTAGTCATCTGATCAGTGCATACTTACCGAAGATTTTGCAGATATTGCTCTGTATGACAGCAACTGTATCACACATCCTTGACCAGCGAGATAAGGTGAGAGATTGACTATATAGATTCTTCTTGGGCTGATGAGTCTGGTTTACTTTGGGAATTGGGTTGGAGGCTGAAATACTAACGTTCTTCTAACCTAAATCTTCTTGTATAACATTTGAAAGTGTCTATTTCAAAACAATCTTCTATTTATTAAGAATCTTCATTCTTACAAATATTTTAGTATGACTAGAAAATACAAATTGTATCAAGTTTATGTTTTTAAAGGAGGTGGAATAATAGTAGGAAAGTTATATTTCTCAGAAGCCCAGCTACAGGGGTGCTTGAGCTGATGTTTCCTAAGTTTTAACTTCAGGAGCAGAAGAGTTGTAACGTATCATCCAATTGTCATTTCTTCAGAATGGTTGGTGAATAAATCAAGCACTGTTGCCATCATCCTTGTTACTTTGAGACAGAGTTGCATGCAACTCTTTAAAAAGTAAATGCTTGCCTACAATTGGCAGTGTCTTGAATACATAAGCAGCAAGATGAGACAAGACAGATCACCTGGGCAGCTGACAAGAGGTGCTCTGTTAGATGTTTTCTGAACTGTATTCTAAACAATGTATTTACGATCCATTGAAACAGGTATATAGATGTAAGTGTACTCTTTGGAGTTTAGTGAAATAATTGATACATAATGTCTTCAGGGACTGACTTTGTGGAGAAAAATAGGACTTGAAGTAAAGATCCATATTCATTTCATTTATGAATATGTCTTGTGAATCACCTCTCAAATACAGTTCTAATAAATGATTGTATTTTTACATTTAAAAAGGATTTTTATTTTAAAATAATTTTTACACAATAAGTGAAAGTTGACTGCCAAAATTTTAGGCTGTATTTTGGTCTAGGTATAGATGTCAGTCTGCTTTAGTAGTGAAACAGAGGACCAGTGTAGAATACCTCAGGTGGAAAGTCATAGCATGTTCTAAGAAGAGAAAAGGTGGAGGTGGCAAAAATCAGGAATGTTGGGTAAGGTGATGTTCAGATATGAGGTAGATAGGGTGAGTCATGTAGACCTCAAAGGCTATGGCAGGAGGTGTGTTTACATCTAAGTATAAAAGTACATGTAAACTGCTTAGTGGGAAGATGCTGAGAGACTTGAAATAGGGGAGTGATAAAGACTGTTTGATGTTTAAAAAATACACTTTGGTTTCTTTCTGGAAAAGATGCTGTGGGAGGCCAAGAGTGAAAACTGAAAAGAGATCTTGGAAAATCTTTCTTTGTTATATGAGAGCTGAAGGACCATAGGAAGAACTATGTGAGAGTTTTAGTTTATGCTTTATAGCAAGTGAAATTGACTATGGATATATTAAACCATGAAAAAAAGCCTAAAAAGTCCTTTGAATTTTTGGTCAACTTAGAAGTTACTTGGTAATGCAGCCTTGCAACCAGGTCAGCAATCAGTAACTCAGAGGATCATTTGTGCAGTTTCACAGTTCATTAGTTAGTGAGGTGTTAAGGTTATGCACAGATGTGAGGTTTCTTTTTTATTTTTTAATAAGTCCATGGAATGCCTTAAAGTGGCACGATGCAATTATTCCACAGTGAATTTTATTAAGTGAGTTAAAGTTCTACATTTATGTTTTTATTTGCTGTTTTATATCTTTCCTATCCTTCAGGGTACTGACTGACATTAAAAGATGTACTATGAAGATTATTGTTCATTTTGTGGGTGGTGTGGTAACTTACAAATGTACATAAACTCAGCCCTACTGACAGTCGAGGAATTGAAGTATACAGTTGCTCATTTTGAGAGTATTTTCCCAGTTTATTCAACAATTTTGGAGTAAACTGGGTAGGCAGCAGTGGAGTTACAGAAACAAGTAGAGCCTGCCGATCCTACCCACAAGGAGGAAGGTTGATGGGATTGGAGAAGGGCAGGGGTTTTAAAATCATGTTTGCTGATGTTGGTTTGTCATTTGCTGCAGATGAGGATGATACCATGTAATTTTAAGTATCAGTGGCAGTATGTGTCCTTCACCCAAAGCATGATTCAGCTCATAGTGAAAATACTGCCAGTAGAATTGAAGCAGATCAGAGTGACTTATAACTATGTCACCTCTTGTATTTGCCTGTCATTTCTTTGTCTTTTTAACTTGTATAGTATTAGCTAATAGTAGATAATATGTGAGATACTGTGGTCCCTTAGGCTTGTACAACAAATTAAATAAGAGCATTCTTATTCATTCTTGTTTAAATCACCTGAATTTAAAATGTACTGTTTCAGATTCAGATTGATCTGTTGATCAGAGTATTAGATTTTCCTGGAAGTAATTTCCCTTTTAGTTTTATTCATGATATCATGGTCATAGACTTGATACTCAGCAACTGAGTGCATTTCTATTGTCTCTGCATTTTCAGGGTGGTCTTTAGATTTTGATGTGGGTAATTAAAGTCATATATACAAATAAGTTGGCACTTAATGTGCCCAGCACCCACAGTGTATGAATCAATTGGTAAAACAGTTATTGGTTGATAGTCTGGTTTTTACAACATTCTCTATCAGGTAGGAATCTGTCTGAGGCCGTTGTTTCTCTTATTACTGGTCTACACTTTTTCATTCTTTTATATCAAGTGGAAATTCTGTCTTTCTTCTTCCCAAATTTGTAGAATTTCTCATCTGTTGAACATCTTTGGGGTTTTCAGTCTCTCGTCTAATTTAATAAATTTGCATCCAGTTACGATTTTAAGTTGAGGTCAGGACTGTGACGGTAATATCATTGATGGGGACACACTAAATGATTCTACTTTGAGTCTGAACAAATTGGCTGCATGTTTGTGATTTTTATATCTCATAGGGAAAGGAGATGCCAGTAGAAGTAGCAATATCTATTATAAAAAGAAGTTTGCTTTTAATTCAGACCCACTGATCTTCCTATACCTTGATTCCTTCTCTTTTCTTTTACTACACAGAATAGTCTACTTTATGGAAAAGTCACAGATTCTTTGATTTGTCCCCTAGACTAATTTTAACAAGAATAATTTAAAACTTCTGGTTTAAAAAAAAAAAAGATAAAATAGTTCGTGTTTATAGCAGCACAATTCACGATAGTCAAGTTATAGAACCAGCCTGTATGTCTGTATACCGTGGAGTTTTATTCAACCATAACGAAGAATGAAATTATGTCATTTGCAAGAAAATGGAAGGAATTAGAGGGCATCATGTTTTGACTCAGAAAGTCAAAGGTTGTGTTTTCTTTTGTATGTGAAAGCCAGAGAGAAAAAGAGTTATGGAAGTAGGATCTCAAGAATAAATAATTTGACACACAAATGCAAAAATAATAGAATTAATAAACAATTTGGAAAATTTTAGAGTGCCAAAAAATAATAATAATACAATGTGAAAATGAAAAGAAAAAATACTTTGAGTTGAAATGAAGGTCTAATTCTTGTTTCCCCTAATCTAAGGCATTGAGATGGCAAAAAAAAAAGTTTTGTTTAGAATCTTCTCTTCATACAAAGTTGTTGCGGATGTGATTGTGATTGTTTTTTCTTAAGGACAGTGAGTGATTTTAGTGGCAGTGATAGTGGAGCACATCTCACCATTTCAGTTTTTTTGCTCTGATTTTCCTTTCAGTTGAATAAGAACTGCAGTATGACTTGCTCCTTTGATGTTCCCATGTGAATCAGAGTCAATACATTTAATAACAGGATTTCCAGTTCAATTTGACATCTAAGCAAGAGAGCCTCTCTGAGGAGTCAGGAACCAAAATTGTATGTGTACCTGTTTTTTTTAAATAGCAGGTCTTTGTTTTATAGATACAGCTGAGGTTTATTAACCCACTGAAAAATTTAAGACGTCTTGGAATCAAAATGGTTACTGATATCTTTTTGGATTGGGAATCTTATCAGTTCAAAACAGAAGAAATTGATGCTGTGTTTCATGGTGCGGTTTGGCCCCAGGTAAACCTTCTGTTTTCTGCCTAGACATCTTCTGCTTTATTATTTAATTTGCCTCCTAGACATGAATATTTATTCTGGTCTTTTTTCTTAACACCAAATAAATACTTTATTTCTGAAAGTTTTTAGAAGACTTTTTTTTTAAATTCCTTCCACTGCCGATCTAAAGATAAGTTAGTTTCTTAAATACCTAGGCATTTATACATAAGGCTAATTTGAATAAGATTTTGTCTCTAAACAAATGTGAATTGACTTTCATAGCTCCTCACATAGTAAACATTGAGGGGAGAGGGGCTGGGGTTATGGCTCAGCGGTTGAGCTCTTGCCTCACATACGTGAGGCACTGGGTTCGATCCTCAGCACCACATAAAACAAATAAAGATATTGTGTTCATCTACAACTAAAACAAAATATTAAAAAAAAAAAAAAAACACATTGAGGGGAGATATTCAGGTGTTATTGTTATGCATTTTCTTCTTTGATTTCTCTAGTTGTAACCACTTGATGATGAAGGTGGGTGTAGTTACAGCACAGAAGACTACAGGAGAGATTTGATTTTAGGAGATTTCTAGCTGCATGAATTCTCAGTCATTTCTGACCATTTGAAACCTAAAGTACCCGATTCCTTTCAAGTCAAGAACTTCTATGCATCATCTTTGTCATTTCTTTGGTGTCAATATTATTTTTGCTTCTCTTTGTCTTTTTCTTAGCTTGTCTTTTCATGCTAATCCCTGTCCCTTGCTTCTTTTCTTCATCTTGTGATGTGATTTCTCTGTTCTGCTTATTGCTTTTGCTTTTTCTATAACTCTCTCTGTGTTAATATTTTATATTCTTATTTTGTCTTGTAGATCTGCAGGCTTGGATCTGAGAGTCAGTATTCCCCTACTCCTCTGCTGAAACTAATTAGTATCTGGAGCAGAAATGCAAGGTATAACTTTCCCCCTTCTCCCTCTTTAGAAAGAGGTGATGTTGTAGGCTAATCTAATCAAAAGTAGCCTAAGGAACTTTTTTTATATTTAATACCTGAAAAAAATTTCTAGAAGGGCTGTCTAGCCTTGGAATCCTCATAGCAGCAGGTATGCACATGCAGTTTTATGTAGAAAAATTAATGAATGAATATTTCAGAACCACTTTATAGGACTGTTACTTTGATAAAAAATAAATTCAGATTTTGAAGTTCGCTCACAGTTTACGTAAGTGTCCATCAGATATTCAAATAGGTTTTTCCATCTGTATAGAAGTCTAACATTTGCTTTGCCTAAATGCAGGTAGAGCTGAACAATAGCAAATATCTTTAAGCTTATAGTAAGGATAAACTGTCAGAAATTAGGTGAACTCAAGACAACAAAAACTTCCTTACCAACTATGATCAATCATACAATTTATTGTCCATACATTCAATCTTTGGGTCAAAAGATGCTGAAACTAATGAGGCCAAGACATCCATCATAACTGGGACTGACACTGACCAGACTCACAGTTGCACTGATTCTGATCACCATGACCCTTACATGGCTCAGTGTTTTCCTCTTGGGAGTTCTGTCTACTCTTAAGGCCCTGACATCACATACTACTTTGTACTCTATCTTCATAATTGTCTGCCCAAAGCTCCTTGAGGACAGGAACCATTTCTCACTCATAATTGTGTCTTTCTCCACAGAGCATTGCTCTTCTTAATCCATGTTTAGTTTGTATTCATTGCACACTGAATGAGTGGTTGAAATTTCTGATTGAGCCATACACCTCAGCATGGAGCAATACCATTCTACTACTATGGCCTCTGAGCCTCAGTTTCTCCACCTATAGAATGGAAATAAAAAGATAATAGAAATGATAATACGTAAAGTGTCTTGCTTGGAACCTGTACATACTGTGCCCAATATTTATTGTACAGAAAACATATGAGTACAGCCTCATAGAATTTTTCCATCAGTTTGTTAGTACTGTGTTTCAGTACTTGAACCATTTTCTCCAGTGATAATGAATTGATAGTCAAGCTATCTGAATTTCTTGTTACAAATTGTTAGTATTATATCTCTGACTTGAAAACCTTTGTGTTCTCTGTCCTGCTTGATGTTTCCACTAAGAGGGTTAGTTTAAGTCTTTTGTTTAAGTCTTAATCTCTGCATGTTGCATATCCAGATACAAGTACGTTTCTTAGGCCTCTCCTCCTAACTCCATGTTATAGTACCTAGATTTTTAGGTGAATGTATAAACATTCACATTGTGGAAAGCTTATAATTGAGTCAGCTGTGGTGGTGCACACCTTTATTCCCAGCTGCTTGGGAGGCTGAGGCAAGGAGGATTACAATTTAGCGAGTTGTAATCCAGGCTGTGCAACTTAGCGAGACCGTGTCTCAAAATAAAATTTTTTCAAGAGGCAGAGATGTAACACAGTGCTAGAGTACTTGCCTAGCATGCACAAGGCTCTCTGTTAATCCCCAGTACTGCAAAAAGAAAAGAAAAGAAAGATTAGAATTGAAGTACAGCCTACTCCTGGTATGTCGCACTGAGGAAAGCACAACATGAATTCTGTAGGAATCTTGTTTAAAATATTCAACTTCAGTTTAATCATGAGGAAAATATTGGACATATCCAAATTGATAACTTGCTAGCTGTTTTCTGAAGTTAAGATTATAAAGAAAAATAAAGACTGAGGAATTATAGTGGATTAGAGGAGAAAAAGAGACATGACAGCTAAATCTGATATGGCATTCTGGCTCAGGAAAAGGACATCAGTGGGACGTCTCATGACAGCTAAGTAAAATCTATAGATTGGTCAATAGTATTGTATAATGCTGTTTTCCTGATTTTGATGATAGGTGTCATGGTTATATAAGAAGTTAAACTTAGTGGAAATTGAGGTAAAGATTATGAAAATACTTAGTGCAATTTTAGGGGCAGATCTGAAATTATTTCAAAATGAAAAATTAAGTATATTTTTAAAGATCTAATAGAAATTTTTTAAAAACTTTTAAATTTTCTCAAGGGAGAGATTCCACATTGAAAAATAAAGGAAAATAAGCTTTCATATGTTTCTTTCAGAAAGGGCTAAGACTGGAATTAGATGGTGGTTCAGATCAAATCTCTACAACTTATTGGCTCAATGACTTTGGATGAGTCTCAGTTTTTTCACCTGTAATGTGGAAATACTGCTACCTAATAGAGATGTTATAAGGATTAAATGAGAAATATACAAAAAGTACCTAAGTAATATCATGTCTACAAGGTGCTTAGTTTAGATCAAGTTTTAGATTTTAAAGTAATTCCTCTTTTAAGCAAACTTTTAATGTTCATATACATCCATCTATATTTGTTAAACTCATTGGGAAAATTTATATGGAATATATTTTAGAAATAAACATTGGAAAAATAGGTGATTATTACAATGTCTTTTTTTCCTGCAGATATTTTCCTTTTCTGGCTAAACAGAAACCTGGGCACCCAGAATGTGATATCTTGACCAATGTCTTTGCAATTCTGTCAGCAAAGAATCTCTCTGATGCCACAGCCAGTATTGTGATGGATATAGTTGATGACCTTCTTAACCTTCCAGATTTTGAGCCCACAGAAGCAGTGTCAAGCTTGCCAGTAACTGGATGCATATACGCTGACACAGTAATAAACACAGAAGGTGTGTATGTTGTATAAAGCAAATAATTCTTCGTCTTCAGAAGCAGTAACTCTTCTCAAAAATGAAAAAGTTGGTAGAATTTTCTTAATTGAGTGCGCATAGTTTCTTTTCTCTGGGAAGTAGTACTCTATTACAAAACTTGAATTTTCTTTGTACACGTAGGAATGAATGCAGATTATTTACTGCTCACAAAGTATCAGTTATCCTTTAGGAAATTATCAGATGACTTCTATGATTATCTCTCTGAATTCTTCAAATAAAGCCTCAGGTGTCTCTTAATATAAATTTTGTTTTATCTAGCAATATAACTCTTTTATTATTTAATGTTTAGAATTGAAAGTTAACTAAATGTTCATTGTAGTTGATTGTTTTCTGTATCTGTCATCAAGAAGATACTGTACAGTTATGCTTTATGAGAATTTATTAAAATCAAAACATTAATAACTGTTTCAGAGTCTATCACTGTGGGAGGAAGACTAATTCTACCTCATGTACCTACAATTCTTCAGTATCTCAGCAGAACCACAATAAGTGCTGAAAAGGTGAAAAAGAAAAAGAATAGGGCACAAGTCAGTAAAGAACTTGGTATTCTTTCAAAGTAAGTGACATGTTGGTACTTAAAAGATTACATTATCGTGCATGGTTATAATTTTGTTTTATTATACCTTCCAATCGTTTGAACATGGTAAATAAGTTTTAAAAGTTTTTAGTAGTATATAGTAGGTCCTAGGATCAATACTCAGTACTATCACCCCCCCCCCGAAAAAAAAAAAAAACCAGGAATATCTTTAGGGGTGGAAGTGTAGCTCAGTGGTGTATCAGGGAGTTAGCATGTGCAATGTCCTGGGTTCAGTCCCCAACATCAAAGAAAGCTCTCAGTATTTTAAATGCCCTCCACTTTGAAGTTGATGCAGAATTGTTTCTCTGCTAGCATAATCACTAGGAGCTTTTTATGGCATTTGCCTTCACATAATTGTATTAAAGATAATTGACTTCAGAGTCCCATATCAGACTGCTAGATTTTGCTTATTTAGTATTTGCATATTTTAATTAAAGCTTTGGCTTCAGTGAGATCATATCCTTTTTGTTTTTGCTTTTTTAGTTTAATTGATAAAAATGATTAACTTGAAAGAACAGATTGTTTTGTTTGTTAGTTTTTAAGAATCTATTTGTCAGTAGACCTAGTAGTATGTAATTGTAATTTCTGTAAAGGGCAAGGTTGGTAAACCTGAGTGCAAGAAATGATTTTATCTGAGGGCTTAGAGATGTAGCTAAGGGGTAAAACACTTGCTTAGTATGTACAAGGCCCTAATAATTCCCTAATAATTCTATTACATGCCTGTTGTGAGAGTTATTGAAATACTGTATATAAAACCTTAAATCTTAGCAAAAATGTTATGTCCTTGCAAAATAAGAAATCATAAATACCTCCAGGCATGGTAGCACACACCTGTAATCCCAGTGGCTTGAGAGGCTGAGGCAGGAGGATTGCAAGATCAAAGCCATCTTCAGCAATTTAATAAGGCCCTAAAAAAATGAAAAATGAAAAAAATGTCTAGGGATGTGGCTTAGTGGTTTAACGCCCTGAGGTTCAATTTATGATACCCAAAGATAAAAGAAAAAAAAATCACAAATGACAGATTATAGCTCTGGAGTTATAGCCCACCTGCACGCGCGCAGTCAAATATTGTAAAGGAAAGAGAATCATCCCCAGGGGCCCCATTAGCAGGCACTAACTACTTAACCTTCTTACACAGGCACACTTATACCAAAGCCACCTGTCTATTCAAAGGTTTTTGTTTGTTTGTTTGTTTTTTGGTACTAGAGATTGAACTCAGGGGTACTCGACCACTGAGCCACATCCCCAGCCCTATTTTGTGCTTTATTTAGACACAGGGTCTCACTGAGTTGCTTAGCACCTCGCCATTGCTAAGGCTGGCTTTGAACTCACGATTCTCCTGTCTCAGCCTCCCAAAGTGCTGGGATTACAGGCTTGCACCACCGCACCCAGCTCAAATGTTAAAACTGTGTCTTTAGTTGCTAATGCTTTTCTACAACAAAGTTAACTTCTTGGAGAAATATTCTCAACTTGTTTGTCTTCCTAACATATCTATTTGTTTCCTTCTCTAGGATCAGCAAGTTTATGAAAGACAAAGAACAAAGTTCTCTCCTCATTACACTTCTCCTTCCTTTCCTCCACCGTGGCAGTATTGCTCAGGTACAAATTCATAGAACATTTATTTTGTCTTTGAAGTGGCACTTAATCACAAGGTTTAGTTACAAGCAGTAATTTTGTTAGTTAAAAATTTGGGGTGGAGAGGTACCAGGGATTGAACACACGGGCACTTGACCACATCCCTAGCTCTATTTTGTATTTTATTTAGAGACAGGGTCTCACTGAGCTGCTTAGCACCTCACCATTATGAGGCTGACTTTGAATTCAAGATCCTCCTGTCTCAGCCTCCTGAGCCTCGGGGATTTTAGGTGTGCGCCACTGTGCCCAGTTAAATTCTTTTATGCATCTGTCTCAATGAACTTAAAAGACTTTATACAGAAACAAGATGTAGAAAAATTTGGCACAAAAATAGGAATGGGGACAGGCAAAAAGGTAACACATCATCATCAGCCTCAACAGTAGAAGTTTTAGTCTCTTTATTTCCTTTGTTTAGCTTCTAATTTTAGGGTTTTTTCTCTCTGACTTTTATCAATAATAAATGGAACCCCAAAATGCATTTGTAGTCTGAAATATGGATCACAGTGGTAAAACTCAATGAAAGTCAGGCTTTTAAATATTCAGACATAGCTAAGAGTTTCTGACCCTCAAACCCTATCTCAGTCCCAATTATGAGTCTCTGAGTGGCTCATTCACTCATTCTTTAAGACCTCAGGAGCAACACTGAACATCGCTCACTACATTACTATGTGAATTACTGTCAGTTTAGAACACCACAAATCTTTGGACAACCGGAAGTGTCTTATTTCTCTTCAGCAAGCTCATTTTGTTAGCTCTTTTTTAACTACAAAATTGCAGAAATTATGTTTTAAAACCACATATGTTCTCTATTGGAATTAAAAAGAAGAAACTACTAACAACATTATTGTGTTATAGTAAGTTAAAATTCTAAAACCTTTTAAAAGACTATTCAGTAATTTTTCCAGGTACTACTTTTACATACCAATAATTATTTCCAGTGCTATAATACATCAAAGTACAGATTGACCTGTTTTATAAATTATTGAAATATGATTTCTCATTTCCTCTAAAGGATACAGAGGTTGATATTCTGGTGACAGTGCAAAACTTACTAAAACACTGTCTGGATCCTACAAGCTTTCTCAAGCCTCTAGCCAAACTCTTCTCAGTTGTTAAGAACAAGTTGTCAAGACAGTTGCTTTGTACAGTGTTTCAGGTATGTAATATTTGTTTTTACCCCAAATCATCCTTTCTTTAAAAGGTAACTGTGACATAGTGACGTGGCCACATCCATGTTTATAGCAGCTCAATTCATAATAGCTAAACTATGGAACCAACCTAGATGCCTTTCAACAGATGAATAAAGAAAATGTAGTATATATACACAATGGAATATTACTCAGCCTTCAAGAAGAATGAAATTATGGCATTTGTAGGTAAATGAATGGAACTGGTGAATATTATGCTAAGGGAAATAAGTCAATCCCAAAGAACCAAAGGCCAAATATTTTCTCTGATATTCAGATGCTAATTGACAATAAGGAGGGGGTGGGGAATAGAGGTATTTTGGACTAGACAGGGGAGTGAAGGGAGGGGAGGGGGCATGGGGATAGGAATGATGATAGAGTGAATCAGACATTATTACCCTATGTGCATATATGATTACATAACCTGTGTAACTATATCATGTACAACCAAATGAATGACAAATTATACTCCATTTATGTAGTCAAAATGCCTTCTACTGTCATGTATAACTAATTAGAACAAATAAAAAGATATATTTTTATTTAAAAAAAACTGTGACATAAAAAGCATTAGAACAAGCTTTTTGTGCCATTATGATTGTTTTGTATGCATTGTGTAGGGACCAGGAGCTAAGGGGAAGGCGACAGAAAAGTTAAGGTTCTATTCACTAATAAACTGTTCTTTTCCTTTTAGAGTCTTTCTGATTTTGAGAGTGGACTAAAATACATTACTGATGTTGTCAAGGTAAGGAAGAAATCCATTTCTCTTTGATGTCAAAAGTATTATTTTTATTGAAGATTTGTACACCTTATTATTTACATGGCTTTATTGACATTTCTTGTAGCTTAATGCCTTTGACCAAAAACATCTGGATGACATCGACTTCGACATTCGCTTTGCAGCATTCCAAACCATCACCACTTACATTAAAGAAATGCAAACGGTGGATGTTAACTTCCTAATTCCCGTTATGCATAATTGTTTCTATAATATGGAGGTAGGTTTTTGTAGCAAAATTGTATGAATTTTTTATTGTTTGATAATACAACTACCTAATATTATTACTTAATTTTTTAATTTGTTTTTGCCAGGGATAAGTGTTTTTAGGATAAAATTTCTTTTAGATAAAGAATTTTCATTTGGCAAAGAACTTACGATTATTTTTATGATTCCAATCTTATGATTCCAACTTCTTTTAGGGGTGACAAAATATTCTGAAATTAGTGGTGATAGTTTCACAACCCTGAATAGATATTTCAAAAAAAATACTATAGTGGAAGCACTTTGAAAAAATAGTTATGAATTAGAAGAAATCCAAAGAGAAAGAAAGTAAAGTAATGTTTATAAAAAGCTGCAGGGAGGGGCTGAGGCTGTAGCTCAGTGGTAGAGCACTTGCCTAGCATGTGTGAGGCACTGGGTTCAATCCTCAGCATCACATATAAATAATAAATGAATAAAATAAAGATCCAGGGGCTGGGATTGTGGCTCAGTGGCAGAGCACTTGCCTTGCATGTGTGAGGCCCTGGGTTCGATTCTCAGCACCACATATAAATAAACGAATAAAATAAATGTCAATTAACAACTAAAAAAAAAAAAAAATTTAAAAAAAATAAAAATAAAAAAAAATAAAGATCCATCAACAACTAAAAAAAAATTTAAAAAAAAAAAAAAAAAGCTGAAGGAGGCTGGGGCTGTAGCTCAGTGCCAGAGAACTTGCCTAGCATGTGTGAGGCACTGGGTTCAATCCTCATCAGCATATAAAAATAAGTAAAATAAAGGCATTCTGTCCATCTACAACTGCCAAGAAAACACACACGTGCACAATTTTAAAAAGCTTCAGGAAGGGAAGGATAGGGAATGATCTGTGGTGAATATAGGCCTTCTTTTAGGGGTTCACAAAATATTCTGAAATTAGTGATGATAGTTTCACAATCCTGAATAGAAAAAATCACTGGGTTATGTACTTTAAAAGGATCAACTTAATGGTATGTGAATTACATACCTTTTTTTTTTTTTTAAGTTATGTTAGCTATTTAACTTGAAAGTTTGCCCTTTTTATTGGTAATATGGTAAGTAAAAGGTATTTGGATTATAGAAAGTGCAATGTTGCTGGACTGAACAAAGTCCAAAAATAGGGAAAATGAAATCCTTGCTTTTTGTTAGTTATGTAATGCCATCTATAAACTGTGCAGCATGTTACAATTATTTGTTATTAAATATTATATAAAACATGAAAAAATGCTCTCCCATTTGGGGCTTATTCTTCATGTATCACATCTAGTTTCAGCACTAGTGTTCAGTGTCACTGCCTGGTTGGCTGACTTAGGAATATCTTCTCCACACTAGGCTCCATTCCTCTAACCAGGAACTCTGAGGCATATAACCAAAATTACTCCAGCCAACTCTGTCATTTTCAGTGGTGACCTGATGACATTGAATATTGAAAACTGTTCTTAATGGACCTGTTTCACTGCTTGTTTGGGAAGTAAAACTAAAACGTACAGTTCATAGTGCTTCCTGAAATTAAGTGACACTTCTCAATAAGCATAGTTTCTCAAAGTCATTTATTGTGTCCCTCACATTCCTCCACTGGGTTTGTCCTAAGTTATGCAGTACTCATGGTACATTTCTTAGTAGGGACTTTTATAAAAACCAGTGACAATATTTCACTTTCCTTGGGAAATATTTTATATTGTATGTAATTATTATACAGAATAACTTGGGTTTTTTTTTTTCTTATTTCCAGTTAGGAGATATGTCTTTAAGTGATAATGCCAGCATGTGCTTGATGAGTATTATCAAAAAGCTAGCTGCCTTAAATATCACAGAGAAAGAATATAAAGAAATCATTCATCGTTCACTTCTGGAGAAATTAAGGAAAGGGTTGAAGAGCCAGGCAGAGGTATTGTAACTTTGTCTTTTGAATGCTTTTCTCTGAGGTTTGGTTTTAAGTTCTCCCTCTTCTGCCATTGTTGTATAGAAAAGGAAGCTGGCTTAGTTCATTTATTTAACATACTTGAAACAGTCACCAAACTTTTAGCAGGAAGGTGGGAATAAGTGAGACAACAGTCACTTGATTTCTTTAGAATGGAAATGTTTGGCCTGGTGGTGGTAATGATGGTGATTCTTAATTTAGTGGTATTTTTGGTGCCATCCCATATTATCTAAGAAGCAGATTGTTTTAAATTTTAATTTTTTTCTTGATATTTGCAGAGTGTTCAACAGGATTATACCACAATACTTTCCTGTTTAATTCAAACCTTTCCAGATCAGCTCGAGTTTAAAGAATTGGTACAGCTTACTCATTATCATGATCCAGAAATGGACTTCTTTGAGAACATGAAGCACATTCAGGTACCCAATACTGCTTTTCCCGGCATGGAAATATGTCTCATTTAGAATATATATTTTTTAACTTCCAAAAGACTTAAGTTTTTCTTTCCTTGGTCTTCCTTATTATCAGTCATATTTGCATATAAGATGATCATTTCCTGAGATATAATTATTTTGATGGTATCACAAACTACAAACCATAATAGTATACCCTTTCTCTGTCTTTTCCTAGTTTAAATACTTTGAGACCCATTGTTAAACAAATGCTATAGATTGCATTTCTGGAAGTAAATCAAGGTACAGTTTGCTCATGTAACAAATGGACTGTGTTTCACTCCTTTAATATTTCCATGGAAAAAGACAGTGTACTAAGGTAGAGCTGGTTATAAGTGAGACTAGTCAGTAGCTAATTCACATTCTGTCTACTCATAGATCCACAGAAGAGCAAGAGCCTTGAAGAAACTGGCAAAACAGCTAATGGAAGGCAAAATTGTGATGTCTTCAAAATCTCTTCAGAATTATATTATGCCTTATGCCATGACTCCAATTTTTGATGAGAAAATGCTCAAGGTAGGGTATTAGATCTAGAAACCAACAAATCTCTACCCATATCCAAGATGTAGATGAGTTGATGGCATCTGCCTTATCGTTATCACCATAATTAGAGGCTTAGAACAGTTCTAATAGTTCTAAAGCAGTTGTAACTATGCCTGGTACCTAGTAAATGCTATGTAAATTGTGACTGTTACTTGTATTTTTACTATTATTATTACCTCACAAAGCCCAACCACAAAAACATCACTCCTTCTAAAAATGATCATATTGCTGAGGTAATATACTTTTATTTTGTTTCATAGGATTTAATTCTGGTAAACTCTACTGATCAGCAGGGCCATTTGCCTAAATGGCTCATAAGAAATGAAATAAAACAATAGCTACCTTTCACATTATACCAGGTACCAGGCACTGTACTAGACTAGGTACTCTTACTTCATCTTTACCACCACTCAACTTTATGGGGTAAAGACTGTTATTAACCACTGTTTTATAGGAGAGGAAACAGTGGGTGATGTTTTGCAACTCACAAAGGCAGAGTTGGAACTGGTGTTTGAATTTAGGACTGTTTTATCCTTTGTACTACATAGCTTAGAACAGTGCCTGGCACCTGGTGAAAACTGGCAGAATATTTATTGATTATATAGATCAATGAAAGATGGAGCTAAGAAATGATCACAGAAACTTAAGTCTAATTGTGGTAATGTCAGGATTTGTGACTTGAGTTTATGCAATTTATTACATGGCCTTATACAATAATAGAATTTATTGTTTTAAGTTATTAAGAGATGTTTAAAAGAATAAGTAAACCAGGAGTCATGGTGCATGCCTATAAAGTCTCAGTTTCTTGGAAGGCTGAGGCAGGAGGATTGTGAGATTGAGGCCACTCTGACTCAAAAAAAAAAAAAGAAGAAGAAAAGAAAAAGAATCTAGTAGTTGAAAGATTGCTCCTTTAAATTTCAATCTGATAGTATCTGCTTTTTAACTGACTTTAGACATTTACATATAATTGTTAATAAGCTTGGGCCTAAATCTGTATTCTTGTAATGTATTTTTCATTTGCCCACATTTTCTTTTCCTTCTGTTGCATGAATTGGTTATTTCTTGTGAATTTATTGGTTTCTGTTGATTTATTACTAATTGTAATATTTTTATCATAAATTTTTTACTTCATTAGTTTTCAGTGACACAGTACATTCTTATTTTTGCTTTAAATAGTCTTCTTTTAATGAGATTTTTAAAAAATAAGGAAAAGGTGTTTTACACTTGCTTGCATGTTTGTAATTCCTGGTGATCTCCATTCCTTTGTGTAGGTCAAGATGTTCATCCAGTGTCATGCCCCATGTATCATGAATTTTACACTCTAACTAGTAGGAACACGGACTGTTTTCATCTGTCACGTCTTTTTTTTTTTTGTGGTTCTCTCCTTGTCTCATCCTTACTCACATATACTCATCAGTACTCTGCCGGAGTTTCAGGGGCTTTCTCTGTTTGTAGGTCTCTTCCTTTGGTATTCTGCCCTATGGGCTTACTACCATAGCCTCAGCTCTGTCTCCTTAACTCAGGGAGACCAGTGGGTCGTTCTTGGGTTTACCTTCCCGTGCTGTGTGTGACTGCAGTTCTCTGCATGTAGTGAGTTTGTGTAATTACAAGACTCACTTCATGTTTCCTAATTCTCAGAGTTCACTGTTTTATTCTCCTGTTGTTTAATGTCCAGAGTATGAAAAGTGTTGTTTCATATATTTTGTCTCCTTTACTAGTGATATTTCTGAGACAGCATTTTTTGTTTATTTGTTTTTTGGGTTTGTTTTGGGGGTTTTATTTGTTCGCTTGTTTTAGTTTTGTTTTGTTTTTTGGTACTAGCAATTGAACTCAGGGGCACTCAACCACTGAGCTATATCCCCAGCCCTTTTTGTATTTTTTATTTAGAGACAGGATGTCACTGAGTTTCTTAGGGCCTTGCTGTGTTACTGAGGCTGGCTTTGAACTCGTGATCCTCCTGCCTCAGCCTTCCAAGCCACTGGGATTACAGGCATGTGCCACTGTGCCCAGCTGGAACAGCATATTTTTGAGTGCTAAGAGCAGTGTAGTGTATAGTTTTTGACATTTGTCAATTTTTTTTTTTAGTGTCAGCCACTGAATCCAGGACCTTGCACATGCTAAACCAACAGTCTATCATCGTGCCACATGTCAGCCTCAATATTTGTCTACTTTTGTATCTTAAATAGATTTCATTCATTGTATATAGTCTTGAACCAGTTACGGAGATCTGAGTGGCAAAGAGTCAAATATGTTAATATCCTTTAAAGGAAGATGTCACTCCTTTAAATGCATCTTTTCCTGAGATCAGAAGAGAAAATGGAGTATAGTTTAGACATTTGTATGTTCTTCCCTTTCTATAATTACTAATCACCTACTATGTAAGCTTTTTAGTAGGCCATGTTAGCCTCGTAGTTTATCAGCCAATACTTGTTCTACATTTATGCTGTGTGTTTTTATTTTACAGCATGAAAATATAACCATTGCTGCCACAGAAGTTATTGGAGCTATTTGCGGACATCTTTCTTGGTCAGCATACATATATTACTTGAAACATTTCATTCATGTCTTACAGACAGGACAGATCAATCAAAAGTTGGGTGTCAGGTATAGTCAAACATCTTATTTTTATTTATTTAATATAATCTTAAAATTATTTCTTGAATTTTTTTTAATCTGTTTACATTGTATTAATAAGGTTATGGTAATGTTTAAAGTAAACAGAAAAGACTGGTAAAAGTAATTTTAATGTTTATGACATTGTTTCCTTTTAATAGTCAAATGGTATTGATAATCAAATAAAGATGAGTATTTTTTTTTAACAGTTTACTAGTAATAGTGTTAGAAGCATTCCACTTTGACCACAAAACTCTTGAAGAACAAATGGGAAAAATTCAGAATGAAGAAAGTAAGTTTTTAAAGTTTTCTTTTAAACTAGATTTTCATCCTGCATTCTTGGCTCATTTATGATTATGAATTAAAGATGTCAAAAATCAACTTATTCCTTTTTCTCTTCTTTGTAGCAATAACCAGTTAATGAATCAGGAGAAAGCTAAAAATGAATGGTTTATTTTCATAAAAACTTATTTAACTATGAAGATAGCTAATCCAAATTTTATTAGTAAAAAATAACTGAACTTTAGGTTATTTACCCAGAAGTCCATCACTTTTATGTGTAGAAAGACCATTCACCAATGAAAGCAAAGCAGATGTAAGAAAACAAAAAGCTGGGCGCAGTGGTGCACACCTATAATCCCAGCACTTTGAGAGGCTGAGACAGGAGAACCGCGAGTTCAAAGCCAGCCTCAGCAACGGTGAGGTGCTATGCAATTCAGTGAGACCCTGTCTCTACATAAAACACAAAATAGGGCTGAGGATGTGGCTCAGTGGTCGAGTACCCCTGAGTTCAATCCCTGGTACCAAAAAGAAAAAGACTTATAGGAATAGTTAGTGAAATATAAAAGACATAACAGAAAGGATCAACAAAACTTTGATATTCGAGTTGGCAAATGCCTTTTAAGATTGATCAGGGAAAATAAAAAATAGAATAAACAACATTAGGAACTAAAAAGGATAACAATTAAATTTAAAAAGTAAAATAATATTTATAAATTTGAATACTTGGGTAGGATATACATATTCTTAGCAAAAATATAGTATAAAAATTGACTAAAGAAAACTGACTTTAGAAGAAAATAAAAAATCTGCATGGATATCTAACCAGTAAAGAAACTTGGTCTGTTGTTAAGCATCTCCTGATGAAAATGCCAAGTAAAGAATGTTGTATCAGCAAGTTTTTGCAAATATTCAAGGGATGGATAATTTCAAACTTACTAGCTCTTTTAGATGAATGACAAAGAGCAAGTCCCCATTAACTCATAAAATTGGCATAATTACAAACCTAAAACTGGCACAGACTCTCTGAGAATGGAGTATCACAAGGTCTCATTCATGGGCTGGGGATATAGCTCAGTTGGCAAAGTGCTTGCCTTACATGCACAAGGCCCTGGATTCTATCCCCAGCACCACAAAAACAAAACAACCAAAACAAGGTCTCTTTCATTAACATGGATATAAAAGTCCTAAACCAAATATTTACAAGTGAAATTCCATAAGTGATAAAAAACATTAAAAACATGACCGTGGTTAGTTGTTCAAGGAATTCATTGTTGATTTGCTTCTGGAAAAGTAGTTAATGGGATTTAACACATTAGCGTATACAAATATATGATTGTCTATATAGAAACCAGGGAAACACTTGATTAAATTTCATATCCACTCAAGCTGAAGATGATTATCAAACAGAATAGATAAACATTTCTTTAACTTTTAGGGGCTGGGGTGCTTGCCTCGCCTGCACAAGGTCCTGGGTTCAATCCCCAACACCAAACAGAGAAGATGAGCAAGGCATCTGTGCAAGTATGACACGCAAATTTGTGAAGCATTCCACATTTTTAAAAAATAAAAACCCAATGCAATATCATACTCAGGGATAAAGAAGTATAAGCTTGATCATTGCTTCAGAAACAGCATGAGGGAAGAATACCTGATCCTAAACACTGAATGAGGTTCTAGTCAGTATGAAAATATGAAAGAAAAAAAAAATTCAGCACTCAAGTAGACCAAGATGCTTACCCTAATTATTTTGGCTAAAGAAACAGAAATATTCTGCCCCTCAGTTTACTTTTTTTTTATGTTGAGGTTTGAACCCAGGGCCTCTACCATACTGCTATATCCCCACCACCCCCGCCCCCTTTATTTTTAGATGGTGTAAAGTTGCCCAGGCCGGCCTCAGACCTGCGATCCTCCTGCCTCAGCCTCCCGAGTCACCAGGTTTATAGGCATGCACCACTGCACATGGCAGCACTGTTTTCTTTAACCAGTTAAATCTGTCTTTGGCAGTTTTGCATAAATATAAGTATTCGTTAATTTAAAAATATTAATTTGCTTAACTATTTCTTCTTAGAGAGTTTAGTTACTGTCTTTATTCTAAACTAGCTCAAATTATCCAAGTTTAGTGGTACCCAAATCCATGAAGTATGATATGTTTAAAAGATAACTGAAATCTGGTTATGCTATCTGAACTAAATAATATGTGTGACACCCGAGTTTGGCTCTCTTATATGTTATGCTGTTGATCCTGTGCCATTGATATCTCCATTTTATCATTGTCTGAAGACTAGCAGTGGCTCCAGGTGCTGTACAAAACAAATCTTCTCCCTCAAAACAATCATCAGCTTACCATAAGGTCCCTGCCCTTCAAAATAGCTCTTCTCCCTTTGTTTTTCTTCATAATTAATCTCTTTTGTACTGCTCATATCAGATACTGGTAAAACAACATAAAGGACTATCCATCACATTATCATGCAGCCAGAGCCCTGCCCTGCTGATTACCACCAGGCCCCAAATTAACCTAAGTCATCACTGCACCAACCAGAGTGGAGCATCACAGTCCACAAAATAGTGTTCTTTCTAAGGAACGGGAAAAGGAGTGAAATGAAATTTGAGACCTTTATTGAACATCTGCTGTGAGCCAGATTTTATAGACATTATCCCATTTGTTCTGATAAGAAACTTCAAAAATCTTAGTATTAGTCACCCCAAGTATTTGATATGAGAAACTGAGATTCAGAGATATAAAGTAACATTTCCAAAACTATAGCAAGTAAGTGGAAAAAAAAGATTGATGCTCCCATTTTTGATAATGATATGTCTGACATATTTTAGTTAACTATAGACTTTATTTCATTTAATCCTCACAGGCTTGCAAGGTTGTCACCAAAGCCCATTGGAGTCAAGTTGATTGACTATGGTCATATAGTTGTTAGCAGGATCAAGTCTGGACTTGTCCCACAATACTGCCCAATTTCCTTTAATAAACTGAATCCTGGAATAAGAAAAATTTCTGCATGGGAACTATTGGCTGCTGTTATGGTGTTCATGCCCATGAATAGAAGTTTTTGCTTTTGAAAACTTAACCAACAGGACTCGGGCAGCTTTCTTTTCATTAAGAATCTTCTTCCCACTGTGCCAAATGGGTGCTCAAGTGACTCTGTCCTCACTATTCAATATTCTTTCATAGTTGCCAGTTTCCTTGTCTGTGTCCTTCATTAGACTCTAAACTGTGAGAAAGCAAAAATGGGCCTTTCACTGCCTTCTACTTCTTGACACTTAACCTTGCTTGCCTGTCCTTAGAGATCAGGTCAGGTGTTTTTATTGCATGTTAGATGTCAGTGGGAAACACTGCTTGCCACAACTGTGCTGTTGCCACATTTGATTTAAGGTGGCTTTTGTTGTTTATTGTTGAACATAGACACAGTAGAAGTGACTGAGTTACCAGAGTGTGAAGCCATGGGATTCGAGAACATGAATGAGGAAGAGAAGGAAAATACATCCACGGGGTTGTTAGACAGCAGTGAGGCTCCAGCAAACCCTGATCCAGCCAACTCCAGTGGGGCCGATGCTGAGGAATCCGGCCATATCACAAAGTCTGTCTCTTTGCTTCCTCGGAATAAGGAAGAACTGGAGAGAACAATTAAAACTATCCATGGAACCATAACTGGGGATATCCTCCCCAGACTGCATAAGTGCCTTGCATCTACGGTAATAACTGTTTGGGGCCAGGCTGGTCTGTGTGAACTTGGGTGCTGGATAGGCAGTGCCATACGAGGCTTCTAAGGTGTGTTGAATCCTTGTATAAGAAAAATTTCTGCATGGGAACTATTGGCTACTGTTATGGTGTTCATGCCCATGAATAGAAGCTAAATAGAAATCCCCTTTAGCTTTGGGGATTTCCTTTTTTTTTCCCCTTTTTATTCTTTTTTTTTTTCTTTCTTTTTGTGGTACTGGGATTGAACCCAGGGGCACTCTTCCACTGAGCTGTATCCCCTGCCTCTTAGTTTTATTTTGAATCAGAGATCCCCTGAATTGCTCAGGCTGACCTTGAATTTGGAATCCTCCTCCTTCAGCCTTACAGTAGCTGGGATTATAGGCTGCACCACCACGCACAGCTTGAGTTTCCTTGTACCTCCACATTTTATAATTCCCCTTCCTTCTCTCATCAACTTCAATCTCATTTCCTGCTGCAGCTAGTAGTAATGGCCTGGTGTTATGATTTTGCTATGCTGGATATATGCTTATTCTATCTGAAGCAAATGTTAAGATGACTCGCAAAAACACTAATTTAAAAATTAGACTGTTTCCATTTTCTGCTTCAAGGTCACTCTCTATTCAAAATTCATCTTTCCCCTGGTTAAGAGGAATCACATTTAGCTGTGCATATTCATGAAGCTAGAGCCTTTCCTCCTCACTACACAACTTGAACCAGCAAATTCTGGCCCCTGAGTTGCAGCTACATATTTATAAAGTTTTATGGGACACACCCATTTGTTTGCATATAATCTAATTCTGTTTTTGCATTACTGCAGTAGGGTTGATTAGCTTCAACAGAGATCACAAAGCCAAAAATACTTATTATCGGTCTCTTCACAAAAATGTTTGCCAACTGCTAATATAAGGTATTGACTTGGTCATTTTGTATATTTGTAAATAAACCTTCTCTATTTGAAGCATATTTCTTATGTACCAACCATGTCACACAAACACTTAAAAGTTCCAACTGACACAACATTTACTTTTTTTTTTTAAAGACAGCTAGATGTGGGCTTAAACATGAAAAGAGCTTCTCTTTCAAATACAGAGTTACAATATAAGCAGAGCCCTCGTCCTCATTTTTGTTTTAATGTAAATTTTTTTATAGACTAAAAGAGAAGAAGAACACAAGCTCATCAAGTCCAAGATTGTGAACGATGAGGAAGTAGTTCGCGTCCCTTTAGCTTTTGCCATGGTTAAACTGATGCAGTCCCTTCCACAAGAGGTCATGGAAGCTAATCTGCCAAGGTATGTATGTGACAAATTCCGGGAACCTCAAATATTTGTTGTTTTCTTCCTAACTTTTCAATCTTCTTTGTTATAAAGAAGACAGGTACTATCATACTTTGCTGTACTTCTGACTCCTAAGGGAAACCTAGCATTATAAGTAATTAAGAGACAGAATGATATTTGTATTTTTGTTTGTTTATTGTTTCATTTTTCAACTTATTTTCTAGTATTTTGCTGAAAGTGTGTGCTCTCCTCAAGAACAGAGCACAGGAAATCAGAGACATAGCACGCAGCACTCTTGCCAAAATAATAGAAGATCTGGGTGTGCACTTCCTGCAGTATGTTTTAAAAGAATTGAAGACCACCCTTGTCCGTGGATATCAGGTAAATTGCATTATGTGCTTTATATTTAAGTTGGGTTGGATTTCAAAAACTTGAATCTTGAACACTACTTGCTATCCTTCCTCAGCCTCCCGAGTTGCTGGGATTCCCATCATGCACCACCACACTCAGCTATGTTTCAACTCTTAAGCAAATAAATATGTTCATTCTTGTTCGTTCTTGTTCATTCAATATATATTCGATAATTTTATTAAGATCCTAAGAATATGAAACTCAAACTCAGTATCAAATAATTTGAGAGGGGAAAAAAAAAAAAGGTCATGCAACTTGGGCCTAAAAAGATCTTTTTAAAAAGCGGATATAGGGGGGCTGGGATTATAGCCCAGTGGTAGAGCGCTTGCCTTGCGTGCGTGAGGCCCTGGGTTCGATCCTCAGCACCACATACAAAGCAATAAAATAAAGATATTAAAAAAAAAAAAACAGATGTAGGTTGGGTATGGTAGCATACGCCTATAATCCCAGCAATTTGGGAGACTGAGGCAAGAGAATCAAAACTTTGAAGTGACCCTCAGCAACTTAGGAAGATCCTGTCTCAGAATAAAAAATAAGGACTGGGGACATAGCTCAGTGGTAAAGTGCTCCTGGGTTCAGTCTTCAGGACCAAAAAAAAAAAAAAAGTAAATTATATAAGTTATAAAAACAGCGAGAGCACCAGGCAGAATATAAAACACTGAGTTGTTAGAAATGCAGAAATTAGGACCCTACACCCAACCTATGAAACCACATTTTAGTATGATCCCTGAGTGATTTAAAGTTTGGAAAACACTGTAACTTACTCAGATACCCAGCTGACACTCCTGGTAGTTAGCTTTACACAGCATATTCTAATTTATTGATGGGCAAGGTCAACCTATTTCATAGGTTATAATGCTAGAATAGCCTTGTTCATTTCCATCACATTTGTATGGCATTTTAGTGGTTGCTCTAGAGATTATCATATATATGATGAAGTAGGTTGACCTTGCCCATCAATAAATTAGAACATGCCGTGTAAAGCTATCATATATATCATATTAACTTTTAACAGTGTACTGAGAATCAGTGTTTTAGTACTTCAAGTGGAATGTAAAATAAGTCCATAATATAAGTCCCTTTGCCCTCCCTTCTTTGTATTATAGTTACTTATATTTATATCTGTGTGTATTGCTTTTCTTACCCTTTTGGAGCCTGATGAGTTCTCTCTCCTGCTGTTCACACCAGAATAGAAGGCTTCTCCTAGTGGTGTCTTAGCCTGCATCCTGGCACCCATTTATGTGTCAGCTGAGAAAGGCTAGCAGACTCTCTGAACATTTAGTGGCATTTGAGTTCTCATTTTCTCCCCTTAGAGTTGTTGCTTGGATCCTATTCAGAGTTTATAGCTACATCCAGTACAGAGAGAGTAGAATGTGCTTTCTCCATCTTATCTGAATCAGAGCATCTCTTAGTGTTCATCTTTACTCTGTTTTTTAACCAGCATTTACTTCATGGTGCAGTAGGTGAGGTACTATATTCAATATGTTTCTGTCCTTGAGAATTTATTCACACATTTCTTAAGCAGCACAGAGGTATTTGCATGAGTAACACTTTTTTCTTCACCTGTTCTCCAAATCTACCCTATTTGTTAAAATAACTAAAATAGGGTAGGGAGGGTAGGGAGAACAATGATTTTGGTGTTTTAGTATTACTCATGTAGCCAGGCACTGTGGTGCATGCCCGTAATCCCAGCACTTTGGGAGGCTGAGACCCAAAAATCGCAAGTTCAAAGCCAGCCTTGGCAATGGCGAGGCACTGAACAATTCAGTGAGACCCTGTCTCTACATTAAAAAAAAAAACAAAAACACAAAAAAATAGGACTGCGGATGTGGCTCAGTGGTCAAGTACCCCTAAGTTCAATCACCGGTATTAAAAAAAGAAGAGTAGTAATCATGTAGACACAGCCAAAATTGTATTCTTTAGGTGTCCTTCTTCATCCCTGCACCCAATAAAGAAATAAAAAGGATTTTTAAGAATTATATAAAGCCCATAGTAAATATTGTAAATATGTAAAAAGTATTCTAAGGTTGCAAGTAAGATACATTAGAAACTATGCCTTTAAGATCCAATTTGTATATTGACAACTAAGTATGTTTCCTTGTCCTGTGATTATAATCTGATACTTGCTTTGGTGGGTAGACAGCCCTGGAAGCAGCATTATGAATGCAAAAAGCTTGAAAGTCAGGATACTGCAGTGATGTAGAGCTGGGGCTATGGCACCAGCCCCTCTGGTTTCAAATCCTAACTCCACCTCTTTGTACCTGTGTAGCCTTGAACAAGTCACTTGATCTCTCTGTGTCCCAGCTTCCTCCTCTGATAAATGCTGATAATTTAGCACCTACACCATAGATAGGATGTGTGAAGCTTAAATGATTTAATACATGTGTGATATTAGTACAGTGCCTGTTCAATAGTAAGTTCCCAGTAAACGTTTGCTTGGTTACTATTGAGATCAAAAACTTACAAACTTGTTTCCTTATGTACCAGCTTTGACTGCGTTCAGCATTAACAAGCTCCTTAATTCACAGGTTGGTTTTTAAAGTTGAAGACTTTTGTGCCTTTATAAATCACTGACCTGCTTTAGTCACAGTTATAGATCCTAAGCATTGGTGATGTGTTTCTAAACATCCTTCATACAAAGCACTCATTTGGTTAAAGGATTTTTGATGGTGACATTTGTCAAAGCTCCTAGCAATAACACAAACTCTGAGGTGCTCTCTTTGCAGTACTTCTTAGATATTAATGTCCTTTTAGCATGGGGTTTGTAACCACTTGTTCTCACTGTGCACCCCGTGTTAGGTCCATGTGCTCACCTTCACTGTTTACATGTTGCTACAAGGCCTGACCAACAAGCTGCAAGTTGGGGATTTGGACTCTTGTTTAGATATCATGATTGAGGTAAGATTTACAGAATGGAATTCCAGTTTTGTTTTGTTTTTTTAAGCAAAGGACACAGAAAATGAATTCACAAAATAATATCCTGTACAAATGCAAATAGGGGGTTGGAGGTAGCTCAGTTATAGAGTAGGTGTTTAGGAAGTGCAAAGCCCTGGGTTCCATCAGGAAGGGAATGAGGGAGAGAGGGAGGATCTTTTAGATTTTTAAATTAGCACAAGTTTAAGAAGTGAGGACTCAAGTGAGATGGCATTCTGTCATTGCCAGTAAGTCATATATTGGTGCAGTCTTTCTGGAAAAAAAGTTAACATTGTATGTTAACAGCTTTTGAAATGAGCAAAACTTTTCAAGTACTTTGAAGAATCTGTTTTTGAAGGAATAATCAGAGATATGGTATGGAGTTTATATAAAAGTATATTCAATCAGAACTTTATTTTATAATGAAAAATTAATGATTAACTTTAAAAATTGGATAATGTGTGTGCATGTACAACTATGTAATAACATCTCACTACAATGTATAATTATAATGTGCCAGTAAGAAATATTGGATAATATTTTATCCAATAAATAAAAGAATTGGATAATTGATAATTTTTTTGTTCATTTATTTAAAAATTTTTGACTCTTAATTTAAATATTTACATTGAGTTCCATAATTAAGTTGCAAATAGAATTTCTTGAAGGGAAATTCAACTGCTCTCTGGTAATATCACAAAAGAAGTATCTTCTCTGTAGATATATAATTATACAATTACATATTTATATCTGTGAAATATTTTTCTTTTGTTTCCCATTAGTATTAACCAACAAGTATTTCTGTATGTTTGTTTTTTGATGATTGGCCCCTAAACTGCATTGAAAACAAGTGCAATCTAATAGAAATTCCTACTATCTCATTTCAGTCCAGCTCTATTTGCTTTCCTTTGTCTTGGATATACCCATCCTTTTGTCAAAGACTGCAACATAATCACTGTTTGTCCTTTTGCTTTCAAAGATTTTTAACCATGAATTGTTTGGTTCCGTTGCTGAAGAAAAGGAAGTAAAGCAGATCCTCTCCAAAGTCATGGAGGCACGAAGAAGCAAGAGTTATGATTCTTACGAAATCTTGGGCAAATTTGTAGGAAAAGATCAGGTTACAAAACTTATCCTTCCATTAAAAGAGGTAAGGACTGAAATGCAGTTTTGGTGCTCCCAAAATTACAGTGAGTTCCTGAAAGGAGTCTTGTAGGGCAAAAACACTACTTGATCACTCAGGATCTCCTTTAGTGCCAAGGGCATGAGTACCCTCTGGTCTCTAGGTGGCAGCCTTGAGTTGGGTGCTCTAATCTTTAGACTTGCCTGGTCCCTAATGTGATCCATGAAATGCAGAAGGAAAGGCAACGGGAGTTGGAGTGCAATTTAATTTTATAGCTGGGTCAAGGCAGCAGCTAAGAACATAGCCTTTAGAATCAAACTGCTATCCCCAGACTGCCAAGAGGAAGATCACTGGAATTTATTAAACATAAATTATATTCTAAGGACTGCTACATTTTCTCTTCTTATCTTCATACTCATCCAGTGAGATCAATGTTATTTGCATTTACAGATAAGAAAGTGCAGACTAAAAAAAGCAAAAAGGAACACAGTTAAAGAGAAAAGTCAAGATGTAGTTTCTTTATGATCCAAAGCTCACATTCTATTTTTTCATTTTGACCCCTAAAGAATAGGGACTATAATTTACCCACTTTTCTGTGTTTTTTCTGTGCCTGTTACAGGGATGAATATTCAATAACATTGATTCATTTTATTCTAGTTTTATATACTAAAATTAGAGCAAAAATTACTAACTAGTGACATACATTACTCTTAACTAACTCCAATTGTTGTGGTGCTAGAAGAATATCATAATTGTTCCTAGAATGCACATAGTTTTATCTGAGCCTGATCTAATAAGAATGTTGGATATTTATTGAGGATGAAAAAGAGTTGTCTGCAAGAAGTCCTCTGCTATGAAGTACTGAATATTTTGCTGTGGTTGATGATTCTGGGTTTGCATTAAGTTCCTCTGATTTGGTCCACTAATTAATTTCAAACCCTAAGGCTTGGCTATTGTAGCGCTTCAGTCATATGGTTGCTTTGAGTAGGGACTATACATTTTATTATGGGGTAAGGTGTGTGTGTGTAAGTTACCCACACGGTACATTTGGAAGATTAACATTGTTGAAGTCTCATCATTTATCAAGCAGTATGTCCTGATACCTCACCAACAGAGAAGGAGGGAGCAGGGAGGGAATGGAAGGATTCAGTGGTTACCTCTGGGTTTGAGTTCATGAGTGACTTACTTTATATCTGTTTGAAATTTTATTGTGGATTTTTTTAATTAGAAAAACTACATTAGAAGGCAAAATATTTTTTAAAAAACCACCATTACAACAAATCTAATTATGTTTGTGTTATTTCTGCATGACATTTATGTTTGCCTTTAGATCCTACAAAATACCACGAGTTTAAAACTGGCCCGGAAAGTTCATGAAACCCTACGACGAATTATAGCAGGATTAATTGTAAATCAGGAAATGGCGGCAGAATCCATTCTGTTGCTCAGTTATGGTTTGGTCAGTGAAAACCTACCCCTATTAACAGAAAAAGAAAAGTAAGTTTGGATTTGCTCTAATGAAAAATAAAAATCATATTATCTGAAATACAACTACTACTTTGTGGTATGGAGGTCCTTCAAAGTGATATTTCAGCATGAGATTTTCTTTGAGGTATCTGTGACAGAAATGGTATTTCTCTGATGCCATTTTTGTTTTAAATATTTATTGAATGAAAGGATTTTAAATATACACTATTTATTGCAGATTTAGACCTTAAAAGATGTGAAAATACCTTATACATCGGTGTACTTCCTTTGGATTTTGCTTGTGTGTTCTGGGAAAGGCTCCTTGCCGTTTATTTTCAGGAATCAAAAGGAATGTCCTCTTACTGTTCATCTACATTTAGATGTGTTCATTGATCTCACCTCTGTTTCTAAAGATCATCTTAGTAACTTGATCAACAGGATTGTATCTTGTGTGCTTGTGGTTAATGGAAGGGAGGAAACTGGAGCATATTGTTCAGTGCTAGGCTCTCATCTCCTTGGAGGGCCACAGTAACTTCTTGGAATGCAGCTGACAGTGTTTTCCATTTTTATTCCATTGTAACTGATAGGAGTCCTGCAGCCCCTGCACCCGATCCACGTCTGCCACCCCAGAGCTGCCTGCTGCTTCCCCCAACTCCAGTTCGAGGTGGACCAAAAGCTGTTGTGAGCAGGAAAACCAACATGCACATATTTATTGAGTCTGGGCTTCGGGTAAGAATTACTCTTAAAATGAGACTCACTGCCTTCACGGAGTCTGTACTATTTAATCTTTTTCTGAATTTCTAGTACTTACTAGGATTTTACTATTGCCTTGCCCATGAGCAGCTCTAAACCATTTTGAATTTTTTTAAAAGATGATGAGCTTTTAAAAATACAAATCTAGCCGGGTGCAATGGCGCAAGCCTGTAATCCCAGCACTTAGGGAGGCTGAGACAGGAGAATTGCGAGTTCAAAGCCAGCCTCAGCAATGGCGAGGCTCTAAGCAACTCAGTGAGACCCTGTCTCTACATAAAACACAAAATAGGGCTGGGAGTGTGGCCCAGTGGTCAAGTACCCCTAAGTTCAATCCCCCGTACCAAAAAAAAAAAAATAGGGCTGGGGATGTGGCTCAGTGATCAAGTGCCCCTGAGTTCAATCTCCAGTACAAAAAAAAGAAAAAAAAACAAATCTAGTTATTTTGTTTCCTTTGGCTCCCGTTTTTCCTAGGCTAGAGCCCAGTCCTTCATTTGGGTTGCAAGGGTCTAGCCTTATCCTATACCATTCCAAAATATGCTCCAGCCGTTCTGGCTTCCTTTCCATTCCATAAAGTCCCCATACTCTATTGCTGCCCACAAGACTTCACTGTCCACTCTTCTACCTTTTCTCCCACAAGCCTCAGAGCACCTAGTAGTCACACTTTCTCTTAGAGTCTGTCTTCCTGGCTAAGGTCCATCAGGACAGGAACCATGTCCATCTGAGTCATTGCTTTGCCCGCATACTGAATCAGTGCTTGGACTCACAGCAGATGCTGAGTAATCATTTGCTAATTGGACTGCACAGTGAGCTTCCACCTTCTTGACTTACTGAGACTCTCCAAGGCCATTTCTAATTTCTTAAAAATATTTGTCACTTCAGATAAAAGTATCTTAACATTTCATGTGTATCTCTTATTTCACATTTGACCTCTCTCATCCAGTCTTCAAAGCAACTAATGTGCAATACCTTTTTCACACTCTTTAGCTCCTTCATCTGAGTCTGAAGACTTCTAAGATCAAGTCTTCAAGTGATCATGTCCTAGAAATGTTGGATCCTTTTGTGTGTCTCCTCATAGATTGCCTGGGTTCCATGGATGTGAAGGTGAGCATTGGTTTGTAGCCCATGTTGGAGCGTCCATTCCCTCACAGGAGTCATGTCATGCGGAATTCTTGGAACTTATTTCAGGGCTCTTGCTTTGTGAGATGGTGGAGTTTTTAAATGGATCAGTGACACTATGAACCACCACTGTTTCCTAAATTAATAAGTCCAATATGTTTGGATAGCTCTTAATGTCTTTTGAAACACTTCTAGGTACATTAATCATCTTATCTGATCCTCACAATTTCATGAGGGTAATTAATGTCCCCAGACCAATGATCATCATCATCATTACCACTGTCACTGTCATAAAGTCATCCTTCTGATCCTTACAACCCCTTAGGCAGATATTCTTAACATTTCTGGGATTTTTTTTCTTTTGTTTGGTTTGCAGTGCTAGGGATCAAACCCAGGGCCTCTTGCATGCCAGAGAAGTGTTCTACTACTGAGCCACATCCCTCGTCTCAACCTTTGTTTCATAGAGGAGAAAACTAGGGCTACCGTATACGTACTGTTTTAGGATGTGAACCTCGGTCTGTTAGACTTCAAAGCCTGCATATATACCACTTCTGCATAGCGCCTTCACAGGTGAAAGTGCTTAGAGGTTAATAACATCTCTAGAGTCACACAGTAGTTGATTATAGAGCTGGGATCCCGGTCTTTTAAACTCCCAACTCTTTCTTCTGTGTTCTCATCTAATTCATTGCAGTGTAGTCGGAGCAGCAGGATATTAGGCAGAGCTAAACTCGCTGACCCTAAGGATCTCAAGGTTTGACCTTCAAAGTTCATGTATAAGCACATGGTCTTAGCACCCTTTTTTCATATCCCTGTGCTTAGCACTAAACTATATTAAATGACTGTTAATTGGTGCTATGCTTAATATCTGAGCCAGCTATCTTTTCCTTAAACACAGAGATAGTTTCTTTATCTTTGAATTTTTAATAACTAGTAGAGGCTGGAGATGTAGCTCAGTGATAGAGCACTTACCTAGGGTGAGCAAAGCCCTGGGTTCGATTCCCAGTACCAGAAATAATAATCATAATGCCTAGTACAGTGTCTTATATACATAATACAGAGTTAGTGAGGATGGATTACATTGAAGTACCATTCTGGAAAATAGAAGAGTCATTTAAAATGTATCCCCCCCATCAAAAAAAAAATCCTAAATTTATTTATTCAACTCAGCCTCTGGTACAACCTATACTGCCTCTGGTGCTGGGTTGATGGATTTGGTCACTTCAAAAGTTGACTATTTATTATTTTGTTTTCTCAGGTGATCACAGGTGCTTTACAATGTCTGATCTGGGTCTTAAGGTTCCCTCTGCCTTCCATAGAAAGAAAAGCAGGACAGCTGACGAAACACCTTTTTCTTTTGCTGAAGAACTATGCAAAACTTGGGGCTGCCAGGGGCCAGAACTTCCACCTGGTCGTAAATTGTTTCAAGGTGAGGTGAATATTTGCACCTAGAGAAAGCCAGGACCTAGAGTAGTTTTCCCCATTGCCCTTTGTGGCCTGAGTCAGAATTATTCCCATCATAATTTGCTAGTGCTTGAGGGTTAGTATCCTGTGTGAAAAAGTGTTGATGCTGTGTCAAATCCTTATCATTTCCCTGGCTCCTGACATGTGGAGTGTGCTGGCTGTTAACTTCACTGTTGTTACTTGCAGTGTGTGACCATACTTGTAAAGAAAGTCAAATCTTACCAGATAACTGAAAAACAGCTTCAAGTTCTCCTGGCCTATGCTGAAGAAGACATTTACGATACTTCACGACAAGCCACTGCATTTGGTCTTCTGAAGGTATGGTGTCACTACAATCTTGGCTTTCACAGTTTATGAGCCTCAAGTCCAATAATTTAGAACAATGAGGAACATACTGTTCTGACTGGTTGTAAACTGCTAAAATTAAATAATTTATAAAGATTATTATGATTTTAATGGGTCATTTGTAAGCTAATGTATCTACTTATGAAAATGTTTGAATACACTCTGTATTAACATTCCCAGGGAATTCTGTACAAATATAGGTACTCTGCCAACTGTATGTTCTTTTTCTTTTGAAGTTACTTTCATTGTTTGAAAAGTGCCTATGGCCAACATCTAAAAGTATTACATCTATCTGCAGTAAAACACATAAAATTAATCTGTCTTTTCCTTTTATATTTTAGGCTATTTTATCAAGAAAATTGTTGGTACCAGAAATTGATGACATCATGCGAAAAGTATCCAAGTTGGCAATTTCTGCACAAAGTGAACCTGCTAGAGTCCAGTGTAGACAGGTGTGTAGAGAGAGCTTATTCTCATAGTAAGGGTTGATGGGCCCCACCTTAGGGGTTCATCTTTCAGTTAATTGTCAGTATTGACTGAATTCTGAAGACCACTTTTTGTCATATTCTTGATATGCTCCAAGACTCAAGCAATAAGTCAGAAGGTCAGAGAAAACTTTCCTGAAAATTGATGGATAAGCCAAAACTTGAAGAATAAAGCTTAGCCTTTCAGGAGAAGGGGAAATAAATGCCTGAGGAAGGTAACCCTTAGGTGAACAGAGCTCACCTTGTTGGAGGAACTGAATGAAGGTTGAGGGAAGGAGCAGATGAAGACAGGTGGGGGAAGACCTTGTGGTCTTGTTAAAGTTAGGGCTTTGTTCTAAGAAGAGTAAGAAGCTATTAAGATCCTTAGGTAGAGGAGTGACATGCTCAGATTTGTTCATCTCTAATCATTTGAATACATATCATACCCAAGAGGTGGAAGATCTGAATTAGAAATATGCACTCAGATTGAAGGAGGGTTTGGACTGCTGAGAAGGCCAAGATGGAAGGAAAGAAACATGTCTTCGGAAAAAAGTTGCTTGATTACTTAGGAAGGAGAACTAGCTTTTATTAAAACACTAGCTGTGTGCCCAGGAATTTATATACATGACCTCTGTTACAGCTACCCTTAAAAGAATATTACCCACAGTTTACAGCTAGAAAAAAAGCAGACCTTGGAAAGTTAAATGATGTGCATTAGTTCTCACAGTTTATTAATAAAGGAGGCCAAATGCTACTGGTTTTTAAATGAAGCCTTTGGGCACAGACTAGGCATGAAATTCTGGCACTCTCACACAAGTTATTGAACCTGTCTGTGCCATCTTCATTATCTTCAGTTGTAAAATGTGATATCACCACCTACTTCCTAAGGAGTGAGGAGAACTAACCAAGAAACACTTAACACAATGCTTGGTGCATATATTATCAGTGTTAATTTATCATCATGTTGCTGTTCATATCAAGGGGAGATACAGGGTTGAACCACAGTCCTTACTCAGTCCACCGCCCCCCTGAGAGATCAGCTTCTGATGTGACATTTGGAGCCTTAAACCACCATGGCAGTGGGGGGAGTCAAGACTTGACTCAGTCTGGCACATGGGGCAGGACCCAGCTGAGAGAATCAGGAGACAGGAACAGGCACAGTGATCAACCCAATAGGCAGAATTATCTGGAGTCTGTTGGAAAGCCTGGTTGATTACCCTTTTGGAAGGTTTTTATGGACTACCATGGTGTGTGTCTCAGAAAGCAGCTTAGGAAGCAGGAATCCTGGAGTGACAGGATCTAAATGACCAACTGTGTGATTTTGTTGTTGTTGTTCTAGGTTTTTCTGAAATATATTCTTGACTATCCCCTTGGTGAGAAATTGAGACCAAACTTGGAATTCATGCTCGCTCAACTGAAGTAAGCTTAAGCCATTTCTACACAGAAGCAAAGGGCTAGTTTCTTCCTTTTAGTATGGCGGTGGCTGTCTTGTAAAGGACAAGCCTACATACAACGATAGCACATTCTCTGAGGATGCTGATGTGACTTGTTGGCTTCATTGTCACACATTGTGTCTGGCTTCATATGTCAGTTCTCTAAGTTGATTTTCATTCAGTCTAATCTGACCATTGATTGTCATTAAGTCCACTTAGGACAGTGTTGAAAATCTAATAAAATGACAATTTAAAAGAGCTTAGTAGTTTGATGAATATAAATATTAAAATTGGGCAAATGGAGCATTTTCTGTTTCTAAAAAAAAAAAAAAAAAAGACACCTTAATATTTTTAATTTTTTACAAAGTTTTTACTCTTTTTACTAAGAGTCCACCTAATGTTCTTTCCCTAGTTATGAACATGAGACTGGGAGACAGTCCACCTTGGAAATGATCGCCTACCTCTTTGACACATTCCCTCAGGTACTATGAATCATAAAGACAAACCCTTCAAATGTTTGCCCATGATCCCTGGAAGCCCTGGGCTTTCCCTTGTTGGACATCAAATGTAGGAATTTCATTCCCAGTAAGCTCATCAATGCCTCTTTCCCTGTAGGGACTGCTCCATGAGAACTGTGGGATGTTCTTCATCCCTCTTTGTCTGATGATGGTGAATGATGACTCTGCTGTGTGCAAAAAGATGGCATCCATGGCAATCAAATCCTTACTCAGTAAAATTAGCCTTGAGAAAAAAGATTGGCTATTTGATATGGTTATCTCCTGGTTTGGAGCAAGAAAGGTTAGTGTTGCTTTTAGTCACAGTTCAGCAAGTCCATACTTCAAATAAAAATGCATATAATATATTGTTGAACTGGCTTATCCCAAATAGCTTTATTTGTATCTGATTATGCAAATAATATATTCTCAAAGTTTCAGAAAGTATATGAAATTATAGAAAGTTAACATTGAATCACTTGTATTCCTACTGCATTATTATTGCTAGCAGAGCACCCTACTACATGAATATAATCATCATTTACTTAGCCAGACCCTATTGGTGAATACCTGGTTCCAGTTTTGTTTATTCATACTCTAGATATAATTTATATTATTCTGTCCACTTATTGACTCTGCCACCATCATCATTGGCCCATCTTTGGAATATAAATATGTCTTATGTTAATGAGTAATTTGTTGCATATCTATATAGTTGAGGGTTAGGAGATGGGAACGAGACCTCTTTCCATTTCTTTTTTCTTCAGTGGAAAAGTATGTATCGAAGTACTCAGTGGATAAGCGCCTTTTTTCTAATATGTTTAGGTGTGAAGATTGGTTCACTTCTGTTTGTTGACTATGAAAACACTGTGTTTTATTGATTCTGGCATCAAAAAGATTTCTTATTGTCTGGTTGTTAACATAATGCCCACCTTCGTTTTATAATTTTGGAAACAGCTTCCCACGTTGTATTGACACTCGCTTGTGGTGGTTTATTTTTGGTAGAGCTTAAATAGACAACTTGCTGCTCTGATCTGTGGCTTGTTTGTTGAAAGTGAAGGAGTTGATTTTGAGAGAAGGCTTGGAAATGTTCTTCCTGTGGTTGAAAAGGAAATTGATCCTGAAAACTTTAAAGATGTAAGTAATTTGTTAGGGAATAAAAATTTCTGCTGATTTTTTTAAGAAAGTTGTACTTGACAGAGTATAACTAGTAGATTAAACAGTTTCTTAAAAAATGTTCTTTGTTAGCAAGGTGCAGTGGCGCACGCCTGTAATCACAGCATTTTGGGAGGCTGAGACAGGAGAATCACGAGCTTAAAGCCAGCCTTAGCAATGGTGAAGTGTTAAGCAACTCAGTGAGACCCTATCTCTAAACAAAACACAATATAGGGCTGGGGATGTGGCTCAGTGTCGAGTACCCCTGAGTTCAATCCCCAGTACCAAAAAAAAAATGTTCTTTGTTAATAAAAGCAAGAATTCAGTGCAATTGGAACTTCTTTTTAAAATGGGGGTAAAAGGTTCTCAGTTCAGTCAATCTTGCCACCCATAGGATATTTGGCAGTGTTTAGAAACATTTTTGATTGTCACAGTTGGAGGATGGGAGTTGCTACTGGCATGTAGTGGATAAAGGCCAGGGATGCTGCTAAACATCCTAGTCATATGACAGCCCCAATAGCAAAGGATTATCTGGCCCAAAAATGTCTGTAGTGCCTTGGTAGATTTACATGCTAATGTAAACATGTATACCAGATCCTTGTCTTATACTTATATACGTTCACCTCGTGTTTAGATCATGGAGGAGACTGAAGAAAAAGCTGCAGATCGCCTGCTCTTCAGTTTTCTTACACTGATAAGCAAACTCATCAAGGAATGTAATTTTATTCAGTTTACCAAGCCCTCTGAGACTTTGAGTAAAATCTGGAGTAAGTATGTCCTTTTTATTTAAATCTAAAAACACATTAGGCTGGAGCCGGGCGCGGTGGTGAACACCTGTAATCCCAGCACTTAGGGAGGCTGAGACAGGAGAATTGAGAGTTCAAAGCCAGCCTCAGCAATGGCGAGGCACTAAGCAACTCAGTGAGACCCTGTCTCTACGTAAATCACAAAATAGGACTGGGGATGTGGCTCAGTGGTCGAGTACCCCTGAGTTTAATCTTCAGTACCCAGAAAAAAAAAAAACACATTAGGCTGGGCATGGTGGCACATGCCTATAATCCAAGCCACATAGGAAGCTAAGGCAGGAGGATCACAAGTATAAGGCCAGCCTCAGCAATTAATGAGGTCCTAAGCAACTTAGCAAGACCCTGTCTCAAAACAAAAAATAAGAGGCTAGAGATGTGGCTCAGTGGTTAACCACCCTGAATTCAATCTCTAGTACAAAAAAAAAAACAGTACTTGTGATACAGTTATTGAAAATACATTTGGGAAATTAGAATAAGAACACTTCAAAAAGAACATGGGAGGGGAAAAGCCCATGAGGAAGAAAATGTGAAAGATAGCATCAGATTGATAATAGTCAAAATGTTTCTTTCAAAAAAAAATATTACTTCATGTAACACATTTCATTTATAAAAGAATATTAATTGTCAGGTAATAAAAAGAAAGAAATCTCCAAGTTCTGCTTGATGATAATTTGGTATATTTTTCCCCCTTCCTCCTTTCTCTGCCCTTCTCTCCTCCCTCCCAGCTTTATAGAGGTATAACTGACATGTAAGAATTATATATATTTGCCATGTACAGAATGGTGTTTTAAAATATGTATACATGGTTTATATTTCTATCCAGTCTTTTTGTTAAATGGGTATGATTTTTTTAGAAAGGTTGCTTAGTTCCATATAAAGCTTTTATATGCCATTTGTACCTGAGTAAGCATATTACTATACCACAGTTCACTTCCTAGCTATCCTTTTCAATAGCCATCATGCAAATGTGCCAAATTTAATAAACCGTCTCACTTGTGTGGGGCATTTAAGTACTATATCACTCTCCAGATGAAAAATAAGACTCCATGTTTTTTATTTAACACACTAAATTTCAATTAGTTCTTGGTTTAAGAGCCAGAACCTGTGATCCTGTGAGAAATAACAGTTTGGTCAGATGTGGTGACACACACCTATAATCCCAGTGACTCAGGCTGAGGCAGAACCATTGCAAGTTCAAGGTCAGACTCAGCAATTTAGCAAGACCCTATATCAAAATGAAAAAAGGACTGGGGATGTAATTCAGTGGTAAAGTACCCTGGGTTCAATCCCTAGTACTAAAAAAAAGTAACAGTTTTTATGACCTGCTTGGGTCTGGCTCCACTGAGACATGGCCAGATTGTTACAGAGATTTATACAAATGTAAATAACATATTCATGAAATATAGTAGTGTAGGCTAAAACTGAAACATGGCATGATTAATCCATCTCATAACACCTACAGTATTTTAAACTGTACAGTACAGACTTTTAAACTGTACTTTCTAAGTGTGTGTGCTCATGCTGAAGAGTTATGCACTCCAGGGTCAGACTGAACTGGGGCCCAGGCTAATCTCTGCCCATAGCATGACACTTGGCATCTCTGGACAGCCGTTTCCTCATGTTAGATTGGAAATAACAATTCTATCCTCACAGAACTGCTGTGAGGCTCTGAATAAGGTAATATATGTATAACACTGTGCTCTGTGCCTGGCACAGAGAACACGTTCATAAATGGAAAGCTGGCTTTCCAGGCAGCTACTTGGAACCACCAATTTCACTATTATATATATATAAGATATATATGTATATGTTTATATATATGTATATATTTACATTAGTCACTTCAGAAAATGTAATGTTAAATGCCATCTTATCTCCCTGAATCTGAAACTAGTTTATGTGGAACAAGTCTGTGCGAAGTTTCCTAGTTGTTTCAGTGTCCCTTCACCTCACTTCTTCCTATCTCCTAGTGGTCTTCTGGGAAGCAGAGACTATTTTGGCCATCTTTGGTTATTCATTTCAAACACAATACTCAATATATTCCCAAATCAGTCATACTTACCACCAAAGAATCATAAAAGCTGTGGAATGTTTGAGAATGCATTCTGGTTCCCCTAGGTCACGTGCACTCTCACCTGAGACACCCACACAACTGGGTGTGGCTCACAGCAGCCCAGATTTTTGGATTGCTCTTTGCTTCTTGCCATCCAGAGGAACTTATTCAAAAATGGACTGCCAAAAAAACTAAAAAGAAACTTGCAGACCCTGTAGCCGTCAGGTTTCTAACAGGTGATCTTGAACAGAAGGTAAAGTTTCTTTCTCTAAAACCTTTTCCTTGCTTTGTAACCTCTGTGAGATGTTCACTCTGGTTCTCGTAACATCTTGGTATTGGCCCTTGGGAGAAACTCCTCCAACTGACAACACGTTGCATATGTGAATCAGTTAAGTGTTAATAACTGGAGAGGGGTTACCCTCAAGGCCACAGTTTTCCAGAGATAATTTTTAGATCACCAGTCTAATCAAACTTGTGATTAGCTTGTCTATCTTTCATTGTGTGTGTTTTATCAACATTGCAAAATAAGATTAACTGTCTATTCTGCCTTCTTCATGACTTTTTGTTGATGACTAAATGAAATCATGTTCATAAAGATGTTAGGTAGAGACCATGTTATATCTGTTTCTTGATTCCTAAGAGCCTAGCAAAGTATGGCTCATAGTGAGAATTCCATAAATACTGAATAAGCAGAAGATAGAAGGGGAAAGAGAAAGAAGAAAAAAACACTAGAGTGTTGCCAAGTATCTAATAGTTTTAGGGAGTTAGGCTATTAGTCTTTGGTGGGGGGGAGGGGGTCTAAAATGTTTAGGGCAGGGGTAGGTAGAACGAAACAGTTTCATAATTTGTGGTCATGAACCTTTTCTCTCCAGCTGCATACAAGTTGTCATGCAGAGCAAAATCTAGTCCCTCAGTTGCATTATGGTTGATTTTTTTTTTTTTTTAAATAATGAGAAATGTTATGTTTGCCAACGAACATTTCTCTCCACAGATGAAAAGTATCTCTCTAGCCTCTTGCCATCAGTTGCATTCCAAATTCTTGGATCAGTCTCAAGGAGAGCAGGTAAGAACTATAGTCTAAGTTTAACAGAAAGCTGCCTACTCTTCTACCAACAGTCTAGGAATATGTTTGCATTTGTTATTTTGTTTTCCACTATTTTAGTGCTTGGAATATTTCACAAAATATAGACATACACTCAAATGTTCAGTTATACAACAAGTCTCATCAACTCTGTGGACCATGTTGGGGCAACTCATGGTTCCATTTACAGTTCCCAACAAAGATGATATGGGAGGTAGGCTGTTAATCTTCTCATCTGCAGCCTTCACATATATACTCCACTAGACCCTGTCTCAAAATTAAAAATAAAAAGGGCTGGGGATGTGGCTCAGTAGTTTAGCATCCCTGGAATCAATCCCTGGTACCGCCCCCCCAGAAAAGTTTCATATATTTTCATATCATAAAATGTAAATACAGAGAAGGCACTTATACATAATGCAGTATGTTGCTGTGGGATAGTCTACTACTGTCACTACTTTGATTTGTACCTCTTGAGATAGAACACTTGGGCTGGTAGATCTAAGTCAGCATCACATCCCATGGCCCTTGCCCAAGTCCCTTATGAATCATGGGCAGAATGGAGCCTTGTAGATTCAGTGCAGTAGGCATTAGGCATTAGGCATTTGATAGAGGTCAGAGCTAGAGGTTAAAGGAATGAATGGTCCCATTACATTAAGATCAAAATCCTAATGATTAGATGGAAGTTGAGGATGGAAAGCTCAAATTTAAGAAATTGGCCTTGAATTCTAAAGATGTTTGAATCCTAACTGGCCACTCCCTTTGTATTTGGGTAAGTCATTTAATAACTCTGAAACTTGCTTTCTCTCCTGGTAATAGTACCTGGCTGAGATGTTTTAAAGTTAAATTGGAATACTGTATATAAAGCAACTAATCAGCTGGGCACAGGGGCACATGCCTGTAATCCCAGCAACTTGGGAAGCTGAGACAGGAAGATCCCAAGTTTGAGGCCAGCCTCATCAATTTAGTGAGACTCTGTCTCAAAATATAAAATAAAAAGTGCTGGGGATATAACTCAGTGGTAAAGGGCCCCCAGGTTAAACCCCAGTACCTGAATAAAAAATAAAGCAGCTAATCACTAATCAGTTAATATTGTTATGTCTACATAGAATGGTTGAAAGAATCTGATGAAACTTGGGATGAAAGCTTTCTTTAAAAATGTAAATGACTTGGCCATGCATGGTGGCACACACCTGCAATCTCAGCAACTCAATGAGACCCTGTTTCTAAATAAAATTCATAAAAAAGGGGCTGGGTTCAATCCCTGGTACAAAAAAAAATTAAATGTCTGGTCCATAAGGAAATCTTTTATTTATGTTGTATGACCTTAAAATACATACAGAACTAGCCAACAGGATGAAAGTTACATGGAAATGAATTTGGAAAAACTATATGGAAAAACAAGAATTGTCAAAAAAGAGCCATCATCAATTTAATACTGCAGAGCCCAGTTTGTTTATAGTTTCTAATTGTAGAATGCCTACTTTAGCTCATGCTCTAATGAAAAGCATATTTGTTTTAAGCCGGGCACAGTAGTGCACACCTGTAATCCCAGCACTTTGGGAGGCTGAGATAGGAGAATCGTGAGTTCAAAGCCAGCCTCAGCAACAGTGAGGCACTAAGCAACTCAGTGAGACCTTGTCTATACATAATAGCGCTGGGGATGTGGCTCAGTGGTCAAGTACCCCTGAGTTCAGTCCCTGGTACCAAAAAAAAAAAAGGCATACTGTTTCAAAATCTAATTCCTCCCTCCCCTCTTTTTTTTAAAAGGTTGTTAAGAATTTGTTGTTCGTAGCCAAAGTCTTATATTTATTAGAACCTGATTCTGAAGATAAGCAAGGTGAGATAAAAGAAGACCTAGAAGAACACGAAGCTTTAGGAGATGGTGTGGCTAGAGAGGCACCAGAATACAAGGCCTGCACAGATGGAAAGGCAGAATCTGACAAAGAAGAGAAGGAAGAGCCCAGCAAGCCAGCCACACTGCTGTGGCTGATCCAGAAGTTGTCCCGGATGGCCAAATTGGAAGCTGCTTATTCACCTAGAAATCCCTTAAAGGTGCGACAGGATAACTAAAATAGTTTTTTTGTTTTTGTTTTTGTATTAGTTATCCCAAGACTCTAGGTATTCTCCCTTTTGAACCTTAAAACTACAGCAATAACATCCACCCCAAAGTATACTGAACACTTTTCTAAATTTATCTCTGTGTATTTGTGTGGCTGTGTTAAAGAGAAACATTTAAAGGGAAAAACATTCTTTACTTTCAGAGAACATGCATCTTTAAGTTCCTTGGTGCCATAGCAATGAACCTTGGAGTAGACCAGGTAAAGCCGTATCTGCCAGTGATCATAGCTCCCTTGTTTCGAGAACTGAACAGCACCTATTCAGAGCAAGGTAATGCTGCCGCTTCTGTTCTCCTGAATATTTTCATGCTCAGATGCCTGACTTCTCCTAGAAGCCCCCCTTCCTCCTTTTTGTACTCTTTCCCTTTCAGAATTTAAAACATAACACTCATGAGACAGTATCAAGCAAATAAGCATATCTGTGTTGTATTTGATGGCCCTCTTCTGTGCTTTCTCATGTCTAAGCATGAATGTTTGTCTAGTAAAAGCTTTATGTTTTACTTCTAAGCAAACTATGGTTTGAGATGGTTCTGAACCTCATAACGCTGTGAACCATGATAAACAGAGCCAGGCGCGGTGGCTCAAGCCTGTAATCCCAGCACTTAGGGAGGCTGAGACAGGAGAATCGCGAGTTCAAAGCCAGCCTCAGCAATGGCGAGGTGCTAAGCAACTCAGTGAGACCCTGTCTCTACATAAAACACAAAATAGGGCTGGGGATGTGGTTCAGTGGTCAAGTCGAGTACCCCTGAGTTCAATCCCCAATACCAAAAAAAAAAAAAAAAAAAACCCGATAAATAAAAATAGTATTACATTCTCAAAAATTATATATCATTCTTATATGAAATGGTTCTTAAATATAATTTTAACATTTGCCATTTTTCTTCTTTTTCCTTGCCTGGTACATTTGTTTTATTCCCTTAACAGATTACTATTGTTAATAATAGGAAAAGAGAAAATTGTGTGTTAGAAAAGGAAGGAAAAGGGCTGGGATTGTAGCTCAGCGGTAGAGCGCTTGCCTTGCATGCGTGAGGCCCTGGGTTCGATCCTCCGCACCACATACAAAGCAATAAAATAAAGACATTGTACCCATCAACAACTAAAAAAATATTAAAAAAAAAAAGAAAAGGAAGGTAAAGTGGATGTTAAGAGCTTAAAAATGAATACAGGTAATATCAAAACAGGAGCTCTGGGGCTGGGATTATAGCTCAGTGGTAGAGCACTTGCCTTGCATGTGTGAGGCACTGGGTTCGATCCTCAGCACCACATAAAAATAAGTAGATAAAATAAAGATTAAAAAAAAAAAAACAGGAGCTCTTTTACCCCTGCAACCTTGATAGAAAGTTTCCTTGCTCTAATTGTGGGAAAAGGAGGAATGTTGAAGGTTGAGGCTGCTCACAGCCAGTTTTAGAGTCTGCTTTGTTGTTTTTGTTTTTGTTTTTGTTTTTTAAAGTCTGCTTTGGTTTAAGCAGCCATCAGGTATTGTGCACCTAATACATGCCAGGCACTGGGGCTTCAACAGTGCAAAGGGACTGATGTTTGCAGTCTAACAGACAAGTCCTGAGTTTTCCTGAAATTAATATGAAATATCTGGGTTATCTGTATTTGGAAGAGAGGGAGCAGAAAAAGAGTAGGAGAGCATAGCCTTCTGTCAGCTTCTCAGTCTCTAATTCCCACCCAAAAAGGTTACCATGGGCAGAGCTAAGCTTCTGTGACCCATGGATTAGAGAAGCAATCTTAACCTCTCCCTGCATCTGCACAGAGCTGAACAGGCTCACAAAAATAATCCAGAATATTTGTCAAGTTCTCAAATTCATTGTCTTCAGAGCCTGCTAGGAAGTGGGCCTCGTGGTCCCTGGTCTCTTACTGCCTCTGGATGAGGTAGTGAGTGGAGTGCTGTGTTCAACACTTTATTCTCCCATCTCAGACACATAGGGGCCATTAACAGCATGAACTGCCATTAATGCCACAGCAGTTAACAGTAATAATGCCACAAATTTAAATACTGTACTTTGTTGATTTTGTTGATGTTCAGCTGTGTCCTTTTCCATGTGACTTCCTCTAACCATATTCCCTTTGTTTGAGTAGATCCTCTGCTGAAGAATCTATCTCAGGAAATAATAGAATTACTCAAAAAGATGGTTGGGCTCGAGAGCTTCTCGTTAGCCTTTGCCTCTGTACAGAAACAGGCTAATGAGAAAAGAGCTCTCCGGAAAAAGAGGAAGGCTATGGAGGTGAGTCTGCTATCTGAGAAAATAGCTTGTTTGCTGGGCTTAACCATTTTCATCCAGAGGTGTATACACTTGTGTCATGCTTACCCAGAAGAGGATGAAGGATTTGAGAAGTAGAAACTTCATAGCTAGAGTTCTGTATTTTCATTAATGAGCATTTACTGCATTCACAGTGTTTAAAGTTGAACATAGTGGCATATTTTGAGGATACGTTTAACATACTTTAAAAGTAATAAAATTTCTGTTCTCTTTTCAAGTTTGTAACTAATCCTGATATTGCTGCCAAGAAAAAGCTGAAGAAACATAAAAATAAAAGTGAAGCAAAGAAGAGAAAGATAGAGTTCCTGCGTCCGGGCTATAAGGCCAAGAGGCAAAAAAGCCACAGCCTGAAAGACTTAGCAATAGTGGAGTGAAGGCTCCCTGTCCTGATACTGGAGCACAATTCATAGACTTAGTTCACCTCAAAACATGAACTTTCTGGTATATTTTGCTGGGCTGAAATCACAGCAGATTTTATTACTTAAGTTAAACTTTGACACAGATTGTGTAATGTATAGTTTAATGTAATCATGGTCATTTTTTAATTAAAATGTTTAATACTACTACTGTTAACTTCATTGTGTAAAAAGCATGTGGCACTATATGGTAGACTTTAAAGCAATTTTTTTAATAAAAAGTTTAAATAGCAAGAAAAAATGTAGCAGGAATAAATGAAACAAAATATTTGCAGTACCTTTGTGGAGAATATATAAAGCTTTATCAGAAGACATTCAGAAAGATCTGCACAACTAGAGAAATGTAGCTACATTCATGGATAGGAAAACCTAATATCATAATCCCACTGATTAAATGCACACTGGATCAAAATCCCAAGAGTTCTTCATGTTAACCTAATTAATCTGATTCTAAAATTTATATGGAAGATGAGTCAAGACAGCCATGATGATCTTAGAAAAGGATACGATTAAGGTCTTGCCCCCTGGATACTAAAAGGACACAAAGTGCTATCCATAGAAGAAATGTATGGTAAGTCTTACTTCATTAAAAATTAAGAAAATGGCCAGGCGTGGTGGTGCACCCCTGTAATCCCAGCACTTTGGTAGGCTGAAACAGGAGAATGACGAGTTCAAAGCCAGCCTCAGCAAAGGCAAGGCACTAAGCAACTTAGTGAGACCCTGTCTCTCTCTAAATAAAGCAGAAAAGGGCTGGGGATGTGGCTCAGTGGTCAAGTACCTCTGAGTTCAATCCCCAGTACCAAAAATATATATATAAGAAAATGAAAAGACACAAGCTAGGATATAGCATATACCATATTCTGCCAAAGGATTAATAGTGCCCAAAGAAGATAATGAATAGCTATGAATCAACAAAGACAGTCCAGTAGAAAAAGTGGCAAGAGAGAAATGGATATTGTGTAAAAGAAATGTATGATCCTTCAACAATTGGCTGTATCAATTCTTAAATATTTAAATACCAGTTGGTAAATAGTTGTTGCCTTGAGAGGCCCAAATACCACCCTTGGCAATATGTGACCCTAGAATCTGTATCTCCACACCAGAAGTTCAAGGATTAATACTGGGACTCGTGAAGGGAAGGTATCTTTTTTTTTTTTTTTTTAACTAGGGAACTAGGAATTGAACTCAGGTGCTCTACCACTGAGCACTTTTTTAAAAAACAGCCCTTTTTAAAGACAGGTTCTAAATTACTGAGGCTGGCTGCAAACATGCAATTCTCCTGCCTCAGACTCCTGAGTTGATGGGATTATAGGCATGTATCATCACAAATGGCTGGAAAATGCACATTAATATGAGAATGGCATTCTATTTTTGAATTCATCAACTGACAAGGCTGGCAATACCAAGTTGTAGCAAGGACAGTGGAGCATCTGGAATTAATAAACCATTTTGGAAAATAATTTAGTACTGTCTTATAAACCTGAAGATGAGTACACTCCCAACCCAGCAGCAGCAGTTCAACCCCTAAGACAAACTTAGATCCATGGATCTGAAGATTTGACCTAGAAGCAATTCAAATGTACCTCCACAAGGGAATGGATAAATAAAACTGTGGTATATTCACAAGGAGATTAAAGAAAAGAAAAAAAAAAACAGTAAAAACCAGCTAGTTTTATCAGTATAGATGAATTTTAGAAACAATGTTCAGTTGGGGGTAAATGCATAGAAAAATAGTTGAGTATCCAATAAACTCAGGAAAACTTGCAGATCTGCACATGTATATAAAAAGTATAGAGAAAAATGGGACTGATTTCAAAAATTTCAGCATAGGGTACATACTTCTGAGAAAACAGGATTGAAGCACATGGTATATGGTAGAAGGGGCCTTAAAGTGTTCTTATATTTGATGTTAATTCCAAGTTTTCATACTTCATTACTTGGCACCTACATTATTTTGTAATGACATTAAATTTATAATAAAAATGTTTCAATGTGTGACCAAAACTACTAAACTAATACAAAGAAAAGAAATAAGGTGCTTCTTTGAAACCTAGTAATTGTTTTAAGGTTTAATATTTACAATTCAAAAGCCACACTTATTTCGAGGAAGCTAAACTAGTTCAACCACATGGCATCTTTTGCCTTGCTCTACATTTGATATGAAAATATTCTTTAGTGCCCCATGTATCTGGAAGACAAAAGGAAAGAATCTATCCTATGTGCCAGGCACTTGGCATATATTTTAATTCTCATAGTACCCCTGAGGGATTCCTAAAATTGATTCCAATTTACAGATGAGGAAACAAACATGACAGATGGAAGAATCCTAATTACATCCTCAAGTCCATGCTCTTTGTAATTTGTAATTATGGAATTATAATACAGTATGTGGCATAAGAACCAACTGTTCAAACACTACTTCCATGTTTTGGTAGTTTGTGTTTCAAACAGTTCTCGCCCTTCTAAAAAGTGTGTCAAAATGGTAAGCATAGGAAGGACATCTTGGAAGACAGATCTAATGAATTACTTCTAATTGACTTAATGTCCCTGTATTTGCTTTCATACAAATTTTAAAACTCGAAAATCAAAATACTAGCCGGGTGTGGTGGTGCACACCTGTAATCCCAGTGGCTTGGAAGGCTGAGGCAGGAGGACTGAAAGTTCAAAGCCAGCCTCAGCAATTTAGCAAGGCCCTAGCAACTCAGTGAGACCCTGTCTCTAAATAAAATACAAAAAAGGGGCTAGGGATATGGCTCAGTTGTTACGTGCCCCTGGGTTCAATCCTCGGTATTAAAAAAAAAATCAAAATACTAAAGATCGACAAAAACAAATGTATCAGGGATATTGAACACATTTTTTTAATAAACATTTATTGAGTGCTACTATATGCCAGGTGTGCCACATTAGATGCAAGGAATACTAACAGTAAATTAGATGTGGTCCCTGCCCTCACAAAATTTAACATTTCCAGTTTAAAGTGCATATCAGGTATTCAAGATAACAGAAGTAATTCCACCATTTGATTTCTCATTTCTTTTAGTGAGATCACAACACTGCACAACTACCAACCGCAGATATAAAATATAATGGTAGAGATGAAAGAAACCTTTGGTATCATCTGTCCATGCCTCATTTTATAGAAATAAAACTGAAGGGTAACCATCTGCACCTAGAGCTTCTGTTCTGATTTCCAGAGTGGTGCTTTTGCCATTACTAGGCTTCTCACAAAAACACAAATTATTTGGGTTTATTTTGTAAATATATTTAAACCTTAGTATCATTATCTATGCAGTTATTCTGCGTTAGACAAGGATCTTAATCCCTATTAAAATTAGTGTACACTCTTTTATCTCGTTTTATTATTATAAATCAGAGGAATTAGAATCAATCAAGTGCTAGGACAGTCTAATGCCCTCAGAATTCAATTTGGCAGACCCTTATTCCCTTCTACTTATATTTTTTGCACTGTTCCTGAACTGCTGGGGAGTACTTAGGCCCTTGAGTATAAGCCTAGCACCTCATGGTTATAAGTAAACTAGTGTAGCATTTCCCAGTCACGTGCCATTGACCAGAAGAGAACCCACGTATAAACTGCAGAAGTACGATTTTCTGAGCTGACAAATTTGTATCCTGTTTCAACTGCAGACAGATTCTCATGGACCATAAAGTGCCAGGTAGCATACGGGATGGTAGGGATATAAATATCAAAGAGACAAGTCTTTGACCATCAAAAGTGACTGGTGTCTGGAGGAAATGGTCTCCCAAAAAAGGATTTCAAAGAGACCAAATTAAGAATGGGTATTACAGGGGTTGGGGTTGTGGCTCAGTTGTACAGCGCTTGCTTACCATGAGAGGCACTGGGTTCGATTCTCAGCACCACATACAAATAAATAAAAAATAAAGATTCACCAACAACTAATAAAAAAAATTTAAAAAAAAATGGGTATTAGAGGAGAGGGAAAAAAAATCCTGGTGAAAAAAGGAAGCTGCATTCATTTGCAGTGAGAGAATACCCATAAATTTGAGGGAAAGAGACCAGAAGCCAACATCTGGAAAGCCAATGAGAGCCATAAAATGAACCACTAGTATTCTTGAGACGTGGGGGCACAATAGTATTAATCTTTTTTGTTTTTATTTTGGCAGTTCTGGAGATTAAACTCAGGGCTTTGTGCATGCCACACAGTACTATACCCCTGTGCTACTTACCCAGCCCTTTTATTTAAGACAGGGTGTTGATAAGTTGCCCAGGCTGGCATCAAACTTGACATCCTCTTGCCTCAACCTCCTGAGTAGCTGGAATTACAGGCATGTACCACTGCACCCAGCTTAAGCTTTTTATACCAACACCTAATTTTTAAAATGCTGGTTGTCCAACTTAAGTGAAAAAAACTCCCCAATTTTAATAATTGTTATAAAAGAGCTATATCTACCACTGTCACACTAGTTTATCCTGTCACAGGCTGAGAAGTTTGAAAAGTTCCTTTGAAGAAGCTTTTTAAAAAACCCACAGCCTAGCAGTAAACCTAATTTTTAAAACCAAGAATGTGTAATTTCTCCCTTTAGAACCAATGAGATTCTTACTTTTAACCAACTTACACATCCAATTACAGGTAAATAATGAAAGACACTAAAGACATCTTCTATAATGCTTCTTAAATGTTTAAAATTTCCTTTAATGTGAATTTTTTTCTTTATTGTGCTGTGAATTCCATGAAATATACCCATTTAGGATTTTTTTTACCGTCACTGATCAGTTTTACAAGTATAGACAAATCTATGACATTATTTTAAATGTTCTGCAACTAATTAGCATAATTTTAAGAGTTAGGTTGTCTGTGTTGTTAATGTTCACATTTTTTAGGACTATATAGCACAACTTATGAAACAAACTTCTAAACCAAAAGTTTTTACTTTGAGCCTTATTCCCATCTCACTTGTATGTGGCCTTGGGCAAGCCAATGTATCAGCACTGTAGGTCGACATTCATGAAGTGAAGACATTACAATCTGTCCCACCTACCTCACAGGGTTCCCTTACAAACTGATTAGGTCAGTATGCATAAAGCTCTTTTAAAAACTATGAAGTACTATAAAGTGACAATTACAGATAAGTCAGCAAAAGTCAGTCACCAAAATATTCATGCCTATAATCAAAAACTTTTAAGTGAAACAATTTAATGTAAAGTGGTCAGCTAAGCAAATGAAGATTGTATTATACTTACTGTGCTCCTAGCCTACTCTCTGGAGTCTAATCTTTGGAAAGACTTAATTCATTTTAAGGAAGAGAAAATCTGAGTTAATATATTTGTTAGGGTTTACACAAACAAGATGCAACCACTAATTGAAAAATAGGCGGGTTTTCCCCGAAGAAAAGTACATTCTTTAATAGAATTGTATTTGAATTAAGAGAGTGCATTCTTTAATATAACTGTATTTGAATAAGAATTCCATACAAATAGAAAATATACCTTAACACAAGAAAGGAAAGTATGTTTTTACATTACATAGAATATTCAGATGATTCAATCAAGTTACCCCTCCAACTACTTATTTTTTGTATTTATTATGAATTCTACAGTCAGTTTTGTATATGCCAACAATTGTGTAGTTTCAACATTTAGTGATGTGAAGCACACCTGTTTCCAAAAAGAGAATATGATGCAGCCTTTATTTCAGAGGAGCTGAAATGACTGAATTACTGTCTGCTTTTTAATGTTTCAACTAACCTGTGAAGAGAAAATGAAATTTCATGAAATTAATTTTCAGGTATAAAGCATGAACATTTATAATGTAAATTTTATAATGGAGGTAGATTCCAAAACACTTAAAATGATGAAGGCTAACAAATTAGAAGGAGCTTATGGGCTCAATTTCCATGAAGGTCACATAAGCTTTGACTTTGTGATTTGCACAAATAATCAAAAAAGACCAAGCCGGGCGCGGTGGCTCAAGCCTGTAATCCCAGCACTTAGGGAGGCTGAGATAGGAGAATCGCGAGTTCAAAGCCAGCCTCAGCAATGGCGAGGCACTAAGCAATTCAGTGAGACCCTGTCTCTACATAAAACACAAAATAGGGCTGGGGATGTGGCTCAGTGGTCGAGTGCCCCTGAGTTCAATCCCCAGTACCAA
>CM053403.1:18200928-18214437 GCA_028644305.1 Xerus rutilus | reverse complement strand
CTCAAGCCTGTAATCCCAGCACTTAGGGAGGCTGAGACAGGAGAATCGCGAGTTCAAAGCCAGCCTCAGCAATGGCGAGGCGCTAAGCAACTCAGTGAGACCCTGTCTCTACATAAAACACAAAATAGGGCTGAGGATGTGGCTCAGTGGTCGAGCACCCCTGAGTTCAATCCCCAGTACCAAAAAAAAAAAAAAAAAGTGACTGAAGAAATGAAATGGGTTAAAAGAAGGCAGATGTTTAGGAAATTTATTACTAATCTCTTACAATGGCACCATAGTAAGCTACCACTGAGTTACCAAATATTCATACAAGTCTTAAATTGCCAGAGACATCTATGTTTACATTACCTCTAAATGGTGTGTCTATGGGGCATTTTTATAAATGCTCAGTCTGTCACACAGAGGAAGGGGCTGACAAGAGCTAAATGGAGGGCCCTTTTTAGTTAAGAACCATGTTAGTAATTAGGTCTTGAGATTTTCATGAACAAATTTTCATTTAAGTGATATCTGGACAAAAATCAGATATATTAAGTGGTATCTTTAGATTTTAGTTCAATGGATGCTCTGAGGGAATAGGCAGTTTCAAATTTTACATTTTAAACTTAAGTAACTCTCACCTAATTTACAATAGAAGATATGTTTTGGCTTATTGTTGCTAACACTTAACCAAAAAAAACAAACAAAGTTGAATACCACAAAATAACCTGGTATTTAAACCATACCTGATACTTGTCTGTCCTCCTAAATCCCAAACTTGGAATTTAAGGTTTTTGTATGTCACCGTCTCTACATTAAACCCAATAGCTGAAAGAGAAATCAAATCGGTAGTATGTGTAGACTAATACATTCTACTTTCAAAGTATCCAATCTATTGAGTTTTAGCAATTAATAGTAACTGTTCAATCACATTATCAGCTGGGATATTATTATTTCAGTATTCTTTTTTTTTTTAATATTTTTTTAGTTGTGGATGGACACAATGTCTTTATTTTATTGCTTTGTATGTGGTGCTGAGGATCAAACCCAGGGCCTCACGCATGCAAGGCAAGCGCTCTACCGCTGAGCCACAGCCACAGCCCATTATTTCAGTATTCTATGATTCACACACACATACACACACACCAATTTGCAAGATCAGCACCACCTTCAGATTACGTAAGAATTCCCTGAAATACCTAATTCCCAGCTCAATGGAAATCCTATTAAATTAAATTCCCTCAGTACTTGCAAAAGTGTTCAGAAAATTATAGTTAGAAAGTAGTTATATTAAGTTATATTACAAAAACTGGAATTTTTGTTGGTAGGTAGCAAATAAATGGATCAAAAACAAGAACAGGCCCAGACACAGTTGGCACACACCTGTAATCCCAGCAACGTGGGAGGCTAAAGCAGGAGGATTGCAAGTTCAAAGACACCCTCAACAACTTAGTGAGGACCTAAGCAACTTAGTGAGACCTTGTCTCAAAATAAAAAATAAAAAGGGGTGGGGAGGTGACTCAGTGCTTAAACACCCCTGCATTCAATCTCCAGTACCAAAAACCAAAACAAAACACTCAAGAATAGATTCTCAACTTCTGTAATGACACATGGCTTTACAAAAGCTGGGTTCTCCAAGGTTGGCAGTCTCACAGACTCTCCTCAACAGCTCACTCATAATAAAGTCATAGCTGGATGGCTGAAGGAGTACCACACAGCTAAAGCAAGATACTACCACTTTCATTGAAAGGACTCTAACCAAGTGAAAAGGACGCTAAAAAAACTCAGGACTGATATATACAAAGATTACTTACATTTTACAAGATTAAAAATATCAAAGCAGAAAACAATTTACAGTTGTAACTGGATGATTTAAAATATATATATATACATACACATACACACACATACACACACAAACACATATATATATAGTATGAGAAACCTAAGTGGAAAACTCAAAACCAAGTTCCCTATGTCTCCCTTAGAATTAGGCAAATTACACAGTGATTACCCTCCATTCACCATGATTAAGAGCACTATTTATGTGCAAAGGACAAGAGTGTAGTATAAAGAGCCCTCACTGAAATAGGATCCACTGTGCTGCCTTGTGCACTGCATGGGCCACCAAGAGCTGCCACAGTAGAGATTAGAGATTTTGAGAAGAACCAAGGGAATTGAAATGTATTGAAAGTAGCAAAAAGAAATAAAAGATGCTACAGAGTTCCAAGAGTTGTTCTTTCATAAAAGCTAGACTTTGCTTTTAAAATTTGGAACTTCAGTAACAGTGAGTAACTATAGAGGCATAATTTACATAATCTTCAGCAAACTCTGAACTCTTCAGTTTTGTGTAAATGTATTTATCTTAAGTAAATTCGGATCAAAAAATGAAAAAATATAAATAACAGTATTCTTATATAGTTAAACAGGATTGTGGATATTTTTCTAAGATAGCAACAAATGATTTAAAGTTGAGGTGTTTCTTTTGTTATTTTTAGGTACCAGTTTATTTTTTTATTTTTTTTTATTTTTTTTTTTAGGTACCAGTTTATTTTGACACTCAGTCTTTACAACTCACATCTTTAAAAGTAATCAGTAGAACCCTGCCATCTGCAATCTCGGCTACTCAGGAGGCTAAGGCAGGAGGATACCAAGTTCAACACTTGCCTGGGCAACTTAGTAAGGCACTGCCTCAAAATTAAATAATTTAAACAAAGGCTGGGGATGTAGCTCAGAGGTACAGAACTTGCATAGCATCCCCAAGTCACTTGCCTCAAATCCAAGTACCATAATAACAATAAAAAAGAATCAATAGAATTACTTAAAAGAAACTATAATTCAAATACTAGCAAATTCAGGGGGAAAAGGCACTTTACAAATAATAATATCACTTAACATCCATATAATTCTTTACACACATTTAAAAAGCACTTTTGTTCTGTTTCTCCTGCTCCTTGGTGCTGGGATTGAACCCAGGGCCAGTGCTCTACTATCACTGAGCTATATCCTCAACCCCTACAAAGTTTTTTTGTACACTTCATTTATTTCCCCCTCAAGGCCAGCAAATATTATCTTCATTTTGTCAGTAAAGATACTGGCTCTCAATAAGATTTAGTGACTTAAGTCAACTTTAGCTCTAACTAGCAAACCTGCTGTAGGGACCTTAAATTATACCAAATTGCCTCTTAGTTTATGGAAAAGTGTTATCAGGCCAAGCGCAGTAGAGCACACCTATCATCCCAGTGACCCTGGATGCTGAGGCAGGAGGATCACATGTTCAAGGCCAACCTCAACAACACAGCAGGCCCTAAGTAACTTAGGTAGATAGACCCTGTCTCAAAATAAGAAGTAAAAACAGGGTTGGGGATATAGCTCAGTGGGAAAGCACCATTGGGTTCAATCCTCAGTTAAAAAAAAAAAGAAAGAAAGAAAAAGTGTTATTAATATTATAGTCATACTAGAAGTTTATAAACCTTATCAATTTATTATATAAATTATTTATTCAGAAAGTTATATTAGATATAAACCAGAAAGCTCCTAAAATTAGTTTATCATACCAACACTTACTAGGAATAGTAGTAACAACTTCTCCAACCTGTAATCTGTACAAAATTGTGGTTTTTCCTGCACCATCTAATCCCAAAATTAAAATCCTCATTTCCCGGGTTCCAAAGAGACTGGAAAAAATACTTGAGAAAAAACCACCTAAAAGAGAATAAAAGCAAAACCATATTCAATATTGTGTAAAATAGATGCACAATACATTTAATCTTGTCCTTTGAAAGCATACCAAATTAAATAATATATTTTCCTGGTAGATGTTTTTACTTCTAATGAAATGATTACTCAACATCACACAAGTAATTAATGATAAATATTGTGTCAGGCAGGCAAAAGATATACTAAATAACTAGAAATATAGTTACTGCCCTCATGGGGTTCAGAATAAGGATGCCTTGGCATGGTTTCCTCACTACCCCTAAAAACCAAAAGGCCAGTCAGAAGGGCAGTGGGACAATGAGGTTCCTCACACATGAAAAGCAATGATTGTACAGCAGCTCAACCATCATAATTATCTTTAATCACTGAGGCTTCTCCACTTAAGAATATAACAGGCACAAGAAATTGCGACACACAAACCAGAAATCACAAGAACTATTTCTGAAAGTCACTAGAGAAGATTTTTTAAAAAGTTGAATTAAGAATAATTTTTTAAAAAAACAGTTGACAACAAAAGTGATGCCACACTTTGCTATACAGAAAAGAGAAAAAATTAAGAGCTGGCAAGTTTGGAAAAATGAACATACCACGGGCTATATAGAACCTTGGAGAAGTCAAGAGCCTGGGCGTGACTTGACAAGGTCCTTACTACTATTTACAGGTAGGAAAAGATGCGGAAGAACAAAACTAAAGGATTATTATACAAGACAGGTCAGGAGCTGTGAGGTTCTGGAACAGGAAGTACACTCCCGAAAAACCGAGGTGGGATTTAAACCAAAGAATGTGCATCTTCATTTGAATTGGAAGGTGGTAAACAAGCACTTTCACTGGTGCTCTAGCGGGCAGAACGAACAGTCCCAAGAATTGAAATTAAATTTTCATTCACTGGAATAGTAGTAATACCCTTCCCACTTTCAATGTATTTGACTCAATTTTACACCAAGAGCTACAGCAAGTAACCGCACAGATACTAGGTTGGCTACAAAGCAACACTTCCCGTCGGACTTCTAAAAGTGACGCAGTCCCGACTCCCTAGGGGAGAGAATTCAGCTTCCACTGCGGGACGGAGCTCCTGTTCCAATGTGTCAGTGAACCTGCAACGGACACGATGCTAGGCTTCGCAAGCCCAACTGTGCCCAGCAAGTCCAGGTGGGTATGAGGGGGTGAGCGGAAAGTTGGTGTCAGGGGAAAGGACTCGCCGCCCGGCCGCCCCCGACGCCGCAGTTACGAAGGGAAGCAGCCACCGCGGCGGCGACCTCGCGGGGCGGGGTCCACCCCCGCAGGTGAACAGCCAAGGTGAGTTAAGTCCCGCCTGGCTGCCCGGGAGAAGCTGGCCGCTCTGGGCTTCCCACCGCGGCCCCTTTCCTCCCAGCGCTCAGCCGCAGCCCCTCGAGCGCTCCCAGACGCCTCGGACTGCTCACCCATGACGACCCGCCAGTCAGCCCTCGCCGGTTCTCGGAGGCAGGCCTCGACTCGGCAACGACTGTTATTCCAGACTTGGCGCCGCCACCTCCGCTAGCTTTGGCCTCCAGCCGCGGCTCCAAGGCGGTCTCCTCTCAAGCCCGGTCAGCCAGCAACTTCCACGTCGGACTCCCAGCGGGGGTGGGGGCCGGGGCCGCCGCGACTGCGCGCTGGGTACGGCGGCCTGAGCGTTCGCGTCGGCGCTTTCGACGCAAGGCCCCGGCTCGCCAAGTATAAATACTGTAGATGCCAGAATAGTAAAGAATGCAAGAACTTGAAGTCGCTCCAGATTTCCTGGATATAAATGGCTTCCGAAATACGGGAATACGAATTTTCATGTTAATTTCTGACACGAAATATTGACGAATCAGCTAACTCAGAATGCAAGTAAGGCCTCAAAGAAGCGGCCGCGCAGGACAAGGGCGCAAGCTGCGGCATCGCGGGACGTGCAGGTGCTGCAGGTCCTGGAGCACCCTAGGCGAGCGGCCCAGCTCTCCCCAGGTGCTTTCCCTAGAAGGAAACAGGACTACGCAATAATAACGGGAAGGCGCCCTCCTCCCCAGCCACCTCCCCGCGCCATCAATACCCTGCAGCCTCATACCTGAGGTCGCCACTTGAAGACTTTGCCATCTCGGTGGCTTACAGGACCAGCATTAAAGCCCCTGCCCTCTCTCACCTTCTGCCTCTGGACACCTGACCACCATTCCATAATTAGCAGTGTGAACGGACTAGGCCGGATTAGAAAGCTTGGGGACTTGTTCTCTCTTAAGAGGCTTCACTTGGGAGTGATGTAGGTACTGACAGTGAAATTGTTGAAAGGAGGGAGGAAGCGCACCTGGAAAACAGGGAAGAGTCCCCTAGACTCTTAACTTGTCAAGGTCAAGCGTTTGTCTCTTAAAAATTTCTAAGTAAACTATCCCTTAACCCCAAACCCTCAGTTCCCGCTGTAACTAACCCTTAACATTTTCTCAGTTTTCTTTCCAAATAAAAATTTCACAGGTTATGTTTTTATTTATAATAGAAATTGTCATCCATTCAAGAGTTTATGAATTACCGGAGTTTTTTTGTTTTTTGGTTTTTGGGTTTTTTTGGTACTGGGGATTGAACTCAGGGGTACTGGACCACTGAGCCACATCCCCAGCCCTATTTTGTGTTTTATGTAGAGACAGGGTCTCACTGAGTTGCTTAGCGCCTCGCCATTGCTGAGGCTGGCTTTGAACTCGCGATTCTCCTGTCTCAGCCTCCCTAAGTGCTGGGATTACAGGCTTGAGCCACCGCGCCCGGCTGAATTACCGGTTTTAACAATTTTTCCTAGCTTTATTGAGGTATAATTGACCAAAATTGTACATATTTGTGGTGTACGGTGTGATGTTTTGATATATGTGTGCGTTATGACGTGATTACCACAAACTAACATATCCTTCACCTCACAGTTGTTTGTGTAATGAGAAATGTTAAAAGATCTTCTCTCAGCAATTTTTAAGTATGCAGTACGCTGTTATTAAATATAGTCACCATGCTGTACAGTGTATCTCTAGAATTTATTCCTCTTGTCTAAAGGAAACTTTGTATCCTTTTTTCATATAAATATATTTAATCTTTTTAAACTATTTTTTGTTTGTTCTTTTTAGTTATATATGACAGTAGAATGTATTTTGACATATCATATATACATGTATTATAACTTCCCAGTTTTTGGTTGTACATGATATAGAAAATATATGTAATCTTTTGTGGCTGGCTCTGACTTTTTTCACTTAGCATGTTTTGGGGGATTATCCGTGTTGTTGCATGTATCCATAGTTCATTCCTTTTTAATACTAAGTAGTATATTCCATTGTATGGACATAGCACAATTTATCAACTCACCAGTTGATGGGCATTTAAGTTATTTCTAGTTTGGGAACTTATGAATTAGACTGCTATGAACATTTGCCTAACAGTCTTACCTAAGAATACACGTTTTCATTTCTCTGGGGTAAATACTTAGGAATGGAATTCCTTAGGTATTGTACACTTAACTTTTTAAAAATCTGCCAGGGCTGGGGTTGTAGCTCAGTGGTAGAGCACTTGCCTCTATCACTACCACTCTAGTGTGTGAGGCATTGGGTTTGATCCTCAGCACCACATAAAAATAAATTTAAAAACAGATATTGTGTTCATCTACAACTAAAAAAATTTTTTTAAGTTAAATAAAAATCTGCCAAACTTTTCCAAAGTGAGAGTACTATTTTTGCCTTCCCACCAGCACCGTATTTGGTATTGCTGTATTTTTTTTCCCAAATTTTAAAATTTTTATTTTATTTTTTTAGAGGATAACATTTCATTTCTCTGGTTGTAAGTGATATAGAATCACAACATACATGCAGTCATACATAAAGTTAGGGCTATGATGACCATCATATTCTACCACGTTTACTGTCCCCATGTCCCCTCCCCCCTTACACCTCTGTGAACAGAGTTCCTCCATTGTTCCCATGTCCTTCCCCACATTATGGATCAGCATCCACTTATCAATTAGTACATTCAGCATTTGGTTTTCTCAGATTGGCTTACTTCACTTAGCATGATATTCTCCAACTCCATCCATTTACCTGCAAATGCCATAATTTTATTCTCTTTTATTGCTGAGTAATATTCCATTGTGTATATATACCACAGCTTCTTTATCCATTCATCTATCAAAGGTTCCACAGTTTAGCTATTGTGAATTGAGCTGCTATAAACATTGAAGTGGCTGCAGCACTGTAGTACGCTGTTTTTAAGTCTTCTGGGTATAGACCGAGGAGAGGGATAGCAGGCTGAAATGGTGGTTCCATTCCAAGTTTTCTAAGGAATCTCCATACTGCTTTCAAATTGGGTGCTCCAATTTGCAGTTCCACCAGCGATTTATGAGCGTGCCTTTTTCCCCCACAAGCTCATCAACACTTACTGTTGTTTGTATTCTTGATAATTGCCATTCTGACTGGCATGAAATGAAATCTTAGGTAGTTTTGATTTGCATTTCTCTGATTGCTAGAGATATTGAACATTTTTTCATATGTCTGTTGATTGATTGTATATCTTCATCTGTGAAGTTTGTGTTCAGCTCTTTGGCCCATTTATTGGGTTGTTAGTTTTTTGGGTGATAGAAACTTTGTATCCTTTAACTAAAACCTCTCTATACCTTTGTCCTCTGGTAAACATCATTCTACTTTCTGCTTTTGTAAATTCCACTTTTTTAGATTCCAAATATGAAGTATTTTGTGTTTCTGTGCCTGCCTTGTTTCACTTAGCATAATGTCTTCCAAATTTGTCTATGCTGACATACATGACAAAATTTCCTTTTTAAGCCTGAATAGTATTCCATTGTGTGTGTGTGTGCACGCGCATGCATCACACACACACACACACACACACACACACACACACACACGCCCCAGGAAGAAAAGTTTATTTTGGCTTCTTTCTTACATTTTGCATCACCCTCTCACCCTCTCAGGAGCTGCCACAGGGACTCTGGCCCTGCTACACTCTGTCTAGCTTTCCAGGCCTTACTTTGAAATCTTTGTGGAAGCCTCCATGGAGTTAGCCTTCCCTAACTCCAGCATCCTGAATTCCTACAGAACCAGTACCACATGGTTGACTCCAGTGTCTGCCATCATTGAGCAGTAACCATGCATCCTGTGACCATGGGTGCAGCAGCCTCAGTGCCTATACAGCTGAGCACAGTGAAACAACTTTCTAGGTGCCCTCATATCCTCTTCTCAAAGAATTTGTACTTAGACACCCTTGAGCCTGAGATGAACATGGTCTTGCCAATCCCTGGGATGGCTTCAAGCCATCTTTCCTATTGTCTCTGTGTAAAGTACTTAGCATCTCTTTAGTGGCTGTAATATCTTTAATAACCACAATTTTCTTAGCACCAATTTTACTCACTTTTCTGGCCAAACTGCAAATTTTTCAGATCTTTCTGCTTCTGATTATCATAGTAAACTTACTTAAAAGCTACCAGCAATATCCATGCCATAACCTGAATGCTGTACTGTCTTGAAATCTCCACCAGATTTATTAGTACATCACCTTTAAATTCCACCTTACAAAAAATCTCAGGACATAAGCAAAATATTGGCAATGTCTTTGACAGAAGGTAGCACAAATGGCCTCTAATTCAATTTCCAATAGAGTTCTCGTCCTCGGAAACCTCATGAGCCTAGACTTTACTCTCCACATGTCTAACAGCATCCTGGTCTTTTGAGCACCCACCAAAATCAACCACTCTGGGTTCGATCCTCAGCACCGCATATAAAAAATGAATAAAGGTCAATCAACAACTAAAAAAAAAAAAAAATTAAATAAATAAATAAATTATTTAAAAAAAAAAAAAAAAAAAAACATCCTAAAGGCCTTCCAGCTTACAGCTCTAAGCTTTTGAAAATTCCTCCCATAAACTCCCAGAACGCTTACAAAACCTTTTGAACTACATGGTCAGGTAGCAACAACCCCACATCTCAGTACCGATTTCTGTTTTTACCGATTTCTGTTTTCTCATTGTGACCCAAAGACCTGAAAAGAATAATATAGAGGAGAAAAAGGTTATTTTTGGCTCACACTTTGAGAGGGTCAATCCGTGATCAGCAGACTCCATAGTTCTGGGCCTGAGGTGAAGCAGAATGTCACAGTGGAAGGGCATGGCAGAGGAAGCAGAGCCACATTCTCTTTTTTAATGTGTCATTTCACACATGTTAATTTCATATCTTGACTATTGTGAATGACACTGCGATGAGCATGGGAATGCACGTATCTCTTTGACATACTGATTTTATCTTCTCTGGATATACACCCAGAAATGGGTATATGAGTAAAATTGGTGCTAAGGAAATTGTGGTTGTTAAAGATATTACAGATATTTGTAATTTCTTGAGGAATCTCCATACTATTTTTCATAATGGCTATATTAATTTATATTCCTACTGACTGTTCTGGTTTGTTTATTTGTTTTGTTTTTGGTGCTGGGGATTGAAGCCAGGGGTGCTTTACCACTGAGCTACATCCTCAGCTCTTTTTAATTTATTTTTTTTAATTTTTTTTTTTTTTTTTTTTTGGTACTGGAGATTGAACTCAGGGGCACTCGACCACTGAGCCACATCCTCAGCCCTATTTTGTGTTTTATGTAGAGACAGGGTCTCACTGAGTTGCTTAGCGCCTCACCATTGCTGAGGCTGGCTTTGAACTCGTGATTCTCCTGTCTCAGCCTCCCTTAGTGCTGGGATTACAGGTTTGCACCACTGTGCCCGGATTTTAAAATATTTTTATTTGTTGATGTATCTTTATTTTATTCATTTATTATTTATATGCGGTGCTGAGGATCGAACCCAGTGCCTCATGCATGCTAGGCAAGCACTCTACCACTGAGGTACAGCCCCAGCCCTCTTTTTATTTTTTATCTTGAGACAAGGTCTTGCTGTGTTGCTTAGGACCTCACTAAGTTGCTGAGGCTGGCCTTGAACTTGCAGTTCTCCTGCCTCAGCCTCCCCAGTTGCTGGGAGTACAGGCATGCAATACTATACCCAGTACTCGTCCAGTTGTCTCTATGTTTGCCTGTTGTTCTCATCCTTCAAGACTATACATTCACAGAAATTTTCCTTGCAAGGCAACATTTGGTCTTGTTTCTTTTTATGATTTGTTATTTGAGAAGGGGAGAGTGACTCCTTACCTGAATACCTGAATCTTTTTGAGGCTATCCTTTGTAAGCATTGTGTTCCAAGTGTCAGACCTTATGAATCCACTGCACTTTTTCCCTATTCTTCATTGGACTCCTCTTCATCAAGATTAGTTGCTGCCGCTAGGCACAGTGGCCCACACCTGTAATCCCAGTGGCTTGGGAGGCTGAGACAGGAGGATCGCAAGTTCAAAGCCAGCCTCAGCAAAAGTGAAACACTAAACCGGGCGCGGTGACGCAAGCCTGTAATCCCAGCACTTAGGGAGGCTGAGACAGGACAATCGTGAGTTCAAAGCCAGCCTCAGCAATGGTGAGGCGCTAAGCAACTCAGTGAGACCCTGTCTCCACATAAAACACAAAATAGGGCTGGGGATGTGGCTCAGTGGTGGAGTGCCCCTGAGTTCAATCCCTAGTACCAAAAAAAAAAAAAAAAAAAGTGAGATGCTAAGCAACTCAGTGATACCCTGTCTCTAAATAAAATATAAGAAATAGGACTGGGAGCCGGGCGTGGTGGCTCACGCTTGTAATCCCAGCACTTAGGGAGGCTGAAACAGGAGAATCGCGAGTTCAAAGCCAGCCTCAGCAATGGCGAGGCGCTAAGCAACTCAGTGAGACCCTGTCTCTACATAAAACACAAAAAATCGGGCTGGGGATGTGGCTCAGTGGTCGAGTGCCCCTGAGTTCAATCCCTGGTACCAAAAAAAAAAAAAAGAAAAAAGAAATAGGACTGGGAATGTGTTCAGTGGTCGAATGCTCCTGAGTTCAATCCCAGGTACCAAAAAAAAAAAAAAAAAAAGAGTAGTTGCTGCCACTTATCATATCTTAACCATTGCTACTTTCCATTTATGTCTCTAACAGATTTATGTTTGGGTACAATTGCACATAATATTTGAAAATAAATATTTCCTTTAAAAGGGAACAAAAAATGTGCTGTAATATAACTTTGTATGCAGACTACATAGAACCAAATAATCAAATGAGATATATGTGAAGATGTTTTGTATGCTGAAGTGCTGTATACAAATTAAAAAACATTAATATTGACTAGTAGATGGCCTTTCAGCTCTTCATAATCTATACTAGGCATCTAATAACAAGTCACAATGAAAACAACAGTTTAATAAAAACTAACCAAAAACTTAATAAGCAATTTGATCTAAATAATCCCAGCAGCTCGGGAGGCTGAGGCAGGAAGATCATGAGTTCAAAGCCAGCCTCAGCAAAAGCGAGGCACTGAGCAACTCAGTGAGACCCTGTCTCTAAATAAAATTCAAAAAAGACTGGGGATGTGGCTTAGTGGCTGAGTGCCCCTGTGTTCAGTTCCTGGTACCCACCCCCCCCCAAAAAAAAACCCTATTTTTCAAAACTTACCCATTTAATCCTCTTTATCAGTAAAGATCTGTTACAATTCCCTGAATGCATTTAAGAAAAAAAGAAAACTTCATTCTCAGGAACTTCTGATGTAAAGAAAAATTCCAAAATACTAACATGGGGTGTTACCTTTAAATTTTTCTAAACTTAGGACAACTAAAATAATTTTCTTATTAACACTTATTATTTCAGGGCCTTATGAAGTTATGCTTAACACTTATTATTTCAGGGCCTTATGTTTATGAAGTATGTGAAAGTAATTCCTACTCTCATCAATCCCAGCTACTCTGGAGGTTGAGCTAGGATCATCACAAGTTTGAGGCCAGCCTACACAATTTAGCAAGATCCTGTCTCAGAATAAAACAGCTCAGTGAGTAGAACACCCCTTGGTCCCATCCCCAGTACCAAAAAAAAAAAAAAAAAAATCTAACTTAGAAGAACTTGGGGATAGGATAAAATTAAAATGCCTTCAAAAGGTGTTAAGACTTTTTAAAAGAAAAAAGTTTAATGAATTGACACAAATGCAATATTTAGAATAGTTCTCAAAACTTCATAAATATTCATTCTTTTTAAAATATTTGAGATTGGGCTGAGTGCTCAATGTTAGAGCACTTGACTAGCATACATGAGGCCCTGAGTTCAATCTCCAACACCCCAAGGGGAAAAATGTTGAGATAAATTTATAATTAACAAAAACATAACTACCAGAAGAAACTTAGCTCATCTTTCTTGGTGACTATATCTCATCTCCACCTAATGCTCACTTTTCTCAATTTATAAGCCTCAAAGTTACTACTTTCATAAGAATGCAATTTTTAATGCATAAAGTATTAAAAACCAAGATTACAAAATTGCTATTTCCTGTGTGTTTTCTGATTTTAACTCAAGATAGCCATTATTCTATGAGAGATTTACATAACTTTAAGGTAGTGTTGCTCTTCAAAATGTAGTCATTCCCATTAACATTGACCTGGCATAATCCCAAAAAACCAAATGCCGAATGGTCTCTCTGATTAATGGATACTGATGAATAAGGGAGGTGGGAATGGGAAACAAGAGAAATAGAGAAACACTGGACGCAACATGGGGAAGGTGGGGGGCAGGAAAGGGGAATGGGTATAGTAAAGATGGTTGATAAAAAATATATATAAATATATATATATATACTGTTCATTGAAAGTGCATATAAAGATGTTTAATATGAAGAATGTAATCTGCTTATAATTTTGTGCAAAGTTAGAAAAATTATGATTGTAACAATATTTTTTTCTATTTGCCTC
>CM053403.1:18169072-18193277 GCA_028644305.1 Xerus rutilus | reverse complement strand
TTTGGTACCGGCGATTGAACTCAGGGGCACTCGACCACTGAGCCACATCCCCAGCCCTATTTTGTGTTTTATGTAGAGACAGGGTCTCACTGAGTTGCTTAGTGCCTCGCCATTGCTGAGGCTGGCTTTGAACTCGCGATTCTCCTGTCTCAGCCTCCCTAAGTGCTGGGATTACAAGCGTGAGCCACCGCGCCCGGCTGTGGCTTTTAGTTATTTAAAACAGTTCATTTTATTTAAACTCTAAAGGATTTCCATTCTTAAGTTAGTGTACCCATCTCTGATGGAAACTTCTGTTCACAAAATAAAGTGAAAATTCTAGGAAGACACTGATACTTTTAATGATCTTTATTTTATTATTCTCTAGCTTGTGATAAAATAGTCACAGGGGGAGATTTTCTTAAATTCTGGGTTTGCAAAACTCTCTGTCCTCTCCTAATGTGAGTTCATCAGAATGGAGCAACACTGGATACAGAATCAGTAGAGAGCAGAAGGGCTGAAGCAGGCCTGGCATTCTTACAGGATTGTTAGAGCCAGAAGCACTTGAGATCACCTGGCCCAGTCTTGTTTTATAAGTACGGACACTGTGGCCTGGCCAGCTCAAGAGACACAGAATCTGGCTTAAACTCTCTCTTCATGCCCTGGTTCCTTCCATCTTAAGTGAAACACAGGAAAACAGAAAATTGTGAGAGAATCAAGAAACACAAATGAGACTGGCACAGCGGCACATGCCTGTAATCCCAGTGGTTTGGACTCAAGCAATCCTCCTGCCCCTACCTCAGGAAGTCAGACATGTCACTGCACCTGGTTAACTATGTTTTAGTATCCGTATTTGTCACGGTATGGCCATATTTTTCAAAAAGGAAATCAAGGCTGTGGATACAACTCAGAGGTAATTACTTGCCTACTAGTCACAAAGCCCTGGGTTCGATTCCACCAAAGAAAGAAAGAAAGAAAGAAAGAAAGAAAGAAAGAAAGAAAGAAAGAAAGAAAGAAAGAAAGAAAGAAAGAAAGGAAGGAAGGAAGGAAGGAAGGAAGGAAGGAAGGAAGGAAGGAAGGAAGGAAGGAAGGAAGGAAAGAAGGAAAAGAAAGAAAATGTTGGCTTTGTCTCACAAATCCTCACTGTATATGCATTTTATGTTTATCATGTGTATCGTTATTAATAGTCTAGCAGTTACCTTGCAATAGTCTATATGCAGATTCAACTGTATTACTTCATTAGATCTTCATAAAAATGCTGAGCATGGAGGCACAACCCTGTTAACCCAGCAACTCCAGAGGCTGAAGCAGGAGGATTCCAAGTTCAAGGCCAGCCTCAGCAACTTAACGAGGCACTATCTTGAAATAAAAAATGAAAATTAAAAATGGCTGGGGGTGTAGCTCAATGGTAAAATGTCCCTCAGAGTTCAATCCTCCATACCAAAAACAAACAAAAAGCCAAAAACAAAAACTTTCATAAAAACATCAAAAAGAAAATACTATTATTCTTTAATTTTTAAAGTCAATGAATGGAAGTTTAGATAAGCTAAGCTTAGCTCAGCGGTTTACTAATTATGTACCTGTTTGACATCAGAACCTGGCCTCAGTATTTTACAGCTGTAAAAATAATCTAGCCCACCTCACTTAAGAAATATCCTTAGCAAGACTAGGGATAGCTCAGTAGTAGAGCATGTGCTTAGCATGTGTGTGGCCCCGCATTGGTTTCCCAGCACCCCTCCACCACCAAAAATACCTGAAATTAATTTACATATTATTTTCTAAATGGTATTTCTTTTTATTTGATTTAGGATAAGTAAATACATTATCAATAGGAGGAAATTGGACCTAATTTAGAAATCATTTTTTCAGTTCCAATTTATTTTTGTAATACATAATTTTTAAATATACCTCCAAAAGATATTTTTAAAAATTGAAACAGTATGAAAGTACAGAGCATTTTCATACTTTAATCTTCATTCCACCCTCAGTCACCTTCTCAGAATTTATCATTAAATAGTCTTATGTATACTTCCAAATGTATTCTATGTATATACACATAAATGTATATATCTTTTTGTGTGTGTTTAGGGTATGAGGATTGAGGTCATGGGTACTCTACCACTGAGCCATTTATTTTATTTTGAGACAGGGTCTCACTAACTTTCCCAGGCTGACCTTGAACTTGTGATCCTCCTATCTCAACTTCCCAAGTTGCTGGGATTACAGGTGTATGCCACTGAGCCCAGTGGTATGTATACTTTAATAGAAATGGTAGAATTTGTATATAGTATAAATATAAATAATAATATAATTATTAATTATGTAATATATATGATTAATATAAATAGTATCAATTAATATAATAGTATCAATGTTTATACTATTCTGTACCTTTCTACACTTAACAATAACATAACAATAATGTATGTTGGCATGTAATCTATATTATTACATGCAGATTTACTATTACTATTACTATTTCAACAACTGCCATAAAGATAGAGAGTGAAATGAAAAGGTGAAAATTCATTGATAGTAATAATAGCATTCCTTGGCTCCATCTTCTACAAATAATGGGAAGACTCCCAGCCCCTCTGCAAAGCCGACATATATGTCCTCTCAGCCCCCAGGTATGGGGAGTATTCAGGTACATTCTCTGATCAAACCCTACTGCAAAGGGTCCTTTCTTCCATCATGTCCCACAAAGGGGATAGTGTATCATAACAACTTATCCAGTTCTTGTTTATGATATGAGTCATAAACTCTTCAAATCTGAATGATAAACAACATGCAACACCCCAAATTGGCTTTCTCCCTCCAGTAACGAATTCCTTGGACACTTCTAGGTCTCTCATGCAAACAGACCTCTAGTGGATCCTGTCCAACAAACCCCCTGCAACTCCCTGTTGTGTGTCAATCCATTATCTTAAGATGGGTCAAGCCTGACCCTTCCTCCCATTCCTTCCTGTTAGAATCAGCTTATCCTATAGGAGCATTATCGGCTACATGGAGAAAAAGGACTTCATTAATGAATGCCAAAGTGGATGTTATTGTTCTCATTTACTGAGAAAAGTGAGGTAAAGTGCCATCTATGAAAAAAGTATGGCTGGAGTGTTCGATATGAGGAACCATTTGAAGCACAACTGGTATTCAAACTCTTAGTAAATTCTAAGATCATTCTGGGCAGTTATGTGCCCTCAGGCATTATATATGTTTAATCACTCATTCATCCATCCATTCATTCATTCATTCATTCAATGAATATTCATTGAGCACTGGAAATAGGCTAACTACTTTATTGGCCCTAGGGATTTGCCTCAAAGGGAGGAGAATGTGTAACTTTTCAACATGTAAACAAGTAAATAAATGAAACACTTACAGATTGCAATAAATTCTGTGGTAGAAATCTGTGAGGTAAAGTGATAAATTGTAACTAACAGGGGAGAAGGGGCTATTTTAGACAAACAGGTCAGGGAAGGTCTCAAAGAAGGTGACATTTCAACTGAAGGCTGAAGAGTGAAAGATGAGAAGGAGATAGTCATGGGAAGACTGGGCAAGAGTGTCCAGGCAAACAGCCACTTGAACTTTCCAGCTCATTTCAACACAGTACAAGTTGCACTCAAAATACACTTCTCAAATGAATATGAATTCATACTGCTTTACCAAGTGCTAAAACATATTTTAAAGCCAACTATTACCTGATCTGAAATATTTCCAAAAATATACAAAAAATAGTTTGATTATATGATTTATTTTTATAAAAATCCTTGATGATCTCTTCTTGATATTGACCATGTCAACATAATATATTCCTTCAAGAAGTACTTATCAAGTCCCTATTGCATGCCTGATCCTGCACTGGACTGGTGATAAAGCAAAGAAGTGAAAAAAAAAGTTGATTTAAAATGAGTACTGGGCTGAGCATCAAAGACCAATATTCTAGTTCTGGGTTTTCTGTCTAATCAGATTTATATCTGGAGGTCAATCAGTTATCTTTTCTGCACCCCAGTTTTCCCATTTGTGCAATATCAATAGGTAGGGATAGATCAGTGGTTTTGCAAGCAGTTCTGTGGTGCCCTTGCGGGACCAGATGGGATCTCACCAGGAGAGATTCCCTGTATTTTATATGTTGACATTCCCTATGAGAATCTGGTATAGAAACAGTTCCACCAGCCCTGCACGGTGTTATATGCCTGTAATCCTAGCAACTTGGGAGACTGAGGCAAGATGATCCCAAGTTCAAGCACAACCAGGACAATTTAGGAAGACACTTTTTCAAAATAAAATAGAAAGGACTGGGGATGCAGCTCAATGGTAAAGCACATTGAGCTGGAAAACCTTTCTTTTTCATTTTTTTTTCCTTTTCCCCTTAGAATTTCTTACAACCCAAAAGTAAACATGTGGACATTCTGTTTGAGACAACTTATGGATAATATGGAATAAAGAGAATCTTTCCTGGCGTGAATGCAGAAAATGTGAACTTTTAATACAAACATAACATCTCCCTCATGTTATAAACATTAACCAAAGTTCCTTGCCCTCTCCAAAACAAGGGCATATTTAATTGTTGCTGATATCTTAAATGTTCTTTGTTCTTTCAGAATTTTTGAGTGCCTACATGTGTTTTAATTGTCTTCTTTTCTCCTTTCAAAATATCTGACCATCTTTAAGTAATAAGGAAGGAAATACTAAGCTGGCAAAATGTGGGATGTGAAAATGGTGCTGTGGGCATGAGAAAACTGCTCCTATTACATTAGCAAGTTTCAAGTCCTTAACAGAAAGAAGAACTGGCTTGTTAATACCAGTTGTGCTTAGTCATGTATTTTTTTTTTTTAGAGATTTTTTGCATTTATGCATCGGCTTTTTCGCTGGCATCAACGTGGGAAAGTCACATGAATTCAAGTTTGGGCTCAGTTTTTCCTGTCCTTTTCCTCTTTGACACCTATCTGTGGTATACGGATGTTATGAAACTGGTAGCAAAGACCTCCAGTCATTGCAAAAATATTTCGCACCCTCTCTTCTCTTGCTTAAAATACTTAGACTGTGCTTCTTTCTTTAGGCCATGCAAGGCCAGTATTCTACATGGTTGGGTACTTGGTCTTGGGTAGTGGACTTACTTGGTAATGAACATGTCAGATACTCATTGCTGGCCCTTGGCAACATTGCATAGTAGTTTTTCCCTTGATATTCCATTTGGGGTGATCCCTTCTGCCTGGCAGTCAGGGCTTCTGAGAGCATTTCTGCCTCTGGACCTCTAGCCAAGTCCAAATTCTCTGACCAAATTCATCAAGTTCCAGGTTTTTCTGACCTCTTTCCCTTGCTTATCTTTGGGTGACTTCTAGCTAACATAAGACATTCACACTAAAGTATTGCAGCAGGTATGGGGTGGAAGCAGTGTTACTTCCAAATGAATATTTCATTGTCATTTAGTGGCTTTCTAAAGAGTTATGAATAACATAGGATTTCAGGTAGCTACCAAGGGAGGTATCTCCCCCCCACCAACCACAGCTTTCTTAAAATGTTTTTCAAAGCAACACTGTGTTTCCACACACCCCCCACACCCACAGCAATACTTTAGTGTGAAAGTCTTACGTTAGCTAGAAGTCACACAAAGATAAACAAGGGAAAGAGGTCAGAAAAACCTGGAACTTGATGAATTTGGTCAGAGAATTGACCCCAGAGAGGGCCATCTTTGCTAAATGGTGATAAGCCATTTGCCTTTCTTATTCAATGAAACTTGCTTACTCATAGCTCATCATGTTCCCTCAAAAATAATGAGTAAGCGATATTTCAAAGTTTCAGCAAAAACATTGAAGGAGCCTGCCTAAAACTATTGGATTCAAATTAGCAGTATAAAAAGAAGTCACATTACTTGCTAGTCAATGTTTCTGCTAAATAAAGGTTTTTTTATTTTCCACTAGGAAAGTACTCACAGAAAGTTTTAAAAAGAGGATTCACAAAGAAACATAGGAAATTACAGCTGAGTGAGAACCTTGGGATCTTCTAGGCCAAAGTACACATTTTATGGAGAATGAAATAGAAGTTCCTAAGCTAAGTTACCCAAGACTACCCAGCTAGTAGTATAGTAGCTATAGTTATAGCATCTCATAGCATCATAGCTCACTCTCTTCTTTGTAGCACAACATAAGTAATTTTTTTTTTTGGTACCAAAGATTGAACTCAGGGGTACTCGACCACAGAGCCACATCCCCAGCCCTATTTTGCATTTTATGTAGAAACAAGGTCTCACTGAGTTGCTTAGTGCCTTACCCTTGCTGAAGCTGGCTTTGAACTCACAATTCTCCTGTCTTAGCCTCCCAAAGTGCCAGGATTACAGGCATGCACCACCACGCCCTGCTCATAAGTAATATTTTTGCTTAGAAGAAATAAGTAGCACTTTCACATCCACTTGTAATTTGATCAATGTCTGCCTCCAACACTACATTCTTACCTTCCTGATTATAGAAGTTCTATCTAGTTTTGCTTGCTACTTGACAGAAGAGTAGTCAGTGAACAATAAATATTTGAGTACCAGTAAACATGGAGTCAAGATGGGGTTCTTGCTATGCTGTCCAGGCTAGTCTCCAACTCATGGGCTCAAGTGATCCTCCAACCTCAACCTCCCAAGTGCTGGAACTACAAGCACGTGCCACCTTGCTTAGTTTATTAGGGAGCACTTTATCAAGATTACTTGAATCTGTGTTTTCTCTAATTGCAATTCTAAATAGCCCCCAATAAATGTAATTGTCTTTGTTCTTGGAAAAGTAGAAAAACAACTTTTTAAAAGAACCATATATTGATGACCTGGTTGGTATGCTAGGCACCAGAAAGTAAGTTTGGGGCAAGGATGTATACAGAATGCTCCAAATGTAAGTCAGTACCTACAGGACTGATTGGCAGAATCCAAGCTGTGATTCTCCTACTTTTCAACAGAAAACTATGGCTTCTCTCTCAGAAATTTTGAAGAGAAAAAAAAAAAGTTTTTGAGAGAGGAGCAGAGTCATGAATGTTTATGACTATTAATACTATAGTAACAAAAAAAATTTGAGGAGGAATGGCAATGTTTGAAAGCAAAGACTTTCAGGCAGCAAAAAATTAAGGATCCCTTGGAAAGGTCATGAATTAGAAAACACACCTATACTGGACACCTTGTGTCACTCTAAAGAATGTCTGACACAGGCTACTTATAGAGAGGAGGTTTATTTAGCTCATGGTGTAGTGGCATCCCCTCCTCCACAGAAGATCTTAATAAAGCTTCTCCAGAAATCTGCACCCTAATTGATCTTAGGACCATCAGCAAAAGAGTCTCTACAAAAGAGTTCAATGTAGTTAAACTTCCTATTTCCTGTTGCTCTGTCTTACTTGACCACCCGGCCTGAAAGAGATCAGCACTCCAGGTGCTGAATGCCCCTTTACTATTTTTTTCACAAACATTTAGGAACTATCTAGTATAGTAACAATAGGTTACAGAAGTGTGTTTGCAAATGCACAGTGTGGTAGGAAAGACAGGTCCTTAACAACGCCTCTGGCCTTGAGGGGGAACTTCACAGAGATGTTTACATTTCAAAGATAAACGCTGTTACTACTTGGACTCCACAATAACAACTGGTGGGGGAGAAAAGAAAGGGGAGAGTAAGCTCTCCCCTTCTCAGGCACTGTCCTTGAAAGATTAACTTGCCCAGAACAGTGAAAGAAAAAGCTGCTTTTGTGTGAATTTCTGCAGACTGTGAATTTCGGAGCCCCTACCCTTACACACTGGATATAAAGTTCTGAAACTGCCTGGCCTTGGGGTTCAGGGGAATTAATATATTACAGCAAAAGCTTTACCCTCTGAACCTAGCTGCAACCAAATAAAACTGTTTCCTGCTATCTTCGGTGTCTGCCTCGTCTGTCCCTACAACAATGGTTTTGGAGGTCCAGAGTACAAATGGCAAGACACAGGCTCTTGACGACCTCACCTCATGGCGGCAACTAGCGCGGCAAGCGATTCCATCTGGAGACAGGAGCAGAGGAAGGCAGGTGCAAGACTTGCTCCGTTTATAATAACCATTACACAAGAACCCAGGGGTCTGGGCTGGGATTGTGGCTCAGTGGTAGAGCACTTGCCTCACATGCATGAGGCAATGGGTTCTATCCTTAGCACCACATAAAAATTAAATAAAGATATTAAAAAATTAAATAAAGAAGCCGGGCGCAGTGGCTCAAGCCTGTAGTCCCAGCACTTAGGGAGGCTGAGACAGAATTGCGAGTTCAAAGCCAGCCTCAGCAACGGCGAGGCGCTAAGCAATTCAGTGAGACCCTGTCTCTACATAAAAAACACAAAATAGGGCTGGGGATGTGGCTCGGTGGTCGAGTGCCCCTGAGTTCAATCTCCAGTACCCCCCCAAAAAAAAATTAAATAAAGATATTGTGTCCATCTACAACTAAAAAAAATTTTTTTTAATTAAAAAAAGAACCCAGGGGTCACCCTGAAAACTCATGCCTCCAATGACCCAAGGTTCTCTCACAAAGGTCCTACCTTGTAATGGTCTACACCAGTTCCCAGTACCCCCACCCTGGGGATCACATTCCCAACATAAACCCTTGGGGAGATACAAATCATGTTCAAATCATAGTACTGAAAGCGCACATAAGCCCCCATGGAGACCCAGTTCTCAGTAGTTTCTTTTTGTTTCTGTTTGCTCTATCTCTTATGAATTACCTGCCCAACGAAGTCTATCTCTTACAGATTAACCAGACTCTAAAATTAGTAGAAATGCACAAGACCCTCCCTTCCTGAGCACTCCCTAGTCCCAAATTACTGCAAGTCACATCTGGAAGGGTGCTTGCCGGAAACACTGACCACAATAACAACTAGACAATAACCACAATAACAACTAGAGTGGATTGTGTAGATACAATCCACTCTACTCAGCACATAACTTTGATCATTTATGTTTTCTTTAGATCCACTGAACTGATACTCTCATTGACCTACATGAATGAGGTGAGATCGGTATGGCCTACACTCCAGGAGAGGCTGCTTTTCAAAATACTAGACAACTGAGGCCCCCAGTTTTCTGGAACCAATATTCTATACCTTGAAAAATACAAAAAGATTCTCCCTTAGAGGAAGGGGTAAGAGCCAGGCACAGTGGCACATATCTGTAATCCCGGAGAGTTGGGAGGCGGAAGCAAGAGGTAAGTGGATCTAAAATTCAAGGCTAACCTCAGCAACTTAGGGAGGGCCTAAGCAATTGTCTTTTCAAAAAAAAAAAAATGAGGTTGCTGGGAATCTAGCTAAGAGAGAGTGACAGGGAGAAGGAGAGGAAGAGGGAGATAGGAGGAGAGATCTAACCATCTTCCAACAAGGCCTTACTAATAAAGCTTTTTCTTTCTCCAGCACTCTACTTCTCCATTCATAGAATCTACTGAGTGGAAATGAACAGAATCTTGTGTGGTTACAGTATCACCCCTTCCTTGCAAATTCACTATCTCAAGAGTCTAAGTGAGTCCCTCAACGAAAACCACAGTTGCTGGTAGCTTCCTGTTTCCCGCAAGGCTGGAAACTGCCTGGTAAAACCTACAAAAACAAACAACATGTTTCCAAAACTGTATTGCAAGAGTTTCTAAATCGAAGAACAATTCCCCAAAAGTCTTTGGACTGGGAGACTGAAGTTGTATTGAAAGGGGGCACAAATGAGATATGTCAGAATACTCCATAAATAGAGACTAGTTGTGAGGAAATAAAATCACTTATATACCAAGAGAAATACTAATTGAAGCATTGATATATTTTCCATTTCCCATGAATTTGTTTAATCCAACCAGCCACCATTACTTTTTAAATGTAATTTAAATGTAATTGTTTTTTTAACCGATACACAAAAAATAACAATTGTACATATTAGTGAGTACCCACAATGTTTTGATACATGTTTATATAGTATGTTTAGATCCAGTTAAATATATCCATGTCCTCAAACATTTATCATTTCTTTGTGGTGAAGACAAATTCCATTCGCTTCTATCTAACTGTATCTTAGAACCCACTGATAAACCTTACTATTCTTTGTCTTCTCTCTCTCCCATCATTTTTGAAAGAGGATAAAGAGCCAACTCAAATTTCTCTTCCTTTGCAGGCATGTTTCCTTTGCAGAACAATATCAGAAATACAGAATAAGTAATTTAATATATGTAATGTGCCTAGAACAGTGCCAGACATACAATACGTGCTCAATTACTGCTTTTTTTTTCTTCCCAGCAGTAGAGATTGAACCCAGAGGCACTCTACCACTTAAACTATATCCCCAGCCACCCCCCCTTTTTTTTGAGTCAAGAGTTTTGATAAGTTGCTGAGGCTGGCCTTGAACTTGTGATCCTCCTGCTCAGTATCCCAAGTACCTGGGATTACAGGCATGCATCACCACCCTTGGCAATGACAGCTTATTTTTTTTTAAGCGATAAAACTATTAATGGGCAGAGTTGGAGGTTGACTCCCACTTAAAAGAGTTATCTCCGGACAGGTAAAAGCCACTGCAAAGTGTTCTAGGCAACTACAACTTCATCCAAAGCTGGAGAAATTTTTCCCAGGAAGGACATGGGAGCCTGGCAGTCCTGGCTCAAACCAATCGGCCCCGAAGCCTTTCAAATACTTTGGTTCTCAAGGCAGACTTGTGACTATGGGGTCCTGTTTTGTTTATGGGGATCCAGGATCTTCAGACTCCAATACAGCTGGCTATTTTGATGTTTGTCCAGAAGGATGGAATAATGGAAAGGAAAGTGAACTCCAGGACACAGTTGGATCCCACTACTTTCTGGAGGTTGAGCTTGAGATTCTTTATTGAGTAATAGGGCTAACGATAGTGCCAACGTGGGGGTGAAATTGTTGGGAAGATTAAAAGAGCTAACACATGTAAAGCACTTAGCACAGGGCAGGCCCAGCATATCATAAATAAGCAACAAGTAGCATTGTTATGGATATTCTATGAACTCTTCCTGCAGCAGTTTTAACTGTTGGCCCAGGAGGTGGTGGTGGTTGTTGTTATTGTTTGCTTGTAGGGACTGAACCCAAGGGCACTTAATCACTGAGCCACACCCCCAGCCCTTTTTCTTTATTTTTTTGTTTTTTGTTTTTGGTACCAGGGATTGAACTCAGGGGTACTCGACCACTGAGCCACATCCTTAGCCCTATTTTGTGTTTTTATTTAGAGACAGTCTCACTGAGTTGCTTAGCACCTCGCCATTGCTGAGGCTGGCTTTGAACTCGCCTCAGAGTCACTGGGATTATAGGCTGTGCCACTGCATCCGGCAACTGTTCAGTTTTCTTTCTTTCTTTCTTTCTTTCTTTCTTTCTTTCTTTCTTTCTTTCTTTCTTTCACAGAGATCGAACTCAGGGGCACTCAACCACTGAGCCACATCCCCAGCCCTATCTTGTGTTTTATTTAGAGATAGGGTCCCACTGAGGCTAGCCTTGAACTCACGATCGTCTTATCTCAGTCTCTCAAAGTGCTGGGATTACAGGCGTGAGCCACCGCGCCTGGCAAGTTTTAAAACTAAAAGTCCTACATCTTGGTGTCACTGGAAAGGGGTACAAGGAAGTCCCCCAGAAGGGAGTCCCCGCTCAACTTTTCCCTGGCAGGTTCTTGACTTATGTCACAGACAGGAATTTCAGGGCATGTCAAAAGAGGTGCAAAGTCTTAAGAAGGCAAAGAGATTTACTTAAGAAAGCAAGCAATAGAGCAGGATAGGCACTCAAAGAAGTGGGGACACTCAGAATAAGGCCTACTTGTGGAGTGGTGGGCTCTTCTTTTCAAAGAAAACTTTGTAAGTAATAAACCTGAGAAGTGTGAGGGGGTGACAGACTGGTGAGTTCGATTCTCTTAATCCTACGGCACAGAGCAGGTCACAGTGGCCTGGTTCTTTCAGGATCTTTAGGTTGATGTCATCCAATCAATAATAACATTTTGGAATACAACATATCACAAGTTTCTAACAGTATTTTTTTTTTTCTGTTTTATTTAAAGAAAATATGTTGCCAGGCATGATGGCACACACTTGTAATCCCAGCAGCTCTGGAGGCTGAGGCAGGAGGATCCCAAGTTCAAAGCCAACCTCAGCAATTTAGCAAGACCCTGTCTCAAAATAAAACATAGAAAAAGAGCTGGAGAGTAGGTGCAGTGGTGCACGCCTGTAATCCCTGCACTATGGGAGGCTGAAACAGGAGAATCGTGAGTTCAAAGCCAGCCTCAGCAATGGTGAGGCGCTAAGCAACTCAGTGAGACCCTGTCTCTACAGAAAACGCAAAATAGGGCTGGGGATGTGGCTCAGTGGTCGAGTGCCCCTGAGTTCAATCTCCAGTACCAAAAAAAAAAAAAAAAAAAATAGGGCTGGGGATGTGGTTTAGTGGTTAAGTGCCCCTGGGTTCAATCCCTGGTACACTCCTCCTCAAAAAAAAGAAAGAAAATATGTGCATGCTGCGTGCAAGAGCACACGCCTGTAATCCCAGCTACTTGGGAGGCTGAGGCAGGAGCTGCACAAATTCAAGGCCAGCCTGGGCAATTTAGCAAGGTCCTGTCTCAAAATAAAAAAGTGACTGGGAATATAGTTTAGTGGTAGAGCATCTCTGGGTGGTTCAATCCCCAGTACCAAAAAAAGAAAAGAAAAAGCTGGGCGCGGTGGCGCACACTTGTAATCCTAGCACTTTGAGAGGCTGAGACAGAAGAATCACAAGTTCAAGGCCAGCCTCAGCAATGGCGAGACCCTAAGCAACTCAGTGAGACCCTGTCTCTACATAAAACACAAAATAGGGCTGGGGATGTGGCTCAGTGGTCAAGTGCCCCTGAGTTCAATCTCCAGTATAAAAAAAAAAAAAAGAGAGAGAGAAGCAATAATTCAATTCAGAGACCTCCTATCCCCACTACCTGATGTTCATAAAAAATGTATTAAATAAGATTTAATTCTCTGGAAAAACCAAATTGAGATTTCAAAGACAGGACAAAAAAGAGAAAAGAAAAAAGAAAGAAAAAGGAAAAATTCTTGAGGCTTCTTTTTCTAGCTTAACTATATATAGTTATATTCTGGGTATATATTTATATAAGTGAAGTTATGTTTACAAAATGTATTATTTGAGCCAGGTGCAGTGGCACATGCCTGTAATCCCAGTGGCTCAGAGAGTCTGAGGCAGGACCATCTCGAGTTCAAACTCAGTCTCAACAAAAGTGATGTAAGCAACTTAATGAGATCCTGTCTTTTTTTTTTTTTTTTTTTTGGTACCGGGGATTGAATTCACGGGCACTCGACCCCTGAGCCACATCCCCAGCCCTATTTTGTGTTTTATGTAGAGACAGGGTCTCACTGAGTTGCTTAGTGCCTCGCCATTGCTGAGGCTGGCTTTGAACTCGCGATTCTCCTATCTCAGCCTCCCTAAGTGCTAGGATTACAAGCGTGAGCCACCGCGCCCGGCTGAGATCCTGTCTTTAAATAAAATACAAAATAGGGCTGGGATGTGGCTCAGGGGTCAAGTGCCCCTGAGTTCAATCCCCAGTACTCCCCCCACCAATTAAAAAAAAAATATTATTTGAGTCAGGCACAGTGGTGCATGCCTATAATCCCAGCAACTCCAGAGGCTGAGGCAAGAGGATCTCCAGTTCAAAGCCAGCCTCTGCAATTTAGTGATTCCCTAAGCAACTTAGCGAGGCTCTAAGCAATTTGGTGAGACACTTCTCAAAATATGAGACAAAAAGGGCTGAGGATGTGGCTCAGTGGTTAAGTGTCCCTGGGTTCAATTCCAGGTACCAAAATAAAAAATAAAAAATAAAGCAAAGTAGCAGTTATATCACCTGTATTACCTTGTATGTACCATTGTGCTGTGGGGAAGAGGGAAGAAAACCAGTACTCTGTGGGACATTGGGCTAGGTGTTCTTTTTTTTTTTTTTTTGGTATTGGGGATTGAACTCAGGGGCACTCGACCCACATCCCCAGCCCTATTTTGTATTTTATGTAGAGACAGGGTCTCACTGAGTTGCTTAGCGCCTCACCGTTGCTGAGGCTGGCTTTGAACTCGCGATTCTCTTGTCTCAGCCTCCCTAAGTGCTGGGATTACAGGCTTGAGCCACCGCGCCCGGCTTAGGTGTTCTTTTTGTGGGTTCTCAGCTGATCTAGAACAGCCCGAGGAGACAAGTGATTTATCCCCACTTGACAGATTAGAAAGAAATGCTCAGAGAGCTTTGACTCACCCAAATTCCCATGGCTATTATGTAGCACATCAGGGATTTCCAAAACATATGCTCTTGCCCTGCCCTCTCTTGGGCTTCCCCATACTCATAATGTTTTTCTTTCTTTCTTCCTTCCTTTCCTCCTTTCTTCCTTTCTTCCTTTCTTTCTACTGGGGATTAAACTCAGGGGCACTCAACCACTGGGCTCATCCCCAGCCCTATGTTGTGTTTTATGTAGAGACAGGGTCTCACTGATTTGCTTAGTGCCTCACCGTTGCTGAGGCTGGCTTTGAACTCAGGATTCTTCTGTCTCAGCCTCCCAAAATGCAGTGATTACAGGCATGTGCCACCAGGTCCAGCTCTCATAATTTTTTTCAATCTAAATTTTCTAACCCCTTTTCAGTTCTATGATTCTCAAATTTGTTCTGCTAAATTTTAACTTTTGTCAATATAACTTTTTTAAAAGACCTAAACTCTTGGAATTTGAACTATATTTGAGGCAAAAGCATAAAAATCGTGCTAAAAATGTAACTTTTAGACCATGCCCAGTCATTTTGCTTCCTTGTTTGTTAGTTTTGGGGAGTGCTGGGACTTCTAGAGAAGGAGATTGGTTAATCGTTTTTGCCCCTGCTGGGGATTGAAGCCAGGACCCTGAGAATGGTAAGCACCTGCTCTACCACCAGGTGGGCCCCCCTAACCCTCCAGCAAGTTCTTAAAAGCAGACTGTGTTTTGTTTTTCTTTTGTTTTGTTAACACCTAAGAGGGTTTCTTCATTCTACTGAGCCTATTTGTTAGTGAAATATTCTTTGAGTTTTCATAGTATCTGTTAGGTCAGTTCAGGGTCCAGGGTGTCCAATTAGGGGGGCCGGTCAGGGCAGCTGTGGATGGGGCGGCCAGCCAGACGCTGACATCACCAGTATCCAGGAAGGATTCTGGCCTTCTCTTCCTGCCCTAAGCCCTCCCCTTCTCAACTTTTAAAAATGTCTGTTCGCCGGAACACGCCGGCCATTCTCCCTTACACACTGATGGACGGGAGAGTTCAGCGCGAGAGCGTGTATTTCCAATAAAGCCTTGCCCAGCGGTTTTAATTCGCCTCCTTTTGATCATCTGGCTTTTACAGTATCTTTTATTCCTAAATGTGAAAGTTTTCTTCCAAAGGAAGAATGTATATATTGAACATGTTATGTGATAAAACACTAAAAGCAGCATGTTTGTCTAGCATTCTCAAAACCATGGGTTAATTCCACAAGACTGAAAAAAATAAATCAATAAATTCACAAATAAAATAAAAATAGGTAATATATATGATGAAAAATTCCAATAATACCAAAAAGTGTACAGTGAAAAATAAGTCTTGGTTGGTTGCAGTAGTGCACATCTATATACTAGCTGAAAGAAAGTTGGTTTAGCTGGGGATACAGCTCAGTATGCTTAGTATGCATGAAGTCTTGAATTTCATCTCCAGCATATTCAGGAAGGAAAGAAGAAGTAAAAGGGAGAAAAAGAGTTGGTATAGTTATTATAGCAATAATAGACAAATGGTAGGAATGTATCTTGCCTTTTTCTTTTTTTTTCTTTTTTGCAGTGCTAGAGATTGAACCAAGGGGTGCTTAACCCTTGAACAAACTCCCCAGTCCTTTTAAATTTTCCATTTTGGGATGGTGTCTCACTAAGTTGCTTAGGGCCTTGCTCTTGCTAAGTGGCTGAGACTGGTCTTGAACTTGTGATCCTCTTGCCTTAGCCATCACTAGGAGACAGAATATCTTTATTTTATTTTTATGTGGTGCTGAGGATCGAACCCAGTGCTTCATGCATGCTAGGCAAGCACGCTACCACTGAGCCATAACCCCAGCCCAGGAACTTGTGTTTTTCTTAGAAACACATAACTTTAGTTACTTATGGGTTGGCTACCTCAACATCAGAAGCCTTGTACAACTCTTTCTGTTCCCTGTTGTTACTGCTGAATCTCCATCAAGTTGTCCAATTTCCTTGCCTATCTGCCTGGTTCCACCAGTGCCACCCCTTTGCCTGGCTTGATCCCTGCTGCCCCTGACCCCCATTGCTGGGTGGGGATTGAACCCAGGGCCTCCTGCATTCTAGGTAAGACCTCTACCGCTGAGCTAGCCCTCTGCTATTTTTTTTTAATGTCTAGTAAGCATTGTATTTGAAATACTATAGAAGTGATTTGAGGTTGGGACATTATCTTCTACATGAGAGTGCCTTAGGACGTTAGTGTAAAGGATCATTTGCATCCACTTTCAGGAGCTGAAATGTTAGAAATGATGCTGAGGTACAGTCCCTAGGAAGGCAAGTCCAGTTGTAGGTCAGCCTTTATTCAGCAGAATGGCCCTTAGTCTCCTGGCCAGAAGCAAGAAGGAGTGAAGATGTGTGCCTCTCCTACCCAGAGCAAGTCACACTGAATGGCTTTTTATTTAATGATGTACTGCATGACATTTCCATGTATTGATGCACAGTACAATGGTTACAATTGTCAAGCAAATTGATGTATCCATCATCTCCCATGGTCAATCCTCTTGTTTTAAGAAGAGCACCTGGAGCTGGGCGTGGTGATGCACGTCTGTAATCCCAGCACTTTGGGAGGATGAGACAGAAGAATTGCGAGTTCAAAGCCAGCCTCTGCAACAGCAAGGCGCTAAGCAACTCAGTGAGACCCTGTCTCTACATAAAACACAAAATAGGGCTGAGGATGTGGCTCAGTGATCGAGTACCTCTGAGTTCAATCCCTGGTACCAAAAAAAAAAAAAAAAGAGAGAGAGAAGAGCATTTGAAATATATTCTCAGAAAATGTATGCTGTACAGTATTACAATTTCTCATACTTTCATTCCTGGTCTGCATTTATTCATCCTGTATATGTGCAACTTTCTATCCTTTGATTTACAAAGTACCATTTCCTCCTCCCACCTGTCCTTTCCCACAAACCCAACCTGCGTGGCTCCATTTTATCTTGTTTCTACACATTTTACTCTTGCTTTTTTTTTTAAGAGTTCATTTAGAATATGCAGTGTTCTTCTTTTTATCTGCTTATTTCACTTAGCCAAATGTCCTCCAGGTTCATTCTCACTGTTAGAAATGTCAGGATGAGCCGGGCGCGGTGGCTCACGCCTGTAATCCCAGCACTTAGGGAGGCTGAGACAGGAGAATCGCGAGTTCAAAGCCAGCCTCAGCAATGGCGAGGCGCTAAGCAACTCAGTGAGACCCTGTCTCTACATAAAACACAAAATAGGGCTGGGGATGTGGCTCAGTGGTCGAGTGCCCCTGAGTTCAGTCCCTGGTGCCAAAAAAAAAAAAAAGAAATGTCAGGATGTCCTTTTTATTCTATTTTTTTGTGGTGCTAGATATAGAAAACCCAGGGCCTTAGCCAGGCATGGTGGCACATACCTGTAATTCTCGCAGCTCGGGAGGCTGAAGAAGGAGGATTGCACATTCAAAGCCAGCCTCAGCAACTTAGCAAGTCCCTGTCTCAAAATAAAAAATCAAAAAGGGCTGGGGATGTGGCTCAGTGGTTAAATGTCCCCCGGGGTTCAATTCCTGCTAGAAAGAGAGAGAGACGGAGGGAGAGAGAGGAGGGAGGGAAGGGGAAAGGGGAAAGGGAAAGGAAAGGCAGCCCAGGTCTTGCACATACAAGTAAAATGCTCTGCCACTGAGCTACACTTCTAGACCACTCCTTTTTCAAGATTGAATAACATTCCTTTGTATCCATGTACCAGAATTTCTTTACCCATCCATGAACACTTACATGGTTGCTCTTTCTTACCTATTATAAATAATGCTATATCCCAGTACTTAGGGAGGCTGAGACAGGAGAATCGCGAGTTCAAAGCCAGCCTCAGCAAGGGCGAGGCGCTAAGCAACTCAGTGAGACCCTGTCTCTACATAAAACACAAAATAGGGCTGGGGATATGGCTCAGTGGTCGAGTACCCCTGAGTTCAATCTCCAGTACCAAAATGAATGAATAAATAAATAAATAAATAATGCTATAGCAGATGTGAGAATGCAGACATCTCTTGGACATAATTTATTAATGTCCATATATCATAATTGGATAGATACCAAAAAGTGGAATTGCTGAATCATATTATTTTATTTTTAGTTTTGTGAGAGACTGCCATACCATTTTCCACAATGGCTCTGCCACTTTATGTTCCCAGAAACAGCATACTACGTTTCCTTTCCTCCATACCCTATTTCATGGCAACAGAAAAGATGGAAACAAATGAACATACTGAGCAGCTTCCTAATTTGGTGCAGTCTTCACCTGATATCCCTGAAATATCAACCCAATATATAAAGTATGTAGATCTGAGTTCTGGCCCGGGCTGTAGCTCTGTGATAGAAAACCGTGTGCTTAGCAGGGCTTGGGATGTAGCTCAATGGTAGAGTACTTGTCTGGTATGCATAAGCCCCTGGATTCAATCCTCAGTACTGCCAAAAAAAAAATCTTGATTTTTGGCTAGGCATGATAGCATGCTTATAATCTACACAACAACCACAGGCCTCTAATCCCAGCTACCCAAGAGCCCGAGGCAGGAGGATTACAAATTTGAGGCCAACTTCCTCATCAATGTAGAGAGATCTTGTTGCAAAATAAAAATAAAAAAAGGACTGTGGAGGAGCTGGGGTTGTGGTTTAGTGGTAAAGCGCCTGCCTTGGGTGCATTGGGCACTGGGTTCGATCCTCAGCACCACATAAATAAAATAAAGGCACTGTGTCCATCTACAACTCAAAATAAAAAAAAAAAAGGACTGTGGGCATAGCAGCTCTGTGGCTGAATGTACCCCCCATTAAATTCCCAGCACCAAAAAAAAAGTATCATATTTTTGGCATATATCAAGCCCCGAATCCCAGCCCTACACACACATCCCAAGAAAAGAAATGAATTCTATACCAGAAAGGGTAAAATAAAGACTACTTTCATCAGGGCCCCCCAGCAGCCAATGCAACCCTGCAGTTAGCTGGGCCTACAATCTGCTGCTGCTGCCTCTGCGTAAGTTCTTCCCACAGATGCCCCCATGCCTCACCGTTTCCCCACCGCCTGCAAGTCTTTGCTCAAATGCCTGCCATTTGGCACCATTCTATTTGAAAAGGGATTCCCTTCCATTCCTGATCCTCTTTACTGTGCTCAGCTATTTCTTATATTTCTTATTTACGGAGTGCGTTATCTAATTTACTTATTCTAATATTCTTATCTAATTTACTTATTCTAATTTGCTTATTATTATTGTTATCTAATTATTATTGTTATCTAATTTACTTATTCTAATTTACTCATTCCACCCATGCTTATTGCCTGTCTCCGCTTGCAGAAATGCTCTGAAAACAGGACTCTTTGCTTTGCTCATCTAGGATCCCAGCATGTTCAGTAGGTGTTTGTTAAGTGAATAAATGAAGGCATCTTGGAGACCTGTATGGATACATGAGTGGCCCTTCAGCTGCCCTAAAGTCAGTCCAACATAATCCAACCACATATGGTCCTGTCTTAAAGAAGAATTTCAAAAAAATATCTTTCCTGGGCTGGGGCTGTGGCTCAGCGGTAGAGCGCTTGCCTCGCATGCGTGAGGCCCTGGGTTCGATCCTCAGCACCACATACAAAGCAATAAAATAAAGACATTGTGTCCATCCACAACTAAAAAAAATATATATATTAAAAAAAAAATTTAAAAAAAGCCGGGCGCGGTGGCTCAAGCCTGTAATCCCAGCACTTAGGGAGTCTGAGACAGGAGAATCGCGAGTTCAAAGCCAGCCTCAGCAACGGCGAGGCGCTAAGCAAGCAACTCAGTGAGACCCTGTCTCTACATAAAACACAAAAAATAGGGCTGGGGATGTGGCTAAGTGGTCGAGTACCCCTGAGTTCAATCCCTAGTACCAAAAAAATATATATATATATATATATCTTTCCTGGATATTCATTTGTTTGTATTGTTATATATACATATATGTGCTGCATGATATGCTATTATATATATTAAATGCATGGTATATACATGTATGATATTATATGATGTATATGGATAGGCCATATACACAATATAATATCATGCATATCATAAATCTTATATATAATTTACATATTATAACATTATGATATGCTATATATATCATAAATGTGTGTGCGTGTATGCAGTTTTAGGAGTATTCAGGATTGAATACAGGGCTGCTTTACTACTGAGTCACATCCCCAGTCCCTTTTTATTTTTTGAGATATGGTCTCGCTAAGTTGTTGAGGGTCTTGCTAAATTGCTGAAGCTACCCTTTTTCTTGTGATCTTTCTGCCTCAGCATCTGGAGCTGCTGGTATGAGAGACGGTACCACTGCGCACAGCTGTATGGATACATTTGAGCTCTTTGTATATTGATGTTTTTGGATCCTGATGATCGGACCCACCCCTAGTCTGGCCTTGTTTCAAGGAGACTGGTTTCTTTGTAGATTTCTAAATATTCCAAAATTCATGGGCGACCGCACCCTGTATCCATCTCCACAATAGAGATAACTGTTGAAAAGCGGATTACTTCCTTCTCCTCCTGGCTAGTTCTTGAAAAGCTTCTTTGTTTGGTTCCTTGATTACCAGGTCTTTTTTCTCAATGACTCACTCTCTTTTTGGATATTCCTTCCAGCCATTCTCTTGCTTGGGAAGGTTTAGTTTGGCTTTATGCCCCTTGCTGGTTTTTTTTTTTTTTTTTTTTTTGTGGTACTGGGGATTGAACTCAGGGGTACTCGACCACTGAGCCACATCCTCAGCCCTATTTTGTGTTTTCTGTAGAGACAGGGTCTCACTGAGTTGCTTAGCGCCTCGCCATTGCTGAGGCTGGCTTTGAACTCCTGATTCACCTGTCTCAGCCTCCCTAAGTGCTGGGATTACAGGCTTGAGCCACCTTGCCTGGCTCTTACCAAATGATTTTAAAACCAAATGTGTTGGGGCTGGAGTTGTGGCTCAGTGGTAGAGCACTTGCCTAGCACATGGGAGGGGCTGGGTTCTACCCTCAGCACTGCATATGAATAAAATAAAGGTCAGCCAGGTGTGGTGGCACACACCTGTAATCCCAGCTCTTTGGGAGGCTAAGACAGGAGAATCTTGAGTTCAAAGCCAGCCTCAGCAACGGTGAGGCACTAAGCAACTCAGTGAGACCCTGTCTCTACATAAAACACAAAATAGGGCTGGGGATGTGGCTCAGTGGTCTGGTACACTTGAGTTCAACCCCCAGTACCAAAATAAAAATAAACATCCATCAATATCTAAAGAAAAATTTAAAAAAACCCAAATGTGTCAACTTTTGTGTTCTCCTATATGTAGGGGCACAATAAGAAACGTGAGTGTAGAGAGACCACATATTGTCTTAAATTTTGTACTTATTGTTAGGTTAAGCAGGACATGCGGAACGCAGACGGCTGTCTCTGTTAACACAGACCAGAGCAGTAAGCAGCATGCATGTTCTTTCACATGTATTCCCATAATTTATGATAGATAATATAGACAGAAGAAGAATATCTTGCCAGGCATGGTGGAGCATGCCTGTAATCCCAGTGGCTTGATAGGTGAGGCAGGAGGATCGCGAATTCAAAGCCAGCCTCAGCAACTTAGTGAAACTCTAAATAACTTAGTGAGACCCTGTCTCTAAATAAAAATAAAAAAAATACAAAAAAAGGACTGGGGATGTGACTCAGTGGTTGAGTGCCCCTGGATTCACTCCCAAGTACTAATACATGTATATATATATATATATAATTATTATTTATTTATATAATATTATTTATTATTACTTATTTTTGAACTCTAAAAATCCTGTCATATTTTAAGTAGTTTTATGGGGTTTAGGTTTTTTTTAATTGTACATTATTCTGTCATTCCATTTACATGTACTTTACTCATTTTTACTCTTCCGTATTATTCCATTATGTGAACATACCACAAATTATTTCTTCATTCTCTTGTCAGTATCATGTATGTATTTATCCTATGTATATGCATGTGTGCAGTTATCTGTGTCTCTCTCTCTTTTTTCCAACTTGTGATCTTCCTGCTTCAGCCTCCCAAGTTGCTGGGATGATAGGTTCTAGATTGATGGTCTTCTATCATCTGATTGCTTTGAAAGGATTGTCTAATGGCAGCTCCTAAGTATGCCCACTTGACCAGGTGGGATGCAGCACAATAGCTCATGACATTGATACTGCCCAGCTCAGCCCTGCATGACGAATGCCTAATCACAGCTACTGGGGAGGCTGAGGAAAGAGGATGGCAATTTCAAGACCAGCTGTGGACACTTAGTGAGAACTTGCCTCAGAATTTTAAAAAAGGACTAGGGATGTAGCTCAGAGTTATAATGTTCCTGCATTCAATCTCCATTATCACCCCTCTCAAAACAAAACAAAACAAAACAAATAGCCAAGTTCTTCCCTAGGCTTATTTTATTTGATATACACCATAATGTGTCAACCAATTAACTCTTCAAAGTGGGTTTAGCTGATCTACTCTGGGCATTAGATTCTTTTTTTTTTTTTTTTTTTGGTACCAGGGATTGAACTCAGGGGCACTCGACCCCTGAGCCACATCCCCAGCCCTATTTTGTGTTTTATGTAGAGACAGGGTCTCACTGAGTTGCCTAGCAGCGTCGCCATTGCTGAGGCTGGCTTTGAACTCGCGATTCTCCTGTCTCAGGGATTACAAGCATGAGCCACCACGCCCGGCTAGATTCTTATATTTTGATAATACATGGATTTTATTCTTTTACTTCCAGTTAGATTTTTTTTTTTTTTTTGTATCCCTGGGGATTGAACCCAGGGCCTTGTGCATGTGAGGCAAGAACTCTCTACCAACTGAGCTATATCCCCAGCCCTCAGATTTTTTAAGAAGCCAACAATAAAAATTGAAATAATTGATGAGGAAAAATAGTTGGCAAGTATGCTTTTGTTGTTGTTGTTGGTGGTGGTGGTTTTGTGCTGCTGAGAATCAAACCCAAGACCTCAGGCATACTAAGCAAGTGCTCTACCTCTGAGCCATAACACTCCCCTCCACCTTTTTCCCACACCCCTCTTTTTTACCAGTAGGAATTGAATCCAGGGATGCTTTATTCTGAGCTACATTCCCAGACTTCCTTTAAAAATATTTTTTGTGGGTATAGGGTATTGAACTCAGAGGCACTCAACCACTGAGTCACATCTCCAGCTCTATTTTGTATTTTATTTAGAGACAGAGTCTCACTGAGTTGCTTAGTGCCTCGCTTTTACTGAGGCTGGCTTTGAACTTGTGATCTTCCTGCCTCAGCCTCCCAAGCCGCTGGGATTATAGGTGGGCGCCACAGCGCCTAGCTTTAAATTTTCTTTTTAAATATTTTGAGACAGGGTCTCACTAAATTGCCCGGGCTGACCTTGAACATTTGATTCTTCTGCCTCAACTTCCCAAGTGGCTGAGAATACAGGTAGGCACCACAACACCAGGCAACTTTTTCTTTTCTAAATTTACCAAAAGCACCCTACAGATTGCAATTAATTAATTAATTAATTAATTTAGTACTGAGGATTGAACCCTGGAGCACTTTACCACTGAGTTAGACCCCCCAGCCCTTTGTATTTTTTATTTTGAGACAGGGTCTTGCTAAATTGCTTAGAGCCTTGCTAATTTGCTAAGATTGGCCTTGAATTTGTGATCCTCCTGCCTCAGCATCCTAGGTTCTACAGATTTTTAAAAAGCTGTATTTTGGGGCTGGGGTTGTGGCTCAGTGGTAGAGCGCTTGCCCGGCATGTGTGAGACACTGGGTTCCATTCTTAGCACCACATATAAATGAATACAATAAAAATCCATCAACAACTAAATTTTTTTTAGCCGAGCGCGGTGGCTCACGCTTGTAATCCCAGCACTTAGGGAGGCTGAGACAGGAGAATCGCGAGTTCAAAGCCAGCCTCAGCAACGGCGAGGCACTAAGCAACTCAGTGAGACCCTGTCTCTACATAAAACACAAAATAGGGCTGGGGATGTGGCTCAGTGGTCGAGTGCCCCTGAGTTCAATCCCCGGTACCAAA
>CM053403.1:18051285-18162401 GCA_028644305.1 Xerus rutilus | reverse complement strand
CATAATTCACAACAGCCAAATTATGCAACTAAACCTAGGTGCCTGTCTACAGATGAATAGATAAAGATAACGTAGTATACACACACAATGGAGTTTTACTCAGCCATAAGGAACAAAATGTCATTTGTAGGAATATGGGTGAAAATTAAGAACACTATGTTAAGTGAAATAAGCCAGACTTAGAAAGTCAAGAGTCATGGTTTCTCTTATGTGGAAGCTAAAAAGAAAAAAGGGAAAACAGAGTGAGAGATCTCATGATATTAGAAGGGAAACCAGTAGAGTAAAGGAAGGGAAAGGGAAAGTACTGGAGAATGAAATTTACCCACCCATTATGTGCATGCACCAATGTGTCAAAAAAATGCAACTGTTATGTATAACTATAATGCATAAATTAAAAGTTTAAAGAAAATCAATTGACTTTAGATATGAGTTTATTTCTTGGCTCTCTATCCTATTCCATTGGTTGATATATTGTTTTCTGCTTGTAACATGCTGTTTTGATTATTATAACTTTGTAATACATTTTAAAATATGGCAATATGTCTCCAGCTTTGTTCGCTGTGGTGGTGGTGAAATTGGAAATTGAACCTAGGAGTGCTCTACCACTGAGCTACATCCAGTTTTTGGTTTTTGTTTTGTTTTTTTAATTTTGAGACAGACTAAGTTGCTGAGGCAGATCTTGAACTTGTGATCTTTTTGCTTCAGCCTCCTGAGTTGCTAGGATTACAGGCATGCTCTACTATAACCAGCTCCCAGCTTTGTTCTTGATCAGGATTGCTTTGGCTACTCGGGGTCTTTATGATTCCTTACAAATTTTAGAATTTCTTCTTCCTTTTTCTTCTCATCTTCCTCTTCTCTTTCACCTTGATCTTCTCTTTTTTTTTTTCCTTTGGTCCCAGGAATTGAACCTAGGGGTGCTTAACCACAGAGTCACATCCCCTGCCCTCCCCCCCTTGTTTTAGACAGGGTATCACTAAATTGCTTAGGGAGTCACTAAGTTGCTGAGGCTGGCCTCAGCCTCCCAGCTCACTGGGATTATAAGTGTGTGCCACCAACTAGATTTTTTTTTTCTTTTTTGTATTCTTGTGAAGAATTACATTGCCATTTTGACAGGGATTGTATTTAGTCTGGATCAATTTGGGTAGTACAGACATTTTAGCAATATTCTTCCAACCCATAAACATGGGATATCTTTCCATTTATTTGCATAATCTTTGATTTCTTTCATCAATGTTTTATAGTTTTCAGTACATAGATCTTGCAGATATGAAAGATTGGTTAAATGTACTCCTATTGTTTTTTTTTTTGTGTGTACATGTATATGTGCTGCTGGGGATTGAAACCAGGGCCTTGTACATGCCAGATAAGTGTTCTGTCACTGAACTATATCCCAAGCCCGTGACACTGATGTTTCTAAGTTGATTTTGTATCCTGCAACTTTACTGAATTTATCAATTCTAACCAACTTTTTTTTTTTCTGGAGTCTTTAGGATTTTTCTGTATATAAAATCATGATAAATGTTGCTGATGACATGGAGAAAAGGGAACCCTTATATACTTATTGGTAGGGATGCAAATTATTGTACCCTTCATGGAAAAAAAAGTATGAAGATTTCTCCAAAAAACTAAAAATAGAACTACTATATGATGTAGTAATCCCACTCCTGGGTACATACCCAAAGGAATTGAACTCAGAATGCCCAAGAGATGCTTGCACTGCCATGTCCATGTAAGATGGTTCCCAACAACCAAGACATGGAAAAAATATAAGTGTCCATCCACAGGGGAGTAGATTTTAAAAATATGGTATCTACATGTGTATACACACATGCATACATGTACACCACATGGATACTATTCCTTTTTAACAAAACAAAAGGAAATTCTGTCATTTGCAGCAACATGGATGAACGTAGAAGACCTTACCTTAAGTGAAACAGGTCAGGCAATGAGAAGCAGATAACACATGATGTCATTTATATGTAAATCTAAGGTAGTTAAACTAAGAAGGACAGTGGAATGGTGGTTACCAGAGCCCTGGCAAGAGGAAGAGGAGGTGATGCTCTTTGGCTACAGAATTATAGTCAGATAGCCAGGTCCCAGAGTGCACACCTGTAATCTTAGTGACTCCAGAGGCTGAGGCAGAAGGATCTCAAGTTGAGGCCAGTCTCAACAACTTGGTAAATCTCTGTCTCAAAATAAAAAGAGGATGTGGCTCAGTGGAAAAGCACCTCTGGCTTTAATCTCCAGGAAAAAATATATGTAGTTAGAAGAAATACATACACAGAAGAAAATAGAGAGAAAGAAAAAATAAAATATAGATAGAAGAAATAAGCTTTGATATTCTACTGCTTAGCAAGGGAACATGGTTCATAAAAATATTTTGTATATTACAAAATAGTTAAAAGAGTTTTAAGTGTTGTTACCACAAATATGGCAAATATTTGAGGTGATGAATATGCTAATTTGATCATTCCACAATGTTTATAGGCATCAAAACACAGACTCCACAAATACATGCAATTATTTTTTGTCAAGCAAAAATAAACCTTAAAAGATATCCTGATTTTATGTTTTCCCCCCATTTCCATTCATTTTCTATAACTCCATGGTTTTAAAAAGAGATGATGGTCGAAGAAAAACGCCACCTTCCCTCGTGGTACCAGTGACAGTTGTATCTCCTATAAGCCATTTCTTTGCATTTCCGCCTTCCCTTGGGTGTGTTCAGGGGTCAATGTTTCTTGCTATCCTGAAACAGCCACACAGAGGAGCTATTGCCCTGTTATCTCTTTGACTTAACCTTGAAACAAGGTTTCTTTCGTCTATCCTCTAAACTAGCCCAGCTGAAACCAGGCTAGAACAATTTAAGAAAAAAAAAGACTGATAAAGACTAGAGACTAGCCGGCACGGTGGCTCACGCCTGTAATCCCAGCACTTAGGGAGGCTGAGACAGGAGAATCGCGAGTTCAAAGCCAGCCTCAGCAACGGCGAGGCGCTAAGCAACTCAGTGAGACCCTGTCCCTACATAAAACACAAAATAGGGCTGGGGATGTGGCTCAGTGGTCGAGTGCCCCTGAGTTCAGTCTCAAGTACCAAAAAAAAAAAAAAAAAAAAGACTAGAGACTAGCAAATGATAAACTCTGGAGGAACCTGAATAGAAGGCAGTCTGGCTTGAAATTTGTGGTTTATTCTCCACATTCTACAAGGAGCCCTGGAAAGACACTGTTTTGACACATGGGACATCCTTTTTATCAGAAGGCAGGAGAGCTTTCCTGATAAGGCCAAGAGTACCTGCAGCCAGCCCTTCTGGATTTGTAGGATGAAAAGGGAAATTGTGATGAGGGTTTACCACACAAATCATTCAGTCATTTAATACAGCTCTCTGGATAGGCTCTCCTCCACCCTGTGTCCGCTTGAGGGTTTCAGGTTGATAATTCCCACCTAACGCCCCTGGTCAGCTCTCATATTTCTTCTGTTAAGCAGAGTTGATGGCAAAAATCAATGCTCTGTCTTCTACTCAAAGAGGGCCAACCAAGCCCATTTCCACAAGCAGGTCCTTCCTTATAAAGATACCAGTGCCCAGACTATAGCGGCACCCCCTCCTCCACAGACAATCTTAATTAAGCTTCTCCAGAAATCTGCACCATAATTGATCTTAGGACTATCAGCAAAAGTCTCTACCAAAGAGTTCAATATAGTTAAAGTTCTCACTTCCTGTTGCTCTGTCTTGCTTGGCCATTGGCCTAGAAGAGATCATCACTCCAGGTGCTGAATGCCCCCTTACTAGTTTTTCAAAAATCTTTTTGGACTATCTAGTATAGTAACAATATAATGACTTATAAGGGTTTTTTTGTTGTTGTTTTTAAACAGGAAGTGCTTGCAAATGCAAAGTATAACAACAAGAACAGATCCTTTAACAAGGCCTCTGGCCTTGGGTCTGAGCTTCACAGAGATGTTTACATTTCAGAGATAAGAGATGTTACTAATTGGGCTCCATAGTAACAGTTTCTCAGGTGCTGTCCTTGAGGTGTTAACTTGCCCAGAACAGTAAAAGGAAAAGCTACTTTTGTGTAATTTCTACAGACTGTGAACTTCTGAGCCCGTTCCCTTACACACAGAGCGTCCCCTTACATGCGGAGTATAAAGTTCTGAAACTGCCTGAACTCAGGGTTCAGGGGAATTGATTGATTACAGCGAACGCTGTACCCTTTGAACCGACTGCAGTCAAATAAACCTGCTTCCTGTTTCCTATCCGGTGTCTTGCCTCGTCTGTCCCTACAACAAGACACTAAAATCCTATTTATCTGTTTTAGAAACTGATACCCATTTCAAACAGGGTTATTCTTTCTAGCCACCAGCCAAGAATGAGGACTTTGTGGGCCCCTGACACCTATGTGTGTTTATCTCATCCTCCATTTTGTCCTTTTTTTTTTTCGGCTGGAAAGCCTGTTAAACTCTTCTCCAGCCAGTGGAAACTTCTTCCACTTACAGTGCATGCCACAGGCTTCCCGTTACTTGTTCTCTTGGCCCAGATATAACGCATTAAATATATCCTTTTAGAAGCATCTTTTATTTTATTGTTTGTAAAATGAAGTGTGGATTTCATTTTATTTTTTTAACAGCATTACTGAAACATAATTGATATACAATAAAAACTGCACGTGTTTAATGTCTATCATTTAATGAGTTGGACATATTTTATACACCCATGACCATCCCTACAATCAAGCTAGTGAACATAACCATCACCTTGGAAAGTTTCCTTGCGTCATTTTGTGCATGTGTATGTGACACCCCTCTCCCCAGTACCAAGAACCCTTGCCAGGTGGGCATGGTGGCGCATGCCTGTAATCCCAGCACTTTGGGAGGCTGAGACAGGAGAATCGCGAGTTCAAAGCCAGCCTCAGCAACGGCGAGGCGCTAAGCAACTCAGTGAGACCCTGTCTCTACATAAAACACAAAATAGGGCTGGGGATGTGGCTCAGTGGTCGAGTACCCCTGAGTTCAACCCCTGGTACCAAAAAAAAAAAAAAAAAAAAAAAAAGAACGCTTACCAGGAGACTGCACCACTTAACAAATTGCTGAACGTTAACAGCACATACACTGTGAACTCTAAGCACTGCCATGCGTCATCTCTAGAACGTTTTTTCATTTTTGCATTACTGAAACTTTATGCTCCTTGAGCAATAGTTCTCCCTTTCTTTCTCCACTCAGCCCTTGGCACTCACCATTCTGTTCTCTGCTTCTGAGTTTGACTCTGTTAGCCATTTCATGTAAGTGAAAGCATGCAGAATTTGTCCTTCTGTGACTGCCTTCTTTCACTTAGCATAATGTTCTCTGGGTTCATTCATGTTGTTGCAAATGGCAGAATTTCCTTCTGTTTAAAGGCTGAATCATATTGTGTGTGTGTGTGTGTGTGTGTGTGTGTGTGTATGCTAAATATTTTTTTATCCATCCTTTGTGGACAGGACATTTAGGTTGTTCCCATATCTTGTCTATTGTGAATCGTGTTACAATGAACCTGGGAAAGCAGATATCTCTTTGCAATTTGTTTTCAATTCTTTTGGATGTATACCTAGGACTGGGTTGTTGGATTATATGGTAATTTTATTTTTAATCTTTTTTGCGGAACCTCCATTCTATATCATTTTACATTACTGCAGCCAATATATAAGAATTCGAATTTCTCTACATCCTGGCCCAAACCCTAGCTACATCTATATCTATGTCTGTGTAGTCATCCTGACAGGTGTGAGGGGATATCTCATTGTGGTTTAGATTTGCATTTTCCTGCTGATTGATGATAGCACTCAGAGGCTTCTCCTCTGAGCTCTGGTCCTAGAGCTTTTGGTCCTCCTGGCTGGCTGGTCCTCTTTTTCTCTTCATGTCTTCCTATCCATAAGGCATAAGTAAGTGCTGAGCATATTTTCTTTTTCCTCATCCCAGCTATTATATGTGGAAAATATTCTCTGCGGCATCTCTGCTCAAAGCATCTCCATTATTAAATTAAGAGGAAAAGCCCTCTCCTTTCATCTCTGGACTTCAAAGCAAAGCCTGAGCAACCACATACTCACAAGGATAATGTCACTTCATTATGGAATGTCATTGATACCTGTTCTCCAAAGAGCTGGAATGACTCTTGTGCATTAGTTTATATTTAAATATTTTAGTTCATGTATTTTTCTCTAACTAGTACAATCTGGGTGGAATTTGGTTTCAATTTTTTTATTTTGATAAGTATAGATTCTGATAATAAAGACATTAATGTAGAGTAAGTTTAAAACAATTACTTCTTTTTCATGGATAAGAGTTCATGAAAACATTCGTGTTTGTTTGCTGTTTCTTTGTTTTCTGAGATGGGGTCTCTCTATGTCGCCCAGGCTGGGCTCAAACTTGTGAGCTTAAATGATCCTCTTGCCTCAGCCCCCTGAGGAGCTGGGACCACAGGTTTGTGCCACCATGCCTAGCTCATGAAAACTTTTTTTTTTTAATTTTTTTTTTTAGTTGTAGATGGACACGATATCTGTATTTTATTTATTTTTATATGGTGCTGAGGATCGAACCCAGTGCCTCACGGACACGAGGACGGCGCTCTACCACTGAGTCACAATCCCAGCCCCTCACGAAAACATTTTTTTTTTTTGGTACTGGGGATTGAACTCAGGGGTACTCGACCACTGAGCCACGTCCCCAGCCCTATTTTGTGTTTTATGTAGAGACAGGGTCTCACTGAGTTGCTTAGCGCCTCGCCATTGCTGAGGCTGGCTTTGAACTCGCAATTCTCCTGCCTCAGCCTCCCTAAGTGCTGGGATTACAGGCTTGAGCCACCGCGCCCGGCTTGAAAACATTTTTGATAATTAAAATAAATCATATTTCTTTATGTTTCCTGCTTATAACTCTGAACTGACAATAATCTGTTTGCCCTTGCAATATGGCAAAAATGTGTTCTGCATTCAAGGGATGGTTACATCTCCAATTTAGGGCTGGATTGAAATGTGAAGGTTTTGATGGATTTAAGGATTGCAGGTAGGAACTGGGTATCCTTAGAACAGTGAGACATCCCATGAGTGTGTAAAATTGTGTGTAAAATCAAGGCCTGTTGGTCAATATATTTTATAGTAGTCTATTATAAATTTGATGAAGAGCAGAACATGGTGGCACATGCCTATAATCCCAGTTACTCTGGCGGCTGAGGCTAGAGGATCACAAGTTTGAGACCAGCCTGGGCAACTTAGTGAGACCTTGTCTCAAAATTTAAAAAATAATATTTAAATGGAAGGATATGGAGATGTAGTTCAGTGGTAAATCATCCCTGGGTTCAATCTCCATACTGCAAGGAAAAAAAAAATTGTCAGGAGCATCCCTTACATACCCCAGCCATTTTATAAAAGAGCTGAAAGAGAAGAATCTAGGGCATTCAGATGTGTCATAAGTAGGTCACATTATCAGAAATCCAAATATGGAGAGTCATATGATTTTTTTCCCTCCTTTTTCCTTTGTGTGTGTGTATTATAAAGGATGGGATTCAGATTTGCTCTACCACTGAGCTAACCCCTAGCCCTTTTTTAATCTTTTTTTTTTCTTTCAGAGTAACAAGAATGAGTTTAATGAAGGGATAGAAAAGAGGAAGGGGAAAGGGACACTCAAGGGACAGAGTGGGTTCTCTCAGAGAGGAGAGGAATCCCTTTTTTATTTTGAGACAGGATCTCTCTTAAGTTGCCTGGGCTGTACTTGAATTTGTGATCTTACTGCCTCAGCCCCCCAAGTATCTAGGATTATAGGTGTGCTATCATGCCCAGTGCCAGATAAATATTTTAATTGTAATTTTGAGTCAATTATTGGCACCATAAAAGTGAATATAGTTCAAATATGAGACACAGACAAGCTGCAAGAACAAAGTTCTGAACAGTGTCTGAATCAGCTGTCCAAGGTGGCTTTATTCTCCACAGCTGTAGTAGTTAGAGAAGATTCTATTTGACAAGCAAATCCGTGTAGGATTTATAATGGTAGATTAAGCAACAAGAGACCAATGAGTTCGTATATAGCTCAAATGAACAAACCGAATTTCCTATATTAGATTTTTTATGAGGTAAGTGACAAATGCAATTTTACATAACAAGCATGTTTATGTAAACAATTAAATTCTAATCTGACAATTTCTAGAGTCAGACATATCTCTCGACATTATTTCTTCTCACTAACTCCAAGTAAAAGCAAAGAGATCAGTTGGGATGCTCTGGGCTTCAGGTAACAAAAATTCCTAATTCAAACTCATTTCAACAATAAGAAAATTGGGCTGGGGTTGTGGCTCAGTGGTAGAGCACTTGCCTAGCATGTGTGAGGCCCTGGGTTTGATCCTCAACACCACATGAAAACAAATAAATAAAATAAAGGTGTTGTGTCCATCTGCAACTAAAAAAATCTTAAAAAAAAAAAAAGAAAACTTGTTCTTTCATAGATCAAGAAGTCCAAGGGCAGAGTGGGCTACAACCATGATAAGTTATTGATCTGGTTTAATTTTTTTTTTTTCATGAATCTGTTTTCTCCTCTTTTTGCCACTGGCCTTATCCTCAGGCTGGGAGTGAGATGGCTACTGCAGTTCCAGGTCACACCTCTACATAGCAAAGTGCAGAGGCAGAAAGGGTCATTTCTTTCAGTGTCTGTTTTTTAAGTCACAAGAAAACTACCCAGAGCACTCCATTGCAAAAACACTTCTCATGTCTTAATGTCCATAACTGGGTCATACTCAGTCCTGAGTCAAATCTCTGTCATGAGGGAAAGGTATAGCTGTCACTGGTTCAGATCAAATAGGATTTCCTTCTGGAGCAAGTAACGGTTGACATCCCTTGAATCACACGAGAGAGGGACAGACAACTGTATAACACAGAAGTTTCTCCTGAAGAGAGAAAGAAAGTGATAGATGTTGGGTAGAAAACACTGTTTGCCACAATCCACCCCTTTGTTTCTCTCCATGTATACTTAAAATAAATCTTCATGCCTTTGTAGAAATCGTTCACATACTCCTTAAGGGGAGGAACCCAGGAATCTCATGAAGTAACACTCCAGGATTTCTGGGGTGGTATTCGGTTGTCTTCTCTGTGACTGCATCTGCTTTTCATGGCTCAACGGTGGACTACAATAAAAAGTCTGCTCTAGAAATGGCAACAGCAGTAAACAAGCCCCATCCCTGGTCCACAACACATATCTTATCCAACCACACAGGAGTGGTGAGATTCTTGTCTGGGAAAGGAATGAGCTCTAAGTCAGCTTGTTGGCCTAGGCCTAGGTCCGTTCTCTTCAGAGAATACCCTTTACCCTGTCCTTCATGGTCCATGGCTGTGCCTCCTGAAATAATCTCCCTGTTTTATTTTTCTTAGAACTGGGCAGCAATATGTTAAAATGACTTCAGAGGACTGGGCTTACTAATTCCATAATTTAGCATTTGCTACTAACAACAGCCCACTTTCTGGCACTGAATTTTGAAGCAGTGAATGCTTTGGCTCACTTAAATACAAAAGAAACGTATTAAATTGCTTACAGAATTTTCGAGAAGGTTGGAGAACATACAGCCAAAGGCCTAAACCACACCAACAATCTGATTGATTCAGGCCAACACTGCCATACTATTACCAAACCCTGCAGGGCTTTGTTTATGTCCCTTCCTGTGTCACTGAACAAAGCTAGCATGGCATTGCCACTCTGTTCTGAAAACAACCTTGCTACAACTTCCATTGCTTCCAGAGATGATTTTCTACCACCCCCCGTTGTGCACATTAGTAGTTTGCCATTCAAATTTTAGAAAGGGGGCTTCTGATTGGCTGAGGCTAAGTCATGTATCCATGTTTGGCTGCAAAGACAGCTAGAAAATTGATTATCTGGAACTTTTAACTCATACTGGAAGATGGATTCTGCTTCCTACCAAGACTCACAAGGTCAAATTTTTCCTAAATATAGGAAGGGGTTCAGATGCTGGGCAGCCAAGAGAATGATAAAGTTCATCATGATTTTTAACCACAGTAATGAGGATCAGAGCGTGTATACTTTGATTTTAAAGACCTTTGCTCCACCTGGCTAATCTCCAAAATTGCTGTTTATTCTTAGTACTTTTGTGGTCATGAGCATTTAAGTAGTTTCTAAACAACTTTTCCTTATCTTTCTGAGAAGGCAATTTCATCACAGTATTTAAATTCTCTAAACCCAGCTTCAACTTTATTTGGTTATGAGCTGGCTATTTGGGCAGGGGAAGCCCAAGCATTATCTACCTGTAGAATAATCTTTCTTAGAAGAATATTCCAAAATTCTGACTGGAGGGGCTTATGCCTAGTTCATGATGTTAAATTAGCAGGTTAAATTAGAGTCAGGGGAATCCCACAATTCAACAAGCAGATATTCACCAATATTCATGTTTTTAGTTTCATACTTCACTCTGTCCTCCAACTTCAGTTGAAGTAATTCTGATCCAGTTCTCTACATGATACACCTATGATTTCTTCTCAGATAGAAAAGTTTTACCTTTCAAGATATCAGAGGCCCAGGGATACAATTGTTCCACTTGAAGATTCGCAAGTAATTACCCTGCTTTCAACCCTATGTTGGCCTCTTTTTTCCATGATAACTTGTGCTTCAAAATACTGAATTTCCCAGGAGAGGCAAATTAGTTTGATTCTTAAATTTTCCCTTCCATGGACATATGAATTGAAGTTTTCTCTTCTTGGCCAAGGTCATATGTTGTTCTATTTCTATTTTCTGTTTTTCCTCTTGATCTCATTTCTTTGTATGTCTGGTGGTTTTTAATGGAATACCAGATATTGCATATGAAAAACTATAGCAGTTCTGGATGATATTATTTCCTCCTAAAAAGGATTTGTGTTAGTTTGCTTTAGAAGATGAATTAGGACCAGATTGCTTTAATTCAGTCAGAGACTGAGCCAATTCAAGACAAGGTTTTAGTCTTTATATGGTATGATTTCTTCCCTTTTTACATTATTCCATACAATATAACCCTACATATGTATTACATATAAATTTAAAGATTTCATTTTTTAAAGTGTATAATATAATCATCTGTTGTATGATTTTAAAAAATGAAACAGATGAGAACTTTGAAACTTAACACTTCTAAAATTGTGTATATTTACTTTCCAGGAGCAGGAAAAAAATGTACCATGGGAAAATGGTGGTAAGCTGTAGCACTAATGTGATACTTTATTCTGAAGATCAAATTTTACTCACAGATTATGAATAATGAAATCAGTTTTTCATTAAAACAATTATTATTTTAATTGATGCAGTTGAAATTTACTAAGCATTCGTTCTATCACTGAGATAGACCACATTTCTAATATGTTAATGATGGAAGGCAATATTAATTAATTTTCTAACTCATAAACTGAGTTCCCACTTTTGGTAGAATGTTTAATTCCATATTCCTCAAGAGTCATTCATTGTCTTTGAACTTTAGGGGAAAGTTTGAGAAGCACTGATTGTATCTAATTCTTTTTCCTTCTCCATCTATATTCCTCTGATTGTTAGGAAATTCAGAACATCTCATAATTGACATTCAGTAAAAATCAATCCCATTAGTTTATTTATCCATTTATTTAAGCACTCTATTTCACGGTTTATGATTTAATTATTACTCTTTTGTCTATGTTTGATTTCTGGCTTTTCTTATCTTTATATATCAAATATATTTATGTGCATTTATTGTTTGCTGCTTTATAGTCCTTTTAGGGGATAAGCTATATCTATATGTACATAACTATATATTTGCCTAGCTAGCCTATTGATTGATTTGCTGTTTGGCTATTTTTTTAAAATATTTTTTTATTTTCTTAGTTGTAGGTGAACAGAATATCTTTATTTTATTTTTATGTGGTGCTGAGGATCGAACCCAGTGCTTCACGCATGCTAGGCAAGCACGCTACCACTGTGCCACAATCCCAGCCCCTGCTGTTTGGCTATTTTTGTAAGCTGATTTTTTCCTTCAAAGACAATGAGGTGATATTTTCTGTAATACTTTTATTAAATCATTGGAAAATCAACCTAATTTAATACTAGTGGGTTGGATGATTGATACAAGAAATGCTAGGGTTTTTAAAAAACTATTTAAATGAAATTATATTACTGTACTTCAAAGTGTGTAAAACACTTTAAAATACAACAAAAACCAGTTCTCTTCATGTGGTCATAGGAAATTAGTATTTCTTTTAGGTTTCCTTAAAACCTAAAAGAGGCTAAAAACAAACCAAACATTTATTCTGGATATTTCTGGAAGCATTTATATGTTTGGACTACATGATCACAAGATGATGTAAAAAATATTTTTGTAGGAGTAAGAATGTCCTATCATGTCTCCTGAGTGGCAGAAGGAACATGGCAATCCAACTCATAAAAATATTTTTGCTATCTTATTACCTCCATATTGAATAACTTCTTCAGCTCATCTGACTTTGGTGGAGTACAGAGAGACTCATTTTAGTTGGAATAAAAGAAGAGAACTTTCAAACTTATTTCTCAGATTGGCATCTCTCCCCCACCTTTATTTGCAGTGCTAGGATTAAACCCAGGGCCACTAAGTGCTATACCACTGAGTTCCACCCCCAGCTTTTTAATTTAATTTTTAAATTTTGAGACAAGATCTTGCTATTTGCTAGGCTGACGTCAAATTTGCAATTCTTTGGTCTCAGCCTCTCGAGTCACTGGGATTACAGGTGTGTACCACCCACTCAGCCTTTTATTTTTTTATTTTTTTCAATACTGGGAATTAAACTCGGGCGTGCTTGACCACTGAACTACATCCATGTCCATTTTGTATTTTTTATTTTGAGACAAGATCTCACTAAGTTTCCCAGGCTGGCCTCAAACTCGTGATCCTCCTACCTCAGCTTCCCAAATTGCTGGATTACAGGAGTATGCCACCATGGCATATGTTTTTTTGTTTTGTTTTGTGTTTTGGTACCAGGAATTAAACCCAGCAGTGCTTAAGCACGGAGCCACATCCCTAGCCCTTTTTTATATTTTATTAGAGACAGGGTCTCACTGAGTTGCTTAGGGCTTTACTAAATTGCTAAGCCTGGCTTTGAACTTGCAATCCTCCTGCCCCAGCCTCCTGAGTGGCCACCACATGCATATGGTTTTTGATGAAAGAAATCTGACTACCTGGGGAGTTCTTTTCTTTTTTTTTTCTTCTCTTCTTAGCTATTCATGACAGTAGAGTGCATTTCAACATATTTATACAAACATGGAGTACATATTATTCTAAATAGGATCCCAGTCTTGTGGTTGTACATGATGTGGAGGTTCACTGTGGTATATTTATATATGCACATAGGAAAGTTATGTCAAATTCATTCCATTGTTTTTCCTATTTCTATCCCTTCTCCCTTCCCTCTACTTCTCAGGAGTCATTTGTAATAAAAAGGAAATCATAAGTTAAGTAAACTAAATAAATGAAGAATCATTACAGTCAGGTTTATAGCATGGAAAAAGTTACTGGCATAACAAAATGCAATGTTGTACTTTTAAAAAAAATGTGTGATTGAGTATTAAATTTTCTCTGTGAATGTATACCAGACTTAGAGTAGAAAAATCTGAGTTTGAATCTTCAGTCTTGTACAAGTAACTTAAATTCCTTGAGATAACAACTTATTCATTGTTATAATGCTATATGACATAATTGTGAGAGTATGCAATACCAGAAGTCTTCATAAAGATTCAAAACTAAGAAGGCTCTTTCCCAGGAGACAATATACTTGAGGTCCATATATATACATATATATATATATATGTATATATGTATTATATAGTACTAGGGATTGAACTCAGGGCTGCTCAACCACTAAGCCACATCCCAGCCTTATTTTGTATTTTATTAAGAGATAGGGTCTCGAGCCGGGCGCGGTGGCTCACGCTTGTAATCCCAGCACTTTGGGAGGCTGAGATAGGAGAATAGTGAGTTCAAAGCCAGCCTCAACAACGGCGAGGCGCTAAGCAACTCAGTGAGACCCTGTCTCTACAAAAAACACAAAATAGGGCTGGGGATGTGGCTCAGTGGTTGAGTACCCCTGAGTTCAATCCCCAGTATCAAAAAAAAAGAGAGAGAGAGAGATAGGGTCTCAGCCAGGTGTGGTGGTGCACACCTGTAATCCCAGCACTTTGGGGGGCTGAGACAAGAGAATCACGAGTTCAAAGCCAGCCTCAGCAATGGCGAAGCACTAAGCAACTCAGTGAGAGTTGCTGTCTCTACATAAAACACAAAATAGGGCTGAGGATGTGGCTCAGTGGTCAGGTACTCATGAATTTAATCCCCAGTACCCCTGTTACCCCAAAAAAGAGACAGGGTCTCACTGAGTTGCTTAGCGCCTCATTTTTGTTGAGGCTGGCTTTGAGCTAGCGATCCTCCTCCCTTAGCCTCCAGAGCTGCTGGGATTACAGATGTGTGCCGCTGTGACCAGCTAAACATCTATTATTTAAGCTTTGCCTCTTCTATGGATGCTAGTGCTCCTCTAGAAAGAAGTTGAGACACTTCTTTCTCTGTGTTCCCACTATGGAAAATTCACTTTGGTTGTGTGTTAGGAGGAGGCTTGTGTTACTCTCATGAGCATCTATGTGGCACTGAAGCATGGGAACATTTGTTGAGCACTCATTAGGAGCCAGGCACTCTGCTAAGGGCTTTTAAGCCTTATCTTACTAAATCCACACAACCACCCACTGGTAGCACCAACAGTTATCTTGGGAGGTCTTTTGTATCCACTAAATCTCCACCAGGACCTTAAAATAAACAATCTAAGTTGAGAGCAAAACCAGCTCTCAACACAGCTCCTCACATCTCTGTCCAACCACCCGGCTGCTCCTAAGCCTTTGCTATAGAGAAATTCGGGGACAAGCATGCAATAATCATCACCCACAGTACACAGATAAGGAAAGCCAGGGCCTGTAAGGTGACACAGTGTGCTCAAGGAGTCACACAACTAGGAAGGGGCAGAGCTGGGGTTTAAGTCCAAGATGTCCCACTACAGAGATCCTGATCTTCACTTCCCTGCTGGACTGAAGAAAGCTGGTGAAGTCAGAAGCCCAGGAAGGACTTTGGGAATTTTACTTACTGGTCTTGTGTAGAAGCATTGCTTTTCTACTTACTGTGCTAGGTTCCCAACCCCAAAGTGCATCACCTACTGAGATTCTCCTACAGAGCAGTCATCCAATCTCAACCTCCCGTACCATGATTGAGAAAGAAACCAGCTTCGCTAGAGTGTGTGGTGTGCCTAATTGTGTTAAAAGGGATCCCTAAATGAGATGGACAGCAAGGCCCTAGGTACATGTATGACTGCACGTATGGTATAACTTTACATCGTGTACAACCAGAGAAATGAAAAGTTATGCTCCATTTGTTTACAATGAATCAAAATGCAGCCGGGCGTGGTGGCTCACGCTTGTAATCCCAGCACTTAGGGAGGCTGAAACAGGAGAATCGTGAGTTCAAAGCCAGCCTCAGCAATGGCGAGGCACTAAGCAAAATGCATTCTGCTGTCATGCATACCTAATTAGAATAAATAAATTTTAAAAAATGTAAGAAGGGATCTCTATACTAATATTAAGAATTGGATTGCCATCCTCAGTATTTGAAGGAAACATCCCTGAAACAGTAAAAGTTCTTTCTTAGTTAATTATTTTATTTAATTATTTTGGTACCAGGAATTGAACTCAGGGGTACTCGACCACTGAGCCACATCCCTAGCCCTATTTTGTGTTTTATTTAGAGACAGGGTCCCACTGAGTTGCTTAGTGCCTCGCTGTTGCTGAGGCTGGTTTTGAACTCGCCATTCTCCAGTCTCAGCCTCCCAAAGTGCTGGGGTTATAGGCATGCCCCATCGCGCCTGGCTATTTTTTAATTTTGAGACGAGGTCTTGCTAAGTTGCTTAGGGCCACACTAAGTTGCTGAGTCTGGCCTTGAACTTGTGATCCTCCTGCCTCAGCCTCCTGAGTCACTATGATTACAGGCATGCACCACCGAGCCTGGCTTATGTATTTAAATGAAGACCATCCATTCATTCGTTGAGCACACATGCATGTGGTCCTGCTGTGGTCTGGGCCCTATTCTAGGCACTGAGGATACAGTACAGCAGAGCAAAGACGGGATACAGGTGGGGCTCATTTTCCAAAAGGGAGAGACAGATCATAAACCAAATAAGTCATTAAACAAAAGAGTCTTACATGCTCTGCAGAGAATTAGAAGCAGGGGACATAAAAACAGGATGATAGAGAGGGTTTGTTTAACATTAGGTAGCCAGACAAGAGGACCTCTGCATTAAGACCTGGAGGACAAGCCGGTTCCATAAACAGCTGGGGTGATGTGCACCTGAGAAAGGGTTTGATGGTGCTGGGGGACAGAAAGAGGTCTGACACAGTGAACAGAGGGAGGTAGGATATGATGGAGGAAAGCTCTTGAGGAGCATGGTCGATAGTGTGGTTTTATCCTAAAAGTCCACTGAGCTCAACACCAAGGTCGGTTATGCCCGCTGCTTGGATATTTATTTTGTCTCCTCTGCCATTCTCTCTTCTCTCCTCCTGCCACCCTGGGCATCAGTCCGTTGGTATCTGCCACTGCTCGTGGATGCTTATGACTTTTCATTATTTATTTATTTATTTTGGTTGAGTTTGGGGAGTGAACCCAGGGCCTCATGGTATGCTGGGCAACATTGTACTACTGAGCTACATTCCAAGACCAGAACTTTTCGTTTTAGAAGATGATCATTTTCTTTCTTTTAGGTACTGGGGTTTGAACATCTAAAGGTGCTTTACCACTGAGTTCCATCCCCAGTCTCCTCACTTTTTTTTTTTTTTTTTTTAAGTTGAGACAGGATCTTGCTGCATTGCTGAAGGTTTCATTAAGTTGCTAAGGCTGACCTTGTGATCCTCCTGCCCCAGCCTCCAGAGTTGCTGGGATTACAGGTGTGCACCACTACACCTGGTTTAGATGATGATGATATTTATTGCCTTGGAGAAAACTCAGTAGTAATAAAGTTATTCTTAAATTTTTCATGATACTTTTAATAATGGACCCAGCGTTTTTTCTGCTACTAATAGGAAGAAAAATATGCATCCTCAGCAAAGTATTGGTTTGAGTGGGATCAATGGTTTTTCCATTTGTGTTCTCTAAGGATTTAGATGGAGAACAGTTTCTGGGGAACCCAGATCCAGAAAGAGAACATGGAAACAGCTTCTGGCTCTGCTTGACCTTGGGCAAGTCCTTTACTTATGAGTTTGGGTGTTTTTTGGTACTGGAGATTGAACTCAGGGGCACTCTACCACTGAGCCACATCCCCAGCCCTATTTTGTGTTTTATGTAGAGACAGGGTCTCACTGAGTTGCTTAGTGCCTCGCCGTTGCTAACGCTGGCTTTGAACTTGTGATTCTCCTGTCTCAGCCTCCCTAAGTGCTGGGATTACAGGCTTGAGCCACCGCGCCTGGCTTACTTATGAGTTTTGATGACATATCCTTAAATGAAAAAAAAATTGATGGTCCTTCCTGAGTGCCTATGGTAGAACCCAACACAAATATCATCAGGATATATTACATCCTTTATTAGTTTTCTGAGGCGGCCATAACAAAGCACCTCAAACTGAGTAACTTAAACAACAGCAAATTTGCTGTCTCATAGTTCTGGAGGTCAGAAGTCCAAAATCAAGATGTCAACAAGGGTGGTTCTTAAGGGCAGCAAGCAGAGGATCAGCTCCAAGCCTCTCCCTTGGCCTATGGACGGCCATCTTCTCCCTGTGTCTCTTCATCTGTCTCCCCACTGTGGATGTTGGAATCTGTGTCTAAATTTCCCCTCTTGATAAGGACAACAGTCATATTGGATTAGGGCTCATGCTATGCCAGCATGATTTTCTCTTAACTAATGGCATCAGTATTGACTATTTCTAAAGAAGGTCATATTCTGAGGCACATGATTCCAACATGAATTTTGCAGGGACACAATTCAGTCTATAAACATCCATATAGAACTTTGTGCTACATATTTAATTGTGTGTGTGTGTGTGTGTATATATATATATATATATATATATATTTGATACCAGGGATTGAACCCAGAGGTACTTAACCACTGAGCAACATCTGCAGCCTTTTTTATGTTCTATTTGAAACAGGGTCTCGCTAAGTTCTTCCTTGCTAAATTGCTGAGGCTGGCTTTGAACTCACGATCCTCGTGCCTTAGCCTCCCAAGTTGCTGGCGCTATGACATGCACCACCATGCTGGGCTTAATTATATAATCCTTAACATATTCTTTTTTTTTTTTTTTTTGGTACTGGGGATTGAACTCAGGGGCACACAACCCCCTGAGCCACATCCCCAGCCCTATTTTGTGTTTTATGTAGAGACAGGGTATCACTGAGTTGCTTGCTTAGCACCTTGCCATTGCTGAGGCTGGCTTTGAACTCGCGATTCTCCTGTCTCAGCCTCCCTAAGTGCTGGGATTACAGACTTGAGCCACCGCGCCCAGCTATAATCTTTAACACATTCTTAAATCTTATTCTCTTTTTCCTCTTTCTTTTAAGACTTTAGTAGATGTTCTTTGAGTTCAAATTTATATATCTAACCCATAGCTCACAACTAATCAACATAATATAAACAATCTGGGACAATTTTAGAAATAGAATACTTTCTTTTATGAGAAAATTAGAAACAATTTTAGCCAAGGAGTTGGGCCCTCACCCCAACCTCACCCTTCAGAGTTTCCCTCAAGCATTTGGTGAGAGGTCCCTTGACCAACATCTTTTCCTTCAATATAGAAATTGCTGCATTTTTTTCCTTTTTTTTTTTTTTACCCTTCTGGTTAGGCACATAATTCAAACTTCTTGCTAAAAGTTTATAAAGTATAAACAAAAAACACAATAACCATCAACGTATTGTATATCTCCTTCCGAATTTTTTCTGTACACATAAAAACATACATATTTTACAAAATGGCACCATGGTGTGCCTCTATTTTATAGCCATCTTTTTGCACAGAAAAATGTTTCAGGAACTCGCTTCCTTGTTGACAAATAAAACTTCATATCTTCACTTTGATAGCTGTGTGGTATTCCTTTATGTTAAATCCATATCTTAAATCCAGGTCTATCATCTGATGATAGATTTGGCCTTTCAATCTTCAACTCTGACATTTTCCAGATTTCACACTGGCTTTTACCTCTTTCTTGGGGACCAGCCTTTTGAAGATTTCCAACTTCAAGTTTAGCAATAAAAATAGAAACCCCAGGGCACTGACGCCCGAGCCGTAACTCATGTCAGGTCACATCCTGCTGCAGAGTGCCACCGTTTTTCCACTGTGAAACATTATTTGACCAGATTCTCAAAATAGCGCTCCCTCTTTTGAGCATGCCAGCATCTCCTGGTGTTATCCAGCCCTCCCAAGTGGCCAGCAAGTATTCTCAGCTCCTTGATCCTCAGCGTCCCTCTCCCCCTGTGCCAGACCAGACTTAGCCATCAAGGCCTAATATCAGGGAGCTGCAAGCAGTTGGACCCAGGGGACAGCGAGCGGGAATGCAGACGCCTGGAGCCAGCCAGCTCCCTGTCTCCACTTATGGCAAGAGATCCTGGTGTCATGCAGACGGGTGTTCTGAGTTGGGGAGGAAAGGTCAGGGTTGCAGGCTTATGTCTCGCTCTGAACTGCGCCTCCCATTCTGTACTTACTATCATAAATTACAGAGCAGATTCAGGGAAGGTCTAGGTTTTTCAATTTTCTGAATTTTACTAGAGGTAGCATAACCTAGTAATAGTTAATGACCTTCAGTATCAGACAGACCCGGGTTCAGTGTTAGTTCTGGTGTTGATTATCCATGTCACCCTGCACAAGACACTCAACAAACTCTTATGGAATAAATGTGTTAAAAGAATCTGTGAGTTTGTTTCCCCAGCCGTAAAATAGGGGTGATAATAGTACCCTCCTTATAGAACTCTTGTAAGGATGAATTGATAAATGCACAAAGGGCACATAAAAGGTACTTCATAAGGTACTTCGTGTTGCCGAGCACACGCCTGTGATCCCAGCAACATGGGAGGTTGAGGCAGGAGGATGGCAACTTGGAGGCCAGCCTCAGAAATTGAGTGAAACCCTCAGCAATTTAGGGAGATCCTGTCTCAGAATTAAAAATAAAATGGGGCCGTGTTTGGTGGGGCACGCCTGTAATCCCAGCAACTTGAGAGGCTGAGACAGGAGAATTTCAAGTTCAAAGCCAGCCTCAGTAATTTAGCAAGCCCCTAAGCAACTTGGTGAGACTCTGTCTCAAAATAAAAGATAAAAAGGGCTGGGATGTCGGTGGTTAAGTGTCCGTGGGTTCTACCCTTGGTACTTAAAAAAAAAAAAAGGCAAAAGCTACTCCATAAGTTAGAGCTGTCACTTTTTTTTCTCAAAAACAAAACAAAACAACAAAACAAAAACCAAAAAACTTAGAGCTCTTCTTACCAGAATCTGTTTTGCCATCTCTTTTTAGGTTTATTTGTTCAACAAATAGGCATTAAGTGGGCACCATCATGAGTCCTGGAGAAATATCTACTTGTTCATTCACTTATTGAACACATTTATTCACTACCTATTAATCGGGTACTGAGCTCACAGTTACCTGCCGCTCAGATATTTTTGTATCTATCTCCTTCGCTCCATGTCCATACATCATCAGGCATGTGCACACAGCGACTGTTCTTCCTGCTTCCACTCTTGACTTTTTTTTTTTGGTACTGGGGATTGATCTCAGGGGCACTCGACCACTGAGCCACATCCCCAGCCCTATTTTGTGTTTTATGTAGACACAGGGTCTCACTGAGTTGCTTAGCGCCTCGCCGTTGCTGAGGCTGGCTTTGAACTCGCGATTCTCCTGTCTCAGCCTCCCTAAGTGCTGGGATTACAGGCTTGAGCCACCGTGCCCGGCTCACTCTTGACTCTTAAAACCAATGGTCTTTTAAAACTGTCAAAGATCATGACACTGATTACAAATAGCATGTTATATCCCTTCCACCAGCTGTACTGCGAAGTATATTTTTGTAGATACCTTCACACATACATACAGAGATGTGTGTAGAAAAATATTCATTTCAGTCAGCTGTGGTAGCACGCACTTGTAATCCCAGCAACTCAGGAGGCTGAGGCAGGAGGATTGTAAATTCATAGCCAGCCTGGGAAACAGCCAAACCTTGTCTCAAAAAATAATAAATAAATGAATAAATAAACAAATAAATAAAATTTAAAAAGATGTTTTAAGGATGAATCTTAGTGGTAGCACACCCCAGGTTCAACCCCCTAGGATTGAAAAAAATATAAAACTGTAAAAGATCACAAGCAGGTTGTGTTGTTCCTTGTTAAAGCATAAAGTCTCATTTAGAATTAAATCCAAACTTCTTGCTATGTGGCCCTGCATGACCTGTTCTCTTCCTATATTTACAACATTAGCTCAGCCCTCCCGAATGACCTTCCCCCATAACCCACCTCCTGTTAGTTCCTTGAATCAGTGAAACTCCCACCTCAGGGCCTTTGCATATGCTGTCCCCCTACCCCAACCCCAACCCCGTCTGTGATACCATCTTCTAGGCTCATTGAATGATAGGTTTCTTTCCTTCCTTCATGTATCCTCAAGATCATCTCAGAGCAGTCATTCCAAATGACTATCATTCATTCCCTAGCACAGTATCCTTCCGGTTGCATTTTTGGTTTTTTTAATCTGCTTACTTATTGTTTTTCTCTTCCACAGACTTTATAAGAATATAGTTTTTGAATGAGAAACTAAGAATATAAGCCCCATAAAGGGAGAAACTTTGTTTCTTCTTCGTTGCCTAAGACAATCCCTGCTGCATGTTAGATCTCAATAAAGATGTTTCGTGAGAGAAAAAATGAGTGAATTTCTGATATTTTAAAACTTCCAGGGTCAGAAATTCTGATCAGGTCGGTGTGTTCTAAGGTATATATCTTTTTTGATGTGATAAATTTTTCGGTTTGTGTTTGTTTTTTGGTACTTAGGAATTGAACCCAGGGGTGCTTAACCAATGAGTTATATCCCCAGTCCCTATTCTTTTATTTTGAGACAGGATCTCACTAAATTGCTGAGGCTGACCTTGAACTTGTGATTCTCCTACCTCAGTCTCCCAAGTTGCTGGGATTAGAGGCATGAGCCACAATGCCCAGCCTTGGGCTGAAATTTTTAAAAAATGATAGAGTGAGACTCAGAGAAGAAGGAGGAGGAGGAGGGGAAGGAGGAGAAGAAGGAGAAGGAGAAGGTAAAGGAGAAGAAGGAGGAGAGGAGGAGGAGGAAGAGGAGGAGGAGGAGATGATGAAGCAGCAAAGAACATAAAAACTCATTTGTGCCCAAGGGGTGGCGCCCACCTGTAATCCCAGCTACTTGGGAGGCTGAGGCAGGAAGATCACAAGTTCAAGGTCAACCTTGGCAATTTATAAAGAACCTGTCTCAAAGTTTTAAAAGGGCTGGCTGGAAATGTATCTCAGTGGTGCAGTTGGTTCAAGCCCCAGTACTGGAAAAAAACAAAACAAAACAAAACCTTCTTAGTAGCTGTGTAGCCATGGGCAAGTGAGGTCAGTTAGATTATTTGATTAAAAATGAACCCTCAGATCTTTTCTGGGATGAGTGCTTAGTACATATTCATTAGCAATTATTCTTTGTATTCCAGTAAAAAGGTTTTTGTTGGACACATCATCTCCTGTTAAAAGATACCACTAGCCAGGCATAGCAGCACTCTAGGCATGCCACAGAATACAGCACAAGAGAATGCAGTGGTTAAAACAGAACCAGGAACCAAGAACTTCTGATTCACCAGTTCTGGGGAGGCCTGAGAATCCGTATTTCAAACAAGTTTGCAGGTGATGCTGTGCTACCGCTGCTGGTGGTCCAGAGACTACACCGAGAATGACTGACACCTGCTCCAGTACTAGACTAACTGTATTCAAATCCCAATGACATTTCTCTGGCCTTTGTTCCTTTATCTGAAAATGGAGATTATAATAGAGGCTTCCTCACAGAAATTGTTATAAGGTTGTTTTTTTAAAAAAAAAATTTTTGTAGTTGTAGATGGACAACCTGCCTTTATTTTGTTTGTTTATTTTTATGTGGTGCTGAGGATTGAACCCAGTGCCTCACGCGTGCTAGGCAAGTGCTCTGCCACTGAGCTACAACCCCAGCCCCTGTTATAAAGTTTAAATAAGGCCTAAGAGTAATTTCTGTAGTAAGCATTGATTGTTATTTGTTAATATATACCAAATAAAATGAATTCATTAGCCAGGCGCAGTGGCGCAAGCCTGTAATCCCAGCACTTAGGGAGGCTGAGACAGGAGAATCGCGAGTTCAAAGCCAGCCTCAGCAATGGCGAGGCGCTAAGCAACTCAGTGAGACCCTGTGTCTACATAAAACACAAAATAGGGCTGGGGATGTGGCTTAGTGGTTGAGTGGCCCTGAGTTCAATCCCCAGTACTAAAAAAAAAAAAAAAAATGAATTTATAGCAGCACTATCCAATAGAATTCTCTGTATGGAAACATTCTATTCTATGCTGTCCAGTTTGGTAACCACTAAGTACTTGTGGCTACTGAGCATTTAAAAATGTGGCTGTCACTTATGAAGAACTGAGTATTTCGTATTAGCTGATTTTAATTCATTTCAATTTAAATAGCCACAGGTGGCTACTGGCCACCATACTGGAGAACACAGATGTCTACTTAGAGCTCCTCCCCCTGATATGGGCAGAGCTCTTCATGGCAACCCTGAGGAAAGCGGGTGATGCAGGGCAACAGAGTAACCTGGGGTGAGACAGATGCACCTACCACTTTCTAATAGCACGGTCCTACCAACAGAGCTCCTCTCTCAGCAACACAGCCTCATCCGTAAAATGGAAATAACAGCACTGCCCCCACTTCCTCAAAAATGCTCTATGAGTTTTAATGTGGTAACCAAAGTAATTCCAGAGATTTCTTTAAAACTTTTTTTTCTTCCTTATGAACTGCTTTAAAGGCACAACTTTATCATCAGCCTTTATATCCTCAGTGCTTAACACATAGCAGGTCCTGGTGAATATTGGTTCAGTTAAAAGGCACCCTCCACAATGAATGTCTTCTGGTTTGGCCTGCACATATGGTACTCTAGGATGTGTAATAAAAAGCAGGAAGTCTCTATATTATTTTCATTAACACACGAAAATATTTTATTATCAAGTGTCTTTTAAAGGTTTTTGTAACTTTATAACTTGTTATAATGACGACGTATTGCGTACTTGAAATTTGTGAGGAGAGTAGATCTTAAGTGTTCTCACTACATACAAAAGGTAACCATATAGGGTAACAGATCAGTTCCTTAGCTTATTGTGATAATCATTTCCCAATGTATATGCATGCCAGAGCATCCTATGGTGTGCCTTAAACAAATGCGATTTTTATTTGTTAATTATTACTCAATAAAGCTGAGGGAGAAAAAAAAGAACAAATCCATGAATACATACAATTTCTGGATATAGGGAAATGTTAACAAGCACAAAGAGAAATCATCAGGAAGGAGGCTTTTTTCTCTGCTGTCTAGAAGAGAGCAAGGAAGATGTCAAGTGGTTGCTGATGTCTGCTCAGCAAAGGCTGGAGCCAGGACAGAGTCTAGAAATGAGAAGGGTCCTACACAATGAATTGCACTACAGAGCTCTATGTGCTGAAGACTGGAACTAACGTGTCTCCCTGCCTGAGGAGTTTAGTGCTGATAAACTTGGGGTGACACCACTATTTCTATTCTTTTTTTTCTCTTCCACATTTTACAATGCATCATGCATGCTAATAGTTCATTCACTTTGCTAATAGCCCTGTACAAAATGCAGGCATTTTCAGTGACAGGCCAAAGCAGCTAAGTGTGGTCCAGCACTGTCCAATCAAAACAGACACAAGTGGAATGAAAGATTTCTAAGTAGCTACATAAAAAAGAAAAGAAATAGCTGAAACTAATTTTCACGTCTTATTTAACCCTGTATATTCAAAATATTATCATTTAGATATGTAATCAATAGAAATATTATTAATAAGATATTCTTTGTGTTTCATAATGTCTTCAAAATATAGGGCACATTTCACACATACAGTGCATCTCAATCCTGACTGGTCACATTTCACGTGCTCAGTAACCACATGGGTTACTGGGGAACCATACTGGACAATGCAGATGTAAGCAGCCAGAAGCCCTTAGTATTATCTTGGGAAAATCATATCATCTCTCTGTGGTTCAGTTTCTTCACCTGTAAACTGGAGGAAATGATAATATCAACCTCATTTATAATTGATATGGGGATTAAATGAACATTTAGAACATTGTCTGGCATAGTTGGTACTAAGTAAGTGTAAACTGTGTGTGTGTGTGTGTTAGCTCTTTCTATCATCAGATGGAAGCTTATAATGATCAAAGCAATCCTCCTCTAAGCCTAAGGACCACATATCTTTCAGCACATCAAGATGGTGAAAATCATAGACCTCTTCATCATTCCCACCCCTCTTTAAGCTTACCAGGGAGAGATGGGTCTTGAGCTGCGTTTTTGCAAAGCTGGGTAACCTGTAACCTGGAAAATTGGTGTAAATTTCTTTACACCAATTAAGTCTGCAAATAGATTCTTACTGAATTTTCCAAACAGATGGTATCAGATTTTTACTAGGATATAAAATTAGGTCCACAGTATAAAATTTTCCCAGCTTGCCTTTTGGTGATCTCTTAAGATTGAAACCATATTTCACTGAGGGAAGAAGATAGTATTTGTCTTCTCCAAACTATGGCTTACAGCCACAAATCCATATTAATATCACAGGATCTATTTGAGGACCTAAGCACCATGTTATATAAATTGTTACCTGGGGCACTGACATGGTAGCTTTTGAATAAACGATGAAGTAATCCAGCAATGGTTGTTGTTTGGGACCATTTAAAATAGATACCTTGGAAATTTCCAGATACTAGAATATCTCTAATTCTTGGATTCCTTTACATATGTATTCATTTTATTATCCTTTTATTCAACAAATGTGTATTGAGGGCTTACTCTGGGTCAGGAACTTGGCTAGACACTGGGGAGTCAAATGCGAGCAGAACTCACAGTTCCTGCCCTCAGGAGCTTACCACCCAGTTGGGGAGAAAGCCATTCAACAAATAATCACACAGATAGGCTTGCCAACCAGCATAATTGCTGTGGAGAGGACAGGTTGTTCTGAGAGAAGGGACTCTGACAGGGGCATTTTCCCCAAGGAAGTGCTAATGGAGCGGATGCCTGGAGGATGGGAGGAGTTAACCCAGTGGAGAGGGAGAGAACTCATGGCAGGCAATGGAACAGCATGGACAGAAGTTCTGGGATGGCAGGAGCAAGAGCCTGAAAGAAGGAAGCAGCCCTTCTACAGGGAGTGAGGACCGGGGACCGAAGTGTGGCTGGAGGAGTAGGTGGGCCCAGGCATCGGAGGTGTTCGACAGCGCCAAGGAACTTTCTATTTACGCGAGGAACACAGGAAAACCTTCAAGGGATTTCCAAAATTTGGGGATGCTTCCCTTTGCTGACTCAGACCTCACTTTGATTCTTTATCATGGTGATGATATAAAAATGCCAGTACACCAAGAAACAGAGACAAGGCAAAGGGCTTTGCACGTGAACTCCCTCCTCTAGTTCTCTCTAGTTCTCTCTTTTCTTTTTTCTTTTGCGGGGGTGGGGGGGTGTGGGGGGGTACCAAGGATTGAACTCAGGGGTACAAGACCACTGAGCTGCATGTGACATTAGTGATTTCTCTTTAGCTTTTGGACCAGGTCCAATATCTAGTCCTAACCCTTCCAAGATCTTGCTTAAAATGGTAACATGAGTGAAATCTCACTGGCTCATGCTCATCTAAATAAGACTAAAGTGACGTCAGTGACTCAGATCCAATCCAAGTCAAGATTCTACCATGTCAGGCATGAGAGTTACAGAGATGAGCCACGTATCAGCTTTGTCCTTGAGATCACAGCTGAGAGGTCCAATAAGCATCCTCAAATCACAGGAGGCTCAATCTTGTCTGGGTTTTGGCTCCTACGTTGTAATTGTTGCCTAAAAATGGCCTTCTTGTCTTTCAGAGGAAGAAATCATAAATCCTTTGAGAACTAGGACTATGCCAATTTTGTGCCGCTTGGCCCAGCCCAGTTTCTGGCACATCATATTTCAATAAATATATGAATGAAGGAAGGACATGTTTCCATGTTCCTCTTAGAAAATAACATAAAAGACAGTGAAGGGTTAAAGAGCTGGCACAAACCAATAAGGACAAAGACCATGGAGAATAAAAATTTGGCAGCAACACTTAGGAAGTTTGAATGTACACTGATTGTGACTGACCGACTTTAGCAGATCTGATGAAAGCTATACCAGGGAAAGCCTAGAATTGCACAACGGATCCGTTATCTGAGGAAGTGGGAGGAGAAGATGAGGCTCAAAAAATCGAAAGACATTTAAAAGACTTCTTAATGAAGACTTTGATTCCTACTACCAAGAATGGCACCTGGCACAAAATAGATAATCAATAAAATATTTGCTAAGAGAATGAAGGTATGCATGAAATTCAGCTATGTAAAAATCTTGGATATCTAAAAGCCTTTCTATTTGGCCTTTGCACCTAATTGATAACTTGGCTGGTATATTAGTTATCGACTACTGCATAACAAACAACTGTACCTCAAAACTTGGAACTGAAAACGGTGATCATTTATTTAGTGCACATTTCTATGGAATGTCCATTTGGGGATTTTTCTCAGCTGGATTCACAAGAGTTTGTCTGCGGCCCGCTGATAGGTAGATGACATTGTTTTGGAGGGTGAGCTGATTGTAGGCGGAAGTGACAGTGGTGACCAGGTCACCCACCTCCCATCTACCTCACTGGCCCAGGATAGTTCTCCTAATGGTGGAAGTTTCCAAAAGTAGCAAGAGTAGGAGACTCAAGTTCTCTTAAGGCTTAGGCTTGTCATGGGCATGTCACATGGATAACCTTCTGTTGATCAGAGCAAGTCACAAAGCCATTCCCAGAATCAAGGGGCTATTTAAGAAGCATGAAGAGCCGGGCCTGGTGGCTCAAGCCTGTAATCCCAGCACTTAGGGAGGCTGAGACAGGAGAATCGCTTGTTCAAAGCCAGCCTCAGCAACGGCGAGGCGCTAAGCAAGCAACTCAGTGAGACCCTGTCTCTACAGAAAACACAAAATAGGGCTGGGGATGTGGCTCAATGGTCGAGTACCCCTGAGTTCAATCCCCAGTAAAAAAAAAAAAAAAAAAAAAAAAAGAAGCATGAAGTATTTTCAAGTTGACAAAGATGAGCATAGAATTCTTGAATGAAATTCAGTTTTTTTTCCAGAATTTTGAATACATTTTTCCTTATTATATTTTTTGCTTCCTAAACTTCTAGTATTGCTATTAAAAACTCTAACACCATTATAATTTTTTATTAATTACATGTAATCTGTTTTATTTTTATAATCTCTGAAAATTCAGAGGATCTTATTTTAGCCAAAGAGATACAATGATAAAGAGGTAAAAAGATAAAGTGAATTAACATAGGTCCATTTGTATAAATTGTGCAAGATGCTTTATAGATGCTTTTAATCTGAAAGAAATACTTCTGCCAAATATTTTATTGAGTATCTATTTTGTGCCAGGTGCCATTCTTGGCAGTAGGAATTTCAAATACTTCAGGATGGAGAATGGTCTTGAAATTATTTGGTGCTTTTCTTTCTTTCTTTCTTTTTTAGAGTTTACCCAAAACATTTTTTTCCCATTTGTTCTGATTAGTTATACATGACAGTACAATGCATTTTGACACTTTGTACACAAATGGAACACAACTTCTCCTTCCTCTGGCTGAACATGATGCAGTCATGCTGGTAGTGTAATCATACATGTATATAGGGTAATAATGTCTATCTCATTCCATTGTCCTTCCCATCCCCACCGTCTCCCTTCCCCTCACTCCCCTCTGCACAATCCAAAGTTCCTCCATTCTTCCCCACCCCACTCCCATTATGGATTAGCATCCGCTTAATCGGAGAAAATATTCAGCCTTTTTTTTGGTTGGCTTGTTTCACTTAGCATGATATTCTCTAGCATCATCCATATATTGGCAAATGCCATAATTTCATTCTTAGTCAAGGTTGAGTAATATTCTACTGTGTATATGTGCCACAATTTCTTTATCCATTCATCTGTTGAAGGGCCTCTAGGTTGGTTGCATAGTTTAGCTATTGTGAATTGAGCTGCTTTAACCATTGATGTGGCTGCATCACTATAGTATGCTGATTTTAAGTCCTTTGGCTATAAACTGAGGAGTGGGATAACTGGGTCAAATGGTGGTTCCATTCCAAATTTTCTGAGGAATCTCCATGCTGCTTTCCAGAGAGGTTGCACCAATTTGCAGTCCCACCAGCAATGTATGAGTGTGCCTTTTTCCCTCATATCCTCACCAACACTTATTGTTGCTTGTATTCTTGATAATTGCCATTCTGACTGGAGTGAGATGAAATCTTAGTTTTGATTTGCATTTCTCTAATTGCTAGAGATGATGAACATTTTTTCATATGTTTGTTGATCAATTGTATTTCTTCTGTGAATTGTCTGTTCAGTTCCTTAGCCTATTTATTGATTGGATTATTTGGGGAGTTTTTTTTTGTTTTGTTTTGTTTTTTTTTGGTACTGGGGATTCAGCTCAGGGGCACTCGACCACTGAGCCACATCCCCAGCCCTATTTTGTGTTTTATGGAGAGACAGGGTCTCACTGAGTTGCTTAGCGCCTCGCCATTGCTGAGGCTGGCTTTGAACTCGCGATTCTCCTGTCTCAGCCTCCCTAAGTGCTGGGATTACAGGCTTGAGCCACCGCGCCCGGCTTATTTGGGGAGTTTTTTGGGTGTTAAGTTTTGGTTCTTTTCTTCCCTTCATTTTCTTTGTTCTTTTTATAACTATTATATTGGGGTTCCTATACTGGCTGTCGTATGTCCTAATCTTTACTATTTTTCATCTCTTCTTCCCTCTCTCTCTCTGTTATACTTTCTGGACAATTTTCTCAAATTTGTCACTCAACACTTCCATTAAATATCAGTGTAAAGAAAACAAATGTAGGCCTAGTTTCATAGGGAGATATTAAAAATTATCACATACTTGACCCATGGCTGATGCTCTTTAAAGTCTGTCAGTATAGCTTCTCCTGTTGTGATGAAGCGCTCCCTTCTTTATTTCTACTCCTGTATATTTTGTTGAAGTTGAACTTTTCCATTGATCTAAACAGTGTCTATGGGTGCTACTATAAAATATTACATTTAAAAAACAAAGGATTTAACACAGACTTAGAAAATGAAAAGAGGCAAAAGGAAAAGTAGATGAAAAAGAGGAGACAAGTCCAGTTCGTGAATCAAAACACTTTGGGTTGAAAATGACAGAAAGCCTACTCAAATTGACTTCAGCAAAACAGTGAAATATTTTTGCTCATGTGAAGAATCTGTATGTATTAGTCTATTTTCTATTGCTGTAACAAATTACCTGAGGCTGGATACTTTATAAAGAAGGAAGTTTAACTCACAGTTTTGGAGGCTGTAAATACAATATCAGGTAGCCCCACTTGTTTAGCCTCTAGTGAGGGCCCCTTATCTGAATAGAAAAGGAACTATCCATGTGGTAAAACAAAAAGCCAAAGATCAGGGAGGAACCAGTCTTACTCTTTTTATAACAACTCACTCTAAGGATCTAATCGGTGTTCTGTGAGAATAAGACCAATCCCTTCTGAGAGCAGTACTCTCAAGAACCTAATTAAATTTTACTAGGTGCCAACTCTCAAAGGTTCCAACATCACCGCAGTGGGGACCAAGCTTCCGGCATATGAACCTTTGGGGGACAAACCACATCCAAAGTATTACACGATCTGTCCACTTATTTGTTCAACAATATTTATCATAAATATTGCATTTTTGAATATTGCCTTATACAAGCTATCCTAAACATTTTACATGCATGAACTGATTTATTACCTCCAGTTTCTCCCCAGCATGCCACTTGAAAAGAGTTTGTGGACATAGATCTCAGCTATGGAATGCTGAAAGATAAAAGATGTTTCCAGACTTCATGTTAGGTCCTCGAGATACACTAGTGAACAAAACAGACCAAGATCTCCTCTTCTTGTTGGAGTCTCTAGCAGAAACAGATGACAAACAACAACCATATTAAAAAGAAAATAATCTAGTGTATTAAAAGTTGATAATGTTACAGAAAAGAGAAAAAGAAGATGCTGGCAAGGGGGATTAGGATGCAGGGTGGGGACCAGGTCATATTAAATAGGGTGGCCAGAATAAGCCCTTATTATGTAAAGGATAGTTGAGAAAAGACTTGAAGGAAGTAGTTTTGGTTTAGGCTCAAATAGATACTGGTTCTCTTTTTTTAAAGGTTCTTTTTTTTAATATCTATTTTTTAGTTGTATATGGACACAATACTTGTATTTTATTTATTTATCTCTATGTGGCACTGAGGATGGAACCCAGTGCCTCACACGTTCTAGGCAAGCACTCCACCTCTAAGCCCCAGCCCCAGCCCCTCTGGATACTGGTTCTCAAACATGATCCTGTTAAGACTTTGTCTTTCTTGCTGTTTGAGCTCTGCTTTTCCCTGTGATGGCTTCGTTCTCAGGTAGGATCTACCCATGTGGGGATTCGAGCACTCCTGGTAATTCCAGGATAGATCCTTCTAGTTTATCAGCTCTAACAGAAAGAGAAAGAGAAAGAGAACTCCAATCTCAACAGTTCCAACAAAAGTGACAGGTTTAAGTCTAACTGGTCAGCTTGGATCATGTGATCATCCCTGAACCCACCTCAGCCGCCACCCAGTGGGATGTTTTTCTGGACGGGCCTTTGATTATATTGTTACGTCCGAAGTTAGAGGGCGAAGTGGACAACCTGAGGGATGGAAGATGAGGAGTGAATGGTTCACCCAGGAATATCTAGGGCTCCAGAAGAAAGAGGAATGGATACTGAGTTGATGAAACAAGAGTTTCCTCTGGGGGTCTGTGGGAGAAGGTAGCAGTAGTACCCACCCGCGTTGCCCTCGGTGCTTGTATACCAATGACCTCCATTTGAGTAGATCACTACTCCCAGCTTACATGTGATAAAAGATTCCATTTTCTCTAGATCAGCTCAAGCAAAGCTATTTGTAACCCAAGATAACTTGCAAGTTTTCCAGGGTAGTGCCTCTTCAAAAAAGTTCCCCTTGCTGATAATCTTGAGTTGGTACAAAATCAGCAAGAAGAATGACCACTTCTCATTCCCCAGATATTATTTAGTTCCTATGTTGATGATTAGCTTCGTGTGATTTAAAGTAAGCTTAGCTATTTGCTTTTGTTTTATTTTTGACTTTTGCGTTTCTGAATCTACTTAGTTCACTGACTGCAGATACTTCTCCAACATTTCCTCTCCATCTTGATTTCTAGTTTGAAATGGGTACTTAAAGCTGTCCAAATCACCTCTGTATATACCTCTAGTTAAGTTTTCCTTTAATTATTCTGAATCCCAATGGGAATTATGGAGAGATAATTATTGCATCCCATTGAAGGAGGAAAAAAAGAGAGAATAGTCTCATCTGAAAGTTCATGACTTACCAACTTTCAAAAGTAGCCCAGGTGGACCCCACTCAGAACAGGAGTTTTAAAAAAGTGACTTTGTGGCTTGAAATAAAAAGTGCAGCTATTGCTTCCATGTGAGGCCCCAAGAGGGGTAATGTTGGACTGTGACTTAGTCTATATTTATTGCAAGAGGGGGTTGGACTGACATTTGAGACATGGTTAGACTGACCAGCACCCTAATATGGAAAATAGTCCCTAGCCTTAAAAGCATCAGTAAAGCACCAAAAAGTCTCATTATCTTAGCTGGGTATGATTTCCTATAGCTGGCCCTATGCTCTGAGTTGACTTTTGAGGCATACATGTCCTGGGCTAGGGGTGTAGCTCAATGGTAGAGCACTTGCCTAGAATGTGTGAGAACCTGGTTTAATCTCAACAGCGCACACACACACACACACACACACACACACACAAAGTCATATGTTTTTATTTTTTTTAACACTATGTTGATTTTCTCCTTTTATTTAAACCCCTACCCTTTAAGCTTTCAGCATTTTCAGTTCATTTAAAAATTCATTCCAGCTGAGCACAGTGGCCCACACCTGTAGTCTCAGCAGCTCAGGAGGCTGAGACATGAGGATCTCAAGTTTGAGGACAGCCTCAGCAATTTAGTGAGGCCCTAAGCAACTTAGTGAGACCCTGTCTCAAAACAAAAAAAAATTAAAAGGTATGTGTGTAAGGGGTGGGGCAGGGGACGGGGAGTTGCTGAGATGTAGCTCAGTGGGAAAGCACACTTGGGTTAAACCCCCAGTACCAGAAAAAAAAAAAACCTTTCAAAAAAATTACTTTCCAAGTCACCTTTATAAAATCCTATAACAAATAATCCCAAAAAACATCATTAGGATAAACATTGCAGTCTCTTCTCAAGGTAGAGTCACTTTCTGTGCCAGTTTCCTTATCTGTCAAAAGCTATAGTTCCTATCTCAGAAGGTTGTGGTAGAGAATAAATCAACTAATGCACTTCTAGTGCTTAGAATACTATATAGTATATAGGAATCATCCAAAAAGCATTAGTGCTTGTGATGGTGATCATTGTCACCATTGTATGAGAGTTGAAAGGTTGGTAGGAGACATTCCTGGCCAGTTGTCTTGGAATGATATCAGAAAAAGAGAGCAAGTTAATATTTGAAAGCTCTTGATCTTTGCAGAATGGATGAATGTGTTAGTGTCTTCTATCCCCACCCGACTCCTGAGGACCTTAAACCGCCCTTGAGACTTTTCTAGGGTACATTGAGTCAGCAACCAGAGATTACTTGAGATTCTAATCATTTGCCATTTAAACCTATGGATCCAAAGGCTAATGCCCTCAACTCTTATAAAGAGCCTGAAGCAAACAGGATTTGGTATCCACGCCTGCATCATAACACTAAGAGGACAAACTTACCCGTGATAGGGTAAGTGGTAAGTGACATGGTCGATTGTGGCACAGCTCAATCTTATTAACTAGGCCTTGCTCAGCTTTTTATTGAAAAGAATGTTGGGCCATGCCATTCCTAGGGCTGATCTATTTGCATAGCAACCCCTGCCTCCTGCCCCTCACCCTGGGTGTGATTTACACATGGCTGAAAGCACACCAGCTAATTCTCTTTGAGCCTAAATCTCTTCCCAGAATGCCATTTGAAGGTGGTTTATGGGCACAGAGCTCATCTCTGGAACGCTGAAAGATCTAATTGTTTGCCCAGTAGGCACTGCACCAAAGGTGGCCCCGGATTTTTTTTGCTTTGATGGTTGCTTCAAGGTAGGATTTTACAAATCTATCAGCTGCAAGCTTAATTGTGGAGACAGACTCCTCGGCTTTAGGAAGACAAGCCAGTCCACAAATTCCCTTTACCAAATCGGAATCAATTCTCCATTCCTGCCCCAGGTTCCTGATTCCAAGTCTAATCCTTTCATGTTACTCCTCTAAGTTCAGATGACTACAGATAGCTCAAAGAGCTGCAGATCAACTTCAAATTAATTTTGAAGGAAGGGCTTATCTCAACTGAACTTGAGAAAGCCCATCCCCTTCAGCAGCGGGTGCTGTATGTTCAGATGTATACAGAACGTATTCTGTAGAAATGTCAATCCTACAAATCCAGGGGCAGGACAGAAGGTAGATTTAACCAATTGGGAGATATTTTTCATGCCATCTCAAAGTAACTCACAGATGCATGACAGCTGCAGCTGTCCAGGCCCTCACGATGGGATTGCTCTATGACTCACAGGAATGTTTATGCCAGAGAATTCTGCCACTGCAATCCTACCCCAGAGATGCCCCAGGAGAAAACAATTGGAGGAATGAGTGGGAAAGGAAGGTCCGTGGGCAGATTTGGTCAAACTCAGACCCACATCTGAGTGTAATTAACGGTATATGGAAAGGTGGAAAATGCATAGGCTTGGGAGTCAGACATATCCAGCCACAATTTTTAGCTCTGGGCACTTATCAGTCATTTATCCATTCAATCACTCATTCAACTGATATTTGTTGAGCATCTACTATGTGCCAGACACTGCTAGATGCTTGAGATAAAATAAATACCAGAACTGGCTACAAATTTTGTGAGGCCAGTGCTAAAGAAAAATGTAGGGTCCTTGGTTCAAAAATTTACAAGAATTTCAAGATAGTGATAGCAGAGATCTAAACTAAGTGTGTGGCCCTTCTGAGTGTGAGACTCGTGTAACTGCACTGCACACCCATGAAGATGCCCCCAATGATACATCTCGGGTAAGAGGAGATCTTATTCTTATGGAGCTGGATTCTAGGGAGAGATTCATTAATTATACCAATCAATCTAAAGATGTAACTATGAAGAGATATATTGAGGAAGGCAAGCGTGGTGTTGTGAATGTCAATAAGAAGGGTATATTTGGCCAGGGAGACCAGGAAAGGCTTCTCTTGGGGAGTGATGTTCAGGATGAGATTTGAAGGATAAATAGGAGTTTACTAGGCAAAACTGGAAGCTGCTCTTTGAAGGATGCCATCATTCCAAAGCCCCTGGACAGAGGTGAGCCTGCAAAGGAGAAAAAGGAAGAAATGTCCATGTAGAAAGAAAACCAGGGGAGAGTTGGGTCATGGAAGCCAAGGAAGAGGAGTATTTGGGGGAAAGCATGGAAGATCCACTAGGTTGACCCTGGCAGGTGGTCTCACATGTCATTGCAGAGATAGATGCACTCCTGAAGAGTTAGTGGGATCCACGGCAGGTTATTTTGCTCCCTACTACTAATTATCTCTACCTGGAAGTGGGCTCTTCTTTACCCAAACAGACTCAGTTCTCAATTTTGGTACATAGTTCATGGAGGGAAGTTAAAACACAGAGAAACAAAGTTGAAGCCACCGTTCTCCTAGGTGTGAGATAATGACGTTCAAGGGACAGATGTGTGAATGCACTTGGCCTGAAGTCCCTCAGTCCTGGAGAAGCAGGCAAATTCTGTCCATTTGTGTTTCCACTGTATACCAGTCACCTGGCACATTGAACTTACTAAATGAATGAACATAAAGACATGTTCATCCCAAAGCCAAGGGCGCCTAACAATGTTTCAGTCTAAGCTCGATTCAGGGAAGAAAATATTCACAAAGATTATATCAGCTTCTTTTTTTTTTTTTTTTTTAATTTTTTTTTTTTAGTTGTAGTTGGACATAATATCTTTATTTTTATGTGGTGCTGAGGATCGAACCCGGTGCCTCATGCATGTGAGGCAAGCACGCTACCACTGAGCTACAATCCCAGCCCCTATATCAGCTTCTTTTTATGATAACTTCTGTAGTTGTCTATCAATTTTACAGATGTCCTGTCACCAGAACAACCCACACACCAACAGGTGAGTGTCTCTGAAGCTTGTTCTGTCTCTTCATTAAGGTGATGCTGTGTATGTGAGTGTGTCTATATGTGTATGTGCATGAGTGTGCAAGGAGAGTCTTTACAATCCATCAAACAGGATATAGTGTCAAGACCAATATTGTTCTCTAAGATCTTCTGTGACTAGAATTTACTTACCAGTTGGGTTGGGTTCATAATGAGAGATGGGGATGGAGTAGGGCTGTAGAGGGCAGATAAACACCTCCAATTGATTATAGAAATGGGTGGCTATTCAAAAGAGGTCTACTTACAGAAGTTCGTGTCAGATTCCAAACAAAGAATGGGACAAGGAGCAGATTCCAAATTTTTGAGCCTTGTAGTTCATGCCCATATGGTTTGAATTTTAGGCTTCATTATGGATAGTATTGGCTTCAGCAGTATCTCTTTTCTGTAACCTGCAATTGTTGATGCTCTTTAACAGTTGAGAAGCTGGGGATTGGAAAACCATAGAGTAAGTAAGCATGGCAGGTGCCCTGAGTATCTCGTTCACCTGTGTGCCTCCAGCAGTTCATAAAGGCCCAGGTGGAAAAGTGTTCCATAAACATTTCCCAAGGAAACACTGACAAGAGGTTCTGGGGCTGGGTGCTGTGGTGCATGCCTGTAACCTCAGCAGTTTGGGAGACTGAGGCAGGAGGATCACAAATTCAAAGCCAGCCTCAGCAACTTAGCAAAGCCCTAAAGAACTTTGTGAGACTCTGTCTCGAAATAAAAAATAAGATAAAAAGAGCTGGGGATGTGGCTCAGTGATTAAGCACCTCTGGGTTCATCCCTAGTTTAAAAAAAAAAACAAAAATCAAGAGGTTCTGGGAAGTGAGATAGAAACACAAAACATACAATAAGCAGTCTGTTATCAGCCACCAAGACTAGCCAATTGGAGAATTCTGGGAGATTATATCAAATACATCTTGAAATGATCTCCCACCAGGCATGGTAGCTCACCTGTAGTCCCAGCTACTTGGGAGGCTAAGCAAGAGCATAACTTGAGTCCAGGAGTTCAAGGCCAACCTGGGCAACACAGTGGACCTCATTTCTTAAAAAACAAACAAACAAAAAAAACTCCCTCCCACAGTGTTATGGTTTGGATGTGAGGTGTTCCCCAAAAGCTCACATGTGAGAAAATGCAAGAAGATTCATAGGAGAAATGATTGGTTTATAAGAGTCTTAACCCAATCAGTGAGTTAATTCCCTGATAGGGATTCACTGAGTGGTAACTAAAGTGGTAGGGTGTGGCTGGAGGAGGTGGGACTAGGGGTCATGGCTTTGGGGCATATATTTTTAATCTGGTGAGTGGAAAGTCTCTCTCTGCTTCCTGATCGTGATGTGAGCTGCTTCTCTCTGCCACACTCTTCTGCCGTGATATTCTGCATCATCTCGAGCCTGAGGAATGGAGCTGGCCTTCTATGGACTGATACCTCTAAAACCGTGAGCCCCCAAATAAACCTTTTGTCCTTTGCAGTTGTTCTGGTCAGTCCTTCAGTCACAGCAACGAAAAAGCTGACTAAAACACACATATGAGAGGAAGCTGGGGTATTTACCCCCCCAACTCCCCTCCACCTGATTTGACCCTCAAGGCCAAGAAAAGAACCTTAAGGGAGAGCCAATAAGAAGACTCTGGAGGCACATGTTAGAATTTTTAGTACCCAGGGGTGGGGCACCAAAAGGGTCTGCTAAAGAGGAAAAGAAAAGCCGAGCAAAAAGCAAGAAAGAAGAGGATAAGAGAGCAACACGCTCAATGTGTGTGTGGGTGTGCATGCACACCTGCTATAACGAGACCTATTAAGAAAAAACTTAAAATAATGAACAGAAAGACCTCACAGTGAATTCTCTTATACAACCCCTCTTTCCATTGAAATACGCGCATTCAGATTTATGAATTTATCAGGATTATTGTTTCTCTTGCATGGATTTCCAAATAGAGCAACATGTAAGGTAGTTTTAAATAAAAATGAATTCATAGGAGATAAAATTCCCTAAAAGACTAGTAAACAAAATAATCATGTAAACAGTTATTTAACCTCATTGGTAATTAGGAAAATCCATGTCAAAATAATGAAGTACCATTTTGGGGGAAAATATTTTGAAAAATATCAAAAAGATTGGTAACATCCAGTGCTAACAAGGATATGAGGAAATATATATTGCCCTACATTGAGAGGAGGTACAGAATTCCAGTTACTATAATTTGGGGGGGAAAATGCAGCAGCGTGAATTCAGATTAAAAATATATATATATATCCCTTTACCCAGGGATCATTCTATCTGAAGTTTTTCTTGCATAAATAAAAGCACTAGAATGTAAAGCTAGTTAGTTATTCAAGAATGTTTATTGCAGTTTTATTTGGGCAAAAGTAAACAACCTAAATACTTATTCAGATGGGAAAAAAAGGAAAATTTGTGGTGTATTTACACTGTTAAAACTAATAAATTACTTGCTGTGTGCATTGATTTGGACTAATTTATAATTATGATATGGTGAGAGAAGTAAACAAGTTGCATGTAATATGCAAAATTCAATCCATTTGAAGTTTTAAAAAGGAGAAAGCAAACATCTTATGCAGGAATAAGGAGGGTGTACATCAACTGTTGCCATTAGTTACATTGAGTTTGGAAGAGGGGGGTTATTGTGAAATCTGTAGTGGAGGCAGCACTACAGATGAAAATATTTGCTTCTTATTGTTGTTGTATTGTTTGGTTTATGGCAAAAAGAGAGTATTTCTCTTGAGGTTTGAAAAGAAAATCAAATAAAGAATAAAACTCTCAATGTAGGCAGGACCATTGAGCAGCTGAGATGTTGGCAGATAATTGGGGAATTTGAGAATCAGTGGGATCATTGTGGGAAGGATCAGACATCAGACACAAAGGTCCCAGATATTTCATATTTACTTTAATTCATATTCAGCTTGAAGACATGGATACATCTCCCCTCTCCATGACTTCCTGCTTTTAAAAAATGGTGCAAATGTGCCAGGCATGATGGTGCATGCTTGTAATCCCAGCTACTCAGGAGGCTGAGGCAGGAGGCTTGCACATTTGAGGTTAGCCTAGACAACTTGGCAAGACCCTATCAAAATAAAATAAAAAGGACTAAGGGTATGTCTCAAGGGTAGAACACTTGCCTAGCATGTGTGAGGTCTTGGGTTCAATCCTTATAAAAAAAAGTAAAGTACAAATGCTTTTACAACAGTGCTATAGAAAACCTATATAGCCAAAAGTTAGGAATTTGTTAAGCAAACCATAATGTACTAAGTAATGGTGCAATTGAATAGCAAATGTCAGAACAATGGTATCTGCTTGGTGTAGGTTGAGTTTGAGCTATACTACTTGCTGTCTGTGATGGTAAGCATGTTGCTTAGCGTCTTTGAGCTTTAGTTTCTCCATCTAGAAATGACAATAATAATAGTATCTAGTTCATAGATTTGCTCTGAGGATTAAATGAGACATCCATATATTTATGATGATTACTATTACTCTACAATATAGAATGGAGGAGTAAATGAATACATGAATGGAAAACTATGAGAGACCATTAAGAAAGAAAATAGGACAAGTGCTTGATTTTGATGTATAAATTACATAATGATTAAAATCAAAAGGTCATAAAATTCTGTTAATGCCAGTCATTGTATTTTAATAATGAAAAAATTTAATTGCATTGATATTTTAACTTTAAAGTTGGTTACTTACATGGTAAGTGAATATTATACATCATATCGAAATCAAATCTAAGAAAAAGAATTGCTTAGCATCTACTTTTTGACAACAAAAAGTAATATTTCAGTTGGGCACGGTGGCATGTGCCTGTAATCCCAGTAACTTGGAAGGCTGAGACAGGAAGATTGCAAGTTCCATGCCAGCAACTTAGTTGGGCCCTGTCTCAAAAAAAAAAATTTTTTTTAAAGGGCTGGGGATGTAGAGCACCCTGGAGTTCCATCCTTAGTCTTACAAAACACAGTGATATTTCATGGTGCTCTTGGGATAAGTGTTTATTATATCTGCCCCCCTCTTAAACACACACACACACACACACACACACACACACACACTTCCCAGAATATACTCATAGTCCCTCACAGTCCCCGGGGTACTTGTCACTTGTGGCTAGCAGTTGCAGTCTTACCAAAATACAGAGTCCCTAGGATGTCTTGCCAGAAGGACCAAGGCTCAGGTTGGCAGAGGCATTTGGAGCAAATTCACACAGAGATGGTAGGGCAAGGAACACAAGATACTGTGTTTCTATTCAGGAAAATGATACAAGTCTGCTTACAAAAAAAACCAAAAACAAACAAAAAAACATCTTAAGAAGTTCAGATAGACCCCAGGAGTCTGCCTCCTTATGAATCTTATTAGTCTCCATGCTTGGCACTGCCCAGGGCCAGCCATGCACCCTTACTCCAGCCACACCAGCCCTCTTGCCAGTGCCTGAACATGGCACCATGTGTATCTCTGTGCCCTTGCTCAGGCTGCTTTCTTTTTCACAAATGTCCTCCACATGCTCCAGTCTCCTCAAAACTTTCCTTGATCTGTCCCTTTTCACAGAAGGGGCCATCACTGTCTGTTGTGCATAGCATTGGATGGATTTCTCCACTAGAGTACCTGCCAACCTGTCTTAGTCCATTTTCTGCTCCTGTAACAGAATATCTGAGACCGTGTAATTTATAATGAACCAAAATTTATCTGGCTCATGGTTCCAGAGGACGGTATATTAAAGAACATGACACTGGCATCTGGTAAGGGCTTTCATCCTGCATCATCCCATGGTGGACAGTGGTAGGGCAAGACAGGGTAAGAGTAAAAGAGCAAGAGGAGGTTGAACTTGCTTCCCTCCCACCGCTTTTATATGGGGATTAACCAGGGGTGCTTAACTCTTAGCCACATCCCCAGCCCTTTTTACATTTTTAAAATTTTGAGACAGGGTCTCACTAAGTTGCTTAGGGCCTTGCTAAGTTGCTCGGACTCCTTTGAACTCAACGATGTTCTTGTTTCAGCTTCTAGAGCTGCTGGGATTGCAGGCATGCACCACTGTGCTGGGCCCAAACTTTCTTTTATAACAACCCATTCTCATGAAAACCAACCCATTTCCATGGTAACAACATTAATATTAATAGTTAGACTTAGAATCTTGGCTCTGTCAGATAAAAGCAGAATGAAATTTGGATAAAACAATCTCACAAATCCATAGTTTCCTTACCTATAAAATGAAGATAAGATATTTCCATAATGAGGATTAAATAAAACTATTGATTACTCCCACTAGCATAAAAACATGGACTCCTATCTCCCAAGTAGAAATAAAATAAAACAAAACACAACTTGTCTTGAGCCCACATTGTCTCTGAGCTACCTCCCCACTCTTCTGTGGTCCCTTACATGTGACAGCTTCTTGAGTCATTGGTGGTTGATCCCTCTGGTCCCTCATCCAATCATCTCTCCTCAACTCACTATAGTTTGGCTTCCTCTCCTCCTTTCCACTGACACTAAGATCACCAGTGACTCCCATGTCATCATGCCGAATTCAGCAGTCTTTTCTCTTCGTCTCTCAAGAAGATTTGGCACTCTTGACTTTTCTTTAAATTTTTTCTTCAGCTCCTACAGACTCTACTTATTTTCTTTCATTGTTTTTTCTTTTTCTTTTCTCAGTTTCTCCATCCCTCCCTTCTTTCCTTTCTTTCTCTTTGTTTTTGGTACTGGGGACTTAATCCAGGGTTGCTCTGCCACTAAGCCACATCCCAAGAACTTTAAACATTTTTCTTGTAAGATAGAGTCTCTCTAAGTTCTTGAGCCTGGCCTTGAAATTGTGATCCTACTGCTTCAGCCTCCTGTGTTGCTGAAATTACAGGTGTATACCACCAATCCTGGCTCTGCTTTTTCTTATTTTTACAAGCCTCTACTCTTCAGAATCTATCTCTTTCTCCTCTGGCCCACCTCTAAATTTGGAGAGACCAAGAATTTGTTCCTGGGCCCACTCTTTTCTGCAGCTGCATAATTTCCCTAAGACATCTCATTTGGGCCCACAGTTCAACCAGCATCAGTATCTCTAGCCTTGAACACTTCTCTGAATGAACTCTAATCTCACATATTCAACTACGCTTCTGTAACAGGCATCCCAAACATCACGACCAAAACAGAACATTTAATATTTTCTTCCAGATTGCTCCTCCTTCTGTCCCCCCATCTTAGTGCATGACAATATTATGTTCCCAGAGTCTCCACCTAAAATTTTATGAAACAGCCTCAGTTTCTTCCTTTCCCTTAATCACCTACCTTAATACATCAATAAGTCTTGTCAATTCTAATCTCCAGAGCACATCTCCAAAATGCGCACAACTCAACACCCTTGCCATCATCATTGTCCAAGCCAACTGGGCTTGTTATCACTCCACACTTCTTCTGCTACCCACCCCCAAATCCAGGTTCCTCACAGCACCCAGAAAGTCTTAAAAGTAACAAATCATTCTACTTCTCTCAGTGTTAACAACAATTTTCCATAGACTGGGTGACTTAAACAACATTTATTTTTCGAGTTTCTACAGGCTGAGAAGTCCAAGATCAAGGTACTCAGTCTTGGTGAGGGCCTACCTCTTGGCTATCTTCCTGTTGTGTCTCACATGGCAGAGAGCAGAGGGAGAGGAAGCTCTCGTGTCTTTTCTTATAAGGATACTAATCTCATTCATGAGGGGGCCCATTCTTATGACCTAATTACCTCCCAAAGGCTCCCTGCCCCCCGCAGTACTGAGTACTGGAGATCAAACCCAGGGACACTTAACCACTAAGCTATATCTCCAGCTTTTTTATTTTTTATTTTGAGACAGGATTTTTCTAAATTGCCCAGACTGGCCTCAAACATATTGTGATCCTTCCACCTCAGACTCCAGAGTTGCTGGGATTATAGGTATATGCCACCATGTCAGACAAGGCTCGCTTCCTAATACTATCACATGGGGTAGAGGATTTCAACATGATTTGGTGGGAGGGGGATACAAGCATTCAGCCAGTAAAACTTTTCATCTGCTTAGAACTTGTAATGGCTTTCACTTATACTTAGAACAAAGTTCAAAGTCTTTTCTGACCTATGATCTGACTCTCAATCATCTCTCCCACCTCGTCTTGTAGGACTCTCCCTAGCACCTGTTAAACTCCAATCACAGTAACTTCCCCAAGTACTCTTAGCTTTCTCTTATTTATGGATTTTGCATCTTCTGTTCCCCCTGCTCAAAATGGTGTTCTCCTTGATCTTTGTCTAAGGATAAGTAACAGGGACCAGGACGTAACACTAATAAATCCAGAATGGGGAGTTTCCATATGTACCATGCTCTACATGGAGTTGCATTTAAAGAAGCAAAATTTAACAGCCAAAAAAACTTCCAAAAGACTTTCATCTTTTACTGGCATCATTCAAAGAACATTCAAGAGGATCCAAATGCACATTTCCCAGCAACAATTATTAAAATCATCCCGTCTAATCCATACCCTTTGCATTCTTCAGCTGCAAACCTTTCTCTATCATCTCCAAATCTCCAACATCCAATCCCAGAAGGCTTTCTACCCACTCTAGGTGCTGCTATCTCCACCTGAAACTTTCTTTTTTGGATTCATTTAGCTTATTTTATATAAGCAAGAATCCATCCTCTTTAGAGCTTTGAGAGGAGGGAGAATTCATTTGGGCAGACCAGAAAGGAAAGCAAAGTTGTGCATAGTATCACATGACTTTTTTTTTTTTTGGTTCTGTCACAAGGATATTTGGCACTCATAGGAAAGAACATTTCAGAGACAAATGTAAGACCATGTTAGGGTAGAGAGACACATGAAAGGAGGAACAGCAGGTGTACTCTCCAGGGTGGAGAGAAGGAAGTTACAAGTCACCAAGAACCTGACTGTAACTTAAACTATCATCTATGTTGGTGTCTACTGGATGTTATTCATGTGCTAGAATCTGTGCAGTGCTTAACTGAAGCTGTCCATGAGCATAAGGGTGGATGTCTTCAGAGAAGATGTCACTGCTTACATTTTAAGGGTCGTGTGTGAACATGAATTATTGAAGAATCAAATCAGGAACAAAACTACCAGATTTTGCTCAAAATGAACATGTTTACTGTAGGTATGGGGAAATAAGATGAGAAACCCAGGTGGCAGCTGGCTTATATTTTCTCCAAGTTTCAGAATATAAGCACACAACCTGACAATCTAATCAAATTTCTCCCTCACCTACCAGCTATGTGACCTTGGGCAAAAAACTTCAATCCTTATTCCTAAGTGTCTTCATCTGTCAAGTGAGAAAATAATAGTATCTAACACACAGGGCTGTTGTACTCCATAAATTGCAGTACCAGTAATATCATTCCATGAGTCCTGAGAAGGAGAATGGAGAATGGCCTTATCAAACCTTTAAGATGACGTAGAACTTGAGTGTTATAATGCAATCTATATGGGGTGAGGGGGAAAAAGCAAAGAGGCTAGAGAAATTTTTGTTTAACTGAGCTATTACTTGCTCAGATAATATAATCGTAATAAATTATATGCAAAGAGAACACTGCAGGTTTTTGGCTAGGTAGTCACTGAAACCATTAGCACTTCGTATATCAGAAGCTAAAACCTAACCTTGTGAGTGAGGCAGTTTGAGCCTATATTTATAACTGCTCTGGATGTCTGCTGCTGAGATGAAAGATCCTTATTCATTTAGGATCTTAGCCAAGTTCGGGGAATGGAAGGAAAGAGAGAAAGACTCTAGTTAACTGGCGATAATCTAGGACAGGGCTTGGGATCTATGTCCTAATTTGTCACAGAAATGTTTTCCAGAGTGGTGACCATGTTGAACTTAGAGGAATATGAGTATTGTCAAAATAATTATGGTGTTTGTCCAGCTACTACATGGCTTATTTATTCTCTTCTTTAAAAATACCTTTCTTTTTATTGTAATTTTACATTTTTTCTTCTGTATCTGTCATAGGAAAGGCTTGAAGGCTGAAAGATTCCAGAATGGCTTATTTGCAAGGAACACCAGCTTTGAGCATGTGTTCTTGGTGATGCTGTTTTTCCTTTTCTACATTTAACCCCTGTCAGAACCAAAGGACAAAGTTGGCTAAAACCAAGTGTGACTAAATTTATTAAGATTTTCTTGCTGTATTTTTCACCAGCTAAATCAAGTGTCCACTCTGTCATCCGTCCTGGGAACCCATGTTCCTTCAGGCTGACCGTTATAAACACCATGGGAAAAATGGGGCTAAACATAGATTTTGAAATGATATTACTTTTTAGGAGAAAGCCAAGCCAAGCCTTTGGGTTAGGGGTTTTATAGCATCAGATTCTGGGCACTTGAACCACTTTACTTCCATCTGCAACAGGATAAAGCAAGGAGAGGTTCTTTGTTCAGGGTTCAAGTGCTCTCGTGATGGTCTCAAAATAACCAGAGTGTAATACAGTAGAGCTTCACATAGTTAAACCCACAGGGCTTCAACCTGTCACCATTGTCACCCCAATCACTCCCTTTTCCTTTCTTAGGCAAGCCATGCACTTGAATAAAATTTTCCATCAACACTCAGAGTTGCATACACCCCTTATTTTTGCTTTTCCAAAGCCTCTAGGAGTCTCTCTGTCAGTTAAAGAGAAAAGCACATAAGCTAGACTTAATCAAGCTCTTCTCTTCCAAATGTTTTCCTAGTGCCTCACACTTCTTCACTTGCATTCGAACCAGATCAAGCTAAGCTTCCCACTTGGTTTCCGTTCACCGAAGGATGTTATCATTGTAATTTGTTGGCTTTTGCAAGAGTTGTGATGTTTTCCCTTTATTCATGAGGCTATGGACACCACTGTTCAGTGTGTATCTATTCCATCAGCCAAGTTAGTGCGCTGGGCAGAGCATTAAAGAAATCTGATCGTTTCCTTAGTCTCTATTTTGGAAGATGCCGGAGCTTTATCCTTGGTGATAGCATGTAAACACTATTGAAACAAGGCTAACGAAGGGAAAGGGTTGAGATGGGAAGGTAAAGTTGTATATGTTCTGTTTTAAATTACATCAAGCTATGGGTAGCATAGGAGATGAATAAAAGTTCATATCTTTAAAACTGGGCAACTTCTAGTTATCATAATAACAAAAAAGTAGCACATAAAATCTATATGTATTAAACAGTGTGACATTGATATGGAAAGGAAGAAAATTACCAACTACATTAAATGCTTGACTAATAGAATTTCAGATGATTGGATCTTTCTTTTTCCTTCTCCTCCTCCCCCTCTTCCTTCTTCTTCTTCCTCTTCTTTCTCTTCTTCTTCCTCCTCCTCCTCCTCCTCTTCTTCTTCTTTTGGTATTGGGAATTGAACCCAGGGACACTCTACCACTGAACAACATCCCCAGCTCTTTTTTTAAATTTTGAGACAGGATCTCCCTAAATTACCCAGGCTGACCTCGAATTTACCATCCTCCTGCCTCAGCCTCCCCCAGTCACTGGAAGTATAGGAGTGCACCATAGTGCCCTATTTATAATAATTGATTAATTAATATGTAATATTTTATTAGATTCTTATTATTTAACACTGGGCTCATTTTCTTAGTAATTGTAAAGTGTCACAGTGGACTTCCTCTCACATGGTCCTCGTCACAGTGTGCGTGGCGTTTTGCACAAGTGGAAAGGTCAGTTTCTAAATCAGGCTGGGGAAAGGGCTAGACAATCTTCCCAACTCCATCCTGACCACAGGATGATGATTTGTGTAGCCTTAAAACCAGCTCCTCCAGACTGTGTTGTCTGAAAAAATAGTTTTGTTGGAAAAATGGGGACATGTATGACTTATTTTCAGATTCTTCACCAGTAGATGGCACCTAGCTTTCCTTTATGGTTGACTAGAATTCTGCCTAACTTCAGTGCATTCCCAGCATGTCACCGAGTCCAACTAACAGAGCGATGACCACATCACGTACAAATGCTCCTGTCTCATTAATCTTATCCCATGTTTGTATTGTTCTGGTTCCAGGATGCTGATACTTTAAGCCCGAGGCTCTAACTTGAGCAGGAAGAGTTTATTTTGGGACAAGAATCTTCCCCCATAGACAGGCCTCTCAACCAGTGTCTCCTTTTCTCTCTTTAGAAACTGGGACATTCTGGAGGTGAAAACTGGTTTTGTGGATCTGCAGAATTACTTCTTTCTCTCCCAGAAAATATCAGACTAGCATGTTGGTCATATCTACTCGGTTTGTAGAGAGGATCACAGAGTTAATGGGACAATAAGGGGTTGTGTTCAGAGTGATTTTAGTCACTTATGCTTGGGGAAATGATCCTATAAATCTCCTTTAAGTATATAGAGTTGATGGGATAAATATATACAAAATATCCATTTCATCAACCCTATAAATATACACATTGAAATGGTTAGGGAGGAAGGAAGTGATAGCAAACTCTTAACTTTTAAAAATGTGATGACACATCATTTTGCTTTAAAGCAACACTCCATGTGCTATGGTCAATTTTCATTAAAAAAAAATCAGAAAATTTCAGTACAAAAGCTTAATATTTTATTTTCTTAAAAAACAATTTTGTTCAAGGAATGTAAATGTTTTCCCACAAAAACATTAGTATGACCTTAAATAAAGCCTTCTAGGGAAATATGGGGAAAGAATTGGAAATTTGTGCTTTGTCTTTTCCACAAATATGGAAATGACCTAACAGAGTACTTGTCTCTCTTGAACAACTCAAAATAAAATTGATCCTGGGATTTTCTTAGAATAAATAAGATAAGATGAAATAAATAAGAAAGACGAAATTTGGGGGTCTGGTAGACTAGAAAAACTAACAATTTTTGATACATTTGGCTAACTGTGTAGTGTCACACTATGAAAATTTTTCTTTGGGCCCATGGAAGGAGATTTTACCGTATCATATACAGGGTCTGCTTATTATGCTCAAAATGTGATGACACATCATTTTGCTTTAAAGCAAATGTAGAAGTATAGTCCTTAAAAAATACACAAATCCTCATTTCTTCCTCTCCTTTCCATTTCAAAGTCAGACAGTAAATTGAATAGACTTTTTTTGGCAGTAGAGTATTTCATAAATAATTAGATGAGATGGACTATTAAATACAAAAATACTTTTATCCTAATTTTACTGAACACATCATTAAGTTGACTCTCTCCCCCAAATATCATGATATTGATATAGGTGACAAAAAAATAAGTGGTGAATTTTCTTTTTTCCTTTTTTAAAGAAGGAAATATATTTTAGCTCATGTTTTTGGAGATCCAGTCCATGATTAGCCTACACCATATCCCTGGGCCTAAGGTGAGGCAGAATACCATGGCGGAAGGGAGTGGTGGAAGAAAGCAGCTCAGGACCTGACAACCAGCAAGCAAAGTAGTGAATTTTCTGTCTAAAAAGTTATATGATGTATAATTATTTTGTCCTATATGTTTCCTGACATGTTTTCTTATTTTTTGGTAATAACATTATATATTTAAAAAAAATTCTGTCTATAAAGCACCAAAATTCCATCTTAGCTTAACTCAAGATTATAAAGGAGATACATATATGATAACTTCAGTAGAAAAGAGGAATAAAATAGATTTGTATATGACTTATTAACAGAATATGACACTTTCTACTCAGCTAAGTATCCAGCTTTTAAAAAATAATCATAAATCTGTTCGTTACAGAATTCCTTTCACAATCAGTTTTCTTGGCATATTTAGTGATAATTACTAGGTCATTAGCTGCTTGACAAAGAAACCGAAGCACCAATAAGCAGCCACTGTGCAGAAGAGGTCTTCTGCAATTGTAACTTCAGTGAGTGAGATGGCATTCTATTAATGGTAGCCATTTAGAAAGACTTCCATTGTATGAAATGAGCTACCCCTATGGGACTCTTCTCTCCGGACCAATTATCTACAGCCATTGGGTCCCCAAAAGTCTGAGTGCATATTTTCATCACCCAGGAAAACAACAATAATATATATATATATATGCTGGTGTACCACTCTACCTCTCACCAATTAAATCAGAATGTAGGCTTGGGCAAGACAGCAAAACCCCAATGAGGGTATTTATTTCAAGTTCCTCAGGGGACTCAAATGTATAACCAGGCTGTAAGTCATCTGTCTAAATCTAGAACAAAATTTTACATTTCATGTTCCCTGAGCAATTTTCAAGTATCTGGTTAAAATTTGAAAAATTTCCTTCCTGTTGTCAGAAGGGGTCAACTGGACTATGCTAATAGTTATATGACGTATAATAATATACGCATATAGTTATATGACGTATAATTATGCTAATGATATAACTGATTTCCTGTGTGCAGGGCCCAAAATGAGATGGTGACTGGAAGATTTTTTTAAATCCTGTTGGAGATTTAGGTTATTTATGAAAAATACTTTTGGGATGTGACTCTGTAGATCTTCTAGTTGAGAATATGCATAGGAATACATCCCAAGAACCAAGTCACATACAAGCAAAGATATAAATGTAACTAGAGACTTGGTCTATATGTGCAATTTTAATTTCCCTTTTTCCCCCGAGAGGGTAAATGACTGGTATTATGGTATGAATAGACTTATTAGAGTTTGAAGAATGGTGGAGTCAATAAGGGATCAACTCTGGCTTGGACAACTGGGTGGAAGGTGATGTTAATTCTGATAAAGAATGGAAGAAGCAGTGGCTATTCTTTGTGAGTAAGGCAACTTTAGCTTTCAGAAATCTTTTATGCAAGTGGGATGTACTCTGCAACCAATGAAAGAAATCATATCTGGCTTCTTGATTAGTTTCATGGTGTCACCAACAATGGCCAAATGGTATCAGCAATAATGAGCTCCAGTTCTCTAGCTGCAATTGAACAAAGTGCTCAACTCATTCCACCTCCATGAGGGTAGTAATATGGTGAATTGCCCAGATGAGCTGTTTACTTGTCTGTCTCCCAGCAAACCATAGGTTCTTTGAGGGCAACACTGGGTCCTCTTCACTATTGAATACCCAGCAATAACACTAGAAGAGGAGGTAGTCAGAAAGTGGGTATTGAGATGAATTGAATTGAGGTCCCCTATAAAGACTAGCTGTAAGGTCTTAGTTTCTCAGGAAACCATAAAGGAATCAAATGACAAGCAAGTGATTCTTTCTATGAAGGGAAGGTTTGGGGTGCAATGGAGGCTTTCAGATGCACAAATGATGATTAGGAAGTTTTCCTTGGAATAAATGATTTGTAGTAAATTTATTATAGCTACACATTCAAAAACCCAGTTTTGTGTGTGTGGGTTTTTTTTGTTTTTTGTTTTGGTACCAGGGATTGAACTTAGGGTACTCGACCACTGAGCCACATCCACAGCCCAATTTTTGTGTTTTGTTTAGAGACAGGGTCTCACTGAGTTGCTTAGCGCCTCGCCCTTGCTGAGGCTGGCTTGGAACTTGCAATCCTCCTGTCTCAGCCTCCCAAAGTGGTGTGATTACGGGTGTGCGCCACCACACTGGGCAAAAAAAAACAGTTTTTTTTTAAAGCTTTTATATTTGGCTTACAAATTTAATCTATACATTTATTTATGGCAGGATTTAGCCAAAACTTTGAAGGTGATATCATTATGTCATGCTGTTTACAAGCTTACCTTGTAAAGCTAAATTATCTTTCTAAAAGAGACATCACTCTAACAAGCTACAGATTATTAATTTAATATATTTTGTTTTCTTTTTAAATATTTTACTTTTATGACATATATTTTATGATATGTATTTATTTATTTGGGGAAAGTTTTTAAGTTGGTGCAATATAATTATAAATAATAGCAGAATTCATTGTTACATACTTGTATGTGCACACTAAGTTCTTAAATATTTATACAACCTTCGTGTGTATGTGCATGTGTAAAATAAAATTCTCTGAAATGTGCAAATGCCATGATAATCTCAGATTTCAACATAGAACCACAAGTCTAAATTAATTACTCAATTTTACATTTTAAATTAGAATTACAAAACTATCCCTTAAATAACACAGTAAATGCCAAATATTAATGCAAAATATCAATACATTGGCTCTGATTCTGTAAAACTTTTCTATATTTAGTTCTAAACTTTTCTGGAGTTGAGACCTTTAGTTCTAAACTTTTCCGGACATGAGACCTGGAGCTCCAGAATTTTTAGCAGTTTTCTCTACTCCTATATTATTCTGAGCTCCTTTTTATCACTACTGTGTTTAGGGCTTTGAAACTTGAAAATGTGTCCTCTACCTTGTATTAGTCAATTCTCTATCTGTTCTCAACTCTGCAACTCCAGAACAACTCTGAACCAGGCTTATCACTTGCTTGAATTTTTAGTTTCTTCACTTCTTAAGAGATGTTCATAGGTTGCTCCTTTACACCAAAGGCTTTTAGACCTGAGAGGAGTAGAATATGAATAAATGTTGTTTCCACTTAACTTGAAAGACCTTGAACTTGATTATTATTTTCTTTTATGGTACCAGGGAGTTGAACCCAGGGATGTTTAAACACTGAGCCACATCCCCAGCCCTTTATATATATATATAAAAATATATATATATTTATATATTTATATATATATTTTATTTAAAGACATGGTCTCATTAAGTTGCTTAGGTTCTTGCTAAGTTGCTGAGGCTGTCTTTGAACTGATTCCTGCCTCAGGAAACCACTGTGATTGCAGGCATGAGCTACTTTGCCTGGCTTGATGAGGTCTTTTTTTTTTTTTTTTTTTTTGGTACTGGGGATTGAACTCAGGGGCACTCGACCCACTGAGCCACATCTCCAGCCCTATTTTGTGTTTTATGTAGAGACAGGGTCTCACTGAGTTGCTTAGCGCCTCGCCTTTGCTGAGGCTGGCTTTGAACTCACAATTCTCCTGTCTCAGCCTCCCTAAGTGCTGGGATTACAGGCTTGAGCCACTGTGCCCGGCTTGATGAGGTCTTAAGATAGGAAAATGTTTCTCTATTTTGCTTGATGGAAACAGGACAATATTAACTTTCAAGAATATTTAAAATGATACCTGTGACTTTGTCTTACCTGTGGTCCTAACACATGAAATTATTCTGTTGATACATCCTTGAAAATTAAGACACTTACTTAAGTACCCTTTCCTATTATAAGCAATAAATTAACAAATATGCAGTTTGAAAACCATTATAGCTGGGCACAGTGGTACACTCCTGTAATCCCAGTGACAGAGGAGGCTGAGGCAGGAGAATTGGGAGTTCAAAGCCAGCCTCAGTAATTTAGCGAGTACCTAAGCAACTTAGCAAGACCCTGTCTCAAAATGAAAAATAAAATGGGCTGCAGATGTGGCCCAGTTGTTAAGCACTCCAGGTTCTATCCTGGTACCAATAAATAAATAAATATATTAATAAACTAATTAATTAATTAAAAACCCATTATAGACTTTACTAATTGATGAGTACATTTTTGTCACTTATCTCGAATATAATATTGAGTCCTTAAAGTAGTATTGCAGGTAGCTACTTCAAAAATCTATTGGAGTGGGTCTAGAAGGAAAGCCATCTTCTTTTTGTCATTTAAGACCATGGGTTCTGGAAAACATCTGTTTTCAAATACTGGCTCCACTTTTGTTTTCTTTCTGGTACTAGGGATTGAACTCAGGGGCACTTGACCACTAGCCACATCCCCAGCCCTATTTTGTGTTTTATGTAGAGACAGGATCTCACTGAGTTGCTTAGTGCCTCGCTGTTGCTGAGGCTGGCTTGGAACTCGCAATTCTCCTGTCTCAGCCTCCCAAATGCTAGGATTACAAACGTGCGCCACTGTGCCCGGCTCTGGCTCCACCTTTGATGGTGAGGTTTGGAGATCATTTAACCTCCTTGTGCCTCAATTTCCTCATCTTAAAATGAGGATAACCATGGTATACACTCCATAGTGTTTTAGGAGTATTAAATGAGATAATATAGCCGGGCACAGTGGCACAAGCCTATAATCCCAGCACTTAGGGAGGCTGAGACAGAATCGCGAGTTCAAAGCCAGCCTCAGCAACTGTGAGGCGCTAAGCAACTCAGTGAGACCCTGTCTCTACATAAAACACAAAATAGGCCTGGGGATGTGGCTCAGTGGTTGAGTACCCCTGAGATCAATCTCCAGTACTCCCCCCCCAAAAAAGAAAAAGAGGTAATATATGAAAAATGCTTAGCAGGCTGCCCAGGACACTGTAAATGTTTACTAAATGATGATGACGATTTTCCTGAATTTTTTAGGAAAGAACTGAGGGAAGAAGTACGTCTTCCACCACAAAGGCAAAATGAGGGCACTATGAGATAGCAGCGATGACCAGGGCAGCTGAGCAGGACTAGTGTCTTTTCAAACAAAGGCATAGGGGAGAGAATAAATCAGAGCCCCAGAATCTCATCACATAGGCTACAAATAGCAGCTGCAGCTGCAGCCCAAGGGCTGGCCTTTACATGTCCACAGTGCAAAAGGACTCCTGGTGACAAACTGATCTTTTCTGTCACACCCACAGAGTCAGCAATCACACATGGAATAAATTCTGAATATTAAGGAGCCATTTTTAGTGGAATATAGCAAATTGCTTAATGATACAGACTGGATACAAATAGAGCAGGGTGACGTCTATGTACTGATTAGGTGCTCCAGTGTGTACCATAGAAGATTCTGGTCATTCAGATGCAAATAATAACCCTTTCCACCTGTAGAAGCCTTATTAGTTTCAGACACTGTGCAGGACTCCCCTTGTGTTAGCTCAGTTAATCCTCCCTCATCTCCGCGGGGCTGATATGATGATTGTCCCAATCTGGATCTCAGAAGGGTGCCAGGGAAGGATGAAGAAACTAAGGCCCAGAGAGGTTAAATATATACCCAACAGCACAAGATTCTTTTTTTTTTTTGGTACTGAAGATTGAACTCAAGGGCACTCGACCACTGAGCCACATCCCTGCCCTATTTTGTGTTTTATTTAGAGACAGAATCTCACTGCCGTTGCTGAGGCTGGCTTTGAACTCGCGATTGTCCTGTCTCAGCCTCCCTAAGTGCTGGGATTACAGACTTGCGCCACCGCACCCGGCTGCACAAGATTCTAAGTGTGCAGCTAGGGTGAACCCACTCTGACTCCAGCGTCTCATTTCTCAAACATTTTGATGCTTTGCCTTGAAATTATAATCATGTATGTGCTTATCTCTTATCACCTCAGAAAGTCCCCCCTGGGAGTGTGCAGTGCTGGACTTGCTTTTTATCTCCAAACTGTCAACAGGAGAAGGTGAGTAGATGCTTACTGATAGATTCTAAATGAGGGAATAGGAGAATGGGAGGAGTTATTGGGTCTAAATAACCTAACCTCAAAGTCACTTAAAACAGAGATTTGCCTGTCAACTAGCTTATGTGTTTTTTCATCTGCAAATTACCATTTATATATGGTATGAACTATAAAGCAGAAATTCATATCTCATGTGATTTTCACATTTTATATATGAAACAAATGTGTGGGCTAAATAAATTTGCAAGCTGGGTTTGACTCATAGGCTGCCAGGTTGAGATCTCTGGTATAAGCAATAAGGAAAACACAAAGGACAATAGCAAGTAGACAAGACTAAAATTATCAGATGAGGTAGTTGTGATTTATTCTTCAAAAAAATAGATCAATTTTGGATTCACTGTGATGGTAGGGTGAATCCCTCCCTCCCTGTTAGGAGCAAAGACTTGAAGGTGGGAAATCATGGTCAAGGTCAGGGGCCTCAGATTACACTGTACTCTGATTCTGAGGTTTTCATTTATTCTCTTTTTTGTTTGATTCTTATCATAAACAAATTTATTGTGATGCAATCTGTATCTTACAGAATTTAGAAATATTTTGTGCTTTTCCAATAGGCACTGTAAGCAGGGAACAGAAACTGTAGAAGTTGAAACTTGCTAAGGTCCATAAATTAAAGGAGATTTTAAGGCACAGGAACTGTCACTACTTGTAGCCTACCGCATGGTGTGTGGTAGGACATGAAGCTTAAAAAGAACATCTGAGTCTTGGAAGGGATCCAGCAAAGGCACCAGGACTAATTTGGGAGATGAAGGGTATGTCTTATGAGGAGAGGCTTAGAGGGCTTAACATGCTTCAGCTTTAAAATAAGGCGGGTGAGCAGAGTTCTATTGATAGCCTGCAAGTCTTCCAGTATGAACTTGTACTTGGTGTGAAATAAAACTCAAAGTCACACTAAGGAATTTCAAGAAGGCAGTTTTCTTTCTTTTTCATTTCAAGTATGATATGCCTGGGAACATTTTGTGCAAGAAAGTTTTTTTTAAAATGGATTTCCATAAAGTCTTTGAAGAAACATCTTCCAATTTAATACCATCTGTTCACAGAAGTGCTAGATTTAAAGAACTATTCTATAATATAAATTTATAATGTATTAGATAGAAACACCACTGTATTGATAGCTGCAAGTTGCATAGAATGAATTCCACCCCCACTCGCCTACACACAGCGAGAATTCTCTTAAACATGATTTAGCACAACTCTCCTAAAATTTTACAAATTCATCAGAAGTTTCTCACCTACACCTCTCGTTCTTTCCTGTTTCACACAGAATGTGGCAGGGAGAACTGCTAGATCAAAAACACTTAGTAATAATTTCATGGAGTCATCCTTCAAATTTTTAAATTACTTGGTAACCTGCTCTCTTCTGGATTTTGACTTTCATTTTGGATCCTAGATCTCTGATATTTGTGACTTGGTTAAAATTGAAAAATCTCCACAGAAGATGCATAGAAAAATCTGGAAGGTAATATGACAATTTTAGTAATTGTTATGATATCTTACATATTAAATTTTAAAATATTCAATATATAGAATATTCAGGTTCAGAAGTGGAGGCTCAGGGTTAAGGTCAGAGGTGGTTCCTGAGAATCATCACGTGGCCATAGCTGAGACCGTGAGAGGGGGTGAGCTCACCAAGGGAGACAGCAAAGGGCTGGGAGCTAAACTTGGGGAAAACTCCCCAAAGGGCCCAGGCAAAAGAAGAGTGAAAAGCAGGGGAGGGGCAGGGTCTCTTTCCTGACACTTAGATTCATTAGCCCCTTCCTTGGTTACTTCCTCTTCCAAAATGGGTCATCTAAACAGAGGTCTTAAGCTAAGTTGTTCACATACCTTCTACTAAGGACTAAATTGTGTCTCAATTTCATATCTGACGCCCTCACCCCTCGTGTGATGGCATTTGGAGATGAGGCTCTTGAGATGTAATTAGGTTTACATGAGATCATGAGGGTGTTACAGCGGTATTAATGCCTTCATAAGGAGAGACACCAGAAAGTGTGCTTTGTGTCTCTCCCCACCACGAAAGGACACAGTGAAAGAATCATCTGCAAATGAGGAAGAAGTCCCCCTCACCAGAACTTGATCATGCTGGCACCCTAATCTCAGGCTTCCTGCCTCCAGAACTGTGGAAAATGAATTTCTGTGGTTTAAGTAACCCAGTCTATGATACTTTGTCATGGCATCTCAAGTTGACTAATAACACTTTTAAAAAATTTCTTGGGCCATTTCCATACATTTCAAATTGATATTCAAAATTTTCTATCATAAGTTTAAATAGTTTCAAAGACTGCAATTTCTAGTATTCTGTAAAAGTTGACATTAAAAAGAAAACTATATCTAATTTAAATATCTCCCATGGGATGAAAGCACCATAATGAGAGGATACCCACCATAAAATATTAAAGAAACATACATAAGTTCCTTAACCATTGGAAATTTAATATTATTGTTTTCTCTTCCTGAATAAACACTTTATTCCACTTATAAAGTTCTATTTCCATTAAATGTATATATATAGATATATGTTAATATGGATGTATATATATATAAATTTTTTGGTCTTAAAACTGAAAAATATTTCCTTATACATTTTTCTCAGAACTACTGAATGCAGTGGTGCATGCCTGTAATCCCAGTGACTCAGGAGGTTGAGGTAGGAGGATCACAGTTTCCAGGCCAGCCTCAGTAAATTGGTAAGGCCCTAAGCCACTTGTGAAACCCTGTCTCAAAAAAAAAAAGAATTAAATAGGGCTGGGGATGTAACTGAGTGGTAAAGCATCCCTGGGTTCAATCTGCTATACCAAAATAATAATAATACATAAACTGAAAATAGTTTTAAAAAGTTTTTCCTGCACTTACAATATTTTAAGATAATAAAATATATTGAGGATTGAGTTATTATTGAGTATATTTGTACAGAATTGATTGAAGCAACATAAAAGATAATACTGCATGATAAGTGGTCATTAAGCATGAAAAATTTTGTTGTAAATGTATTATGTGGAAAATTATTTTTCCCCAGTTTATTTATTTATGCTTAAATATTATTTGTTGTTGAAAGGAATAGAGTTCAGCATCAATATCAAAGAAAATAGATTTTATTTCAAAATTTCTTTCAAGAGACAAAGAACATTATGTATTAATAAAGCTGTAACAATTGCAAACACAAAACCACCAAATAACAAGGCTCCAAACTACATGAAGCAAACATTGGCAGCATTGAAAGGAGAAATACACAGTTCTAAAATAACATCTGGGGACTTCAATATTACATCTTCCATGATGAATAAAACATTCAGACAGAAGATTAGTAAGGAGATAGAGGACTCTAGACTTAACAGACTTACATAGAACTCCACTCAACAACAGCACAATATACGTTCTTCTCAAGTGCACAGTGAACACTCTTCAGGGTGGACCATATGTTAGGTCAGAAAAAAAAGTCTTAATATGTTTTAAAATTTTTAATTATGCATATATTCTCTGACTACAATGGAATGATACTAAAAATTAAAGAAGGAAAACTAGAAAATTCACAAATAAATAGGAATGAACACACTCTTAAACAACCCATAGGCTAAAGAAATAAAAAAAATTATGACATGAATGAAATATAAAGCACAATATACCAAAATTTATGAGATACAGTGAAAGCAGTGCCAAGAGGGAGATTTATGACAATAAACACATACAATAAAAAATAAGAAAGTTCTCAAGTTAATAACCTGACTGTACACCTTGAGGAGCTTTAAAAACAATAAGAAAAAAATCTAAAACAATAATCTAAAAACAATAAGAAAAAAAATCTAAAACTAGCAAAAAAAAGAATAAAGATTAGGGCAGAGATAAATGAAATAGAGGAGAGGAAAACAATACAGTCAGTGAAGCCCAAGTTGATTGTTTGAAAAAGATCAAAAAAATTGAAAAATCTTTAGATAGACTGACAAGGAATGAAAGAAAAAAGATGCAAATACCTAAAATCAGAAAATTACTATTGCCCTTACAGAAATCAAAAGGATTATAAGCAAGTCCTATGAACAACTGTATGCTAACAAATTGGATATCTTTGAAATATATAAATTCCTAGAAACATTCACAATAACAAAATAGATGCAAGAATAAATATATAATCTGAACAGACTCATAACATGTAAAGAAATTGAATTAATCACCAAAAAATTCCTAACAAAGAAAAACCCAGAAGCAGATAATTTCACTAGTGAATTCTACTGAACATTTAAAGAAAAACTAGCATCAACCCTTTTCAAAAATTAGCACCAATCCCTCAGGAGGGAGCACTTCCTGACTGGTTTTATGAGGCTGTTATTATACTGATACCAAAGCCAAATAAAGATACTGTAAGGAAAGAATTACAGACCAGGATCCTTTACAGATATAGATGCAAAGTTCCTCAACAGAATACCAGCAAACTGAATCCAATGGCATATTAAAAGGATTGTATACTATGACCAAGAAGAATGTATTCCAGAAATGCAAGGGTGGTTCAACCTAGGAAAATTAATCAGTGCTAATACCACATTAACAGAATGAAGAGAAAAAACCCACACAGTCATCTCAAGCAATGTACAAAATGCATTTGACAGAATCCAACACCCTTTCCTAATTAAAAAAAAAAACACCTTAGAAACTAGAAATAAAAAAGAACTTCCTGACATGATAAGAGGCATTCATGAAAAGCTCACAGCTAATATCATCCTCAATGGTGAAAGATGAAACACTTTTTCCTTCAAATCAGGGAAATGACAAGATACTCACTTTATTTTTTTTTATTATTATTTTTTTATTTTTTCTCAAATATTGCATTTTAATACATGTTATCAAACATAACAAAAAAACAAATTTTCAGAAGCTGGACACACTGTTCACTGAAAACATTTGTTGAGGCAAATAGAAAAAATTGTTACAATCATAATTTTTCTAACTTTGCACATAATTATAAGCAGATTAAATTCTTCATATTACACACCTTTATATGCACTTTCAATGAACAGTATATATATATATTATATAACAGTATATATATATATATATATTTTTTATCAACCATCTTTACTATACCCATTCCCCTTTCCTGCCCCCCACCTCCCCATGTCACGTCCAGTGTCAAGATACTCACTTTAATAACTGCTGTTCAACATTATGAGTTCTAGTCAGAGCAATTAGGCAAGAAAATAAGTCATTTGAGTTGGAAAGGATAAAATAAAGCCATCTTTATTTGCAAAATACATAATCATGTTTGTAAAAAAAATATGAAGGAACACACAATAAAAAACTGAGCTAATAAATTCAGCAAAGTTACAGGGTGAAAGATAAACACAAAAATCAATTGCATTTGAATACATCATCAAGGAACAACTCAATATAGAAATTAAGAAAACAACTCCAATTATAATAGCATGCAAAAGAATAAAATATCTAGACTGAAATTAACCAAGGCGATCAAAGACTTGGACACTGATATCTATAAAGTGTTGCTGAAGGAAGTTAACAAAAACCTAAATAAATGGAGAAACACTTCATGTCCATAGATTGGAAGACTTAACTATTGTTGAGATGGCTACTCCCCAAGACCATCTTCAAATTCAGTACGATCTTTATAAAAATTTTTGTGCCCTTGCTGAAGAAATAGAAAAACCGATTCACAAATTCATGTGGAATTTCTAGAGACCCTGAATAACCAAAATAATAAGAGATGAACAAAGATGAAAGACTCACTCTTCCAAATTCCAACACTTACTACAAAGCTCTAGTAATCACCACAGTATGGTACTGGCATGAGGATTGACATATGGATCAATGGAAAAGGGTTGAGAGACCTGAAATAAACTTAGTCACATCTATGACCAACTGATCTTCAACTTGGATGCCAAGAACACTTAATCAACAAATGGCACTGGGACAACTGGATATCCACATGCAAAAGAATTAATGTGAAACCTAATCTCATGTATATACAAAAAATAAACTCAATGTACATCAACAACAAATAAAAACTAACATTTTAGGAGAAAACGTAGCAACTCTTCAGAACCTTGGATCTGGCAATGAATTCTTAGATATGAAACAGTATGAGCAAAAGAATAAAAAGTAGATTAATTAGACTTCATCAAAATTTTAAAAATTTATGCATCAAATGACATTATCACAAAAGTGAAAAGGCAAATCTAAAGAATAGGAGAAAACATTTGTAAATCATATATCTAAAGTGGGTCTAGTATTCAGAATATATAAAGAATTCTTACAGCTCTGCAACACAAAGACAAATAATCCCATTTTTTAAATGGACATAGGGCTTTAAATTTATTTTAAGAAACTATACAAATGACTGGGCATGGTGGCACACGACTGTAATCCTAGCAACTGGGGCGGCAGAGGCAGGAGGATCCCAAGTTCAAAGCCAGCCTCCACAATTTAGTGAGCCCCTACACAACCTATCTCAAAATAAAAAATAAAAAGAGCTGGGGATGTGGCTCAGTGGTTAAGTGCCTCTGGTTTCAATCCTCAGCACCATAAAAAAAGAAAGAAAATATACAAATGGTTGATGAACACACAGAAAGATGTTCAACATTGTTAGTCATTAGAGAAATGCAAATCAAAATGAAATACTAGCCCATATCCTCTAGGATAGTTATAATTTACAAAAGAGAGGGTAGTGTTGGCAAGAGTGTGGAGAAATTAGAACCTTTACACATTATTGGTGAGAATGTAATTGGTATAGCTGCTATGGAAAACAGTTTGGTGGTTCCTCCAACAGTTAAACAGCTGGGGAGCTAGGGTTGTAGCTCAGTGGTAGAGCACTTGCCTAGCATGCGGGAGGCACTGAGTTCTATCCTCAGCACCACGTTAAAAAAAATCAATAAATAAAGGCATTGTGTCCATCTACAGCTAAATATATATACATATATATATATAAAGTTAAACAGCTGGGTATAGTGGCCTATGCCTGTAATCCCTTGGCTCAGGAGGCCGAGGCAGGAGCATGGAAAGTTCAAAGCCAGTCTTAGCAACTTGGAGATGCCATAGGTAACCTCACGAGACCTTGTCTCAAAATAAAAAATAAAAAGGACTAGGATTGTGGCTCAGTGGTTGAGTGCCCTTGGGTTCAATCCCTGGTACCAAAAATAAAATTTTTTTAAAAGGTTAAACATAAATTGCCATATGATACAGTTCTATTTCTCAGTATGTATACAAAAGAATTGAAATCAGGTACTCAAACAAATACACATACACCTGTGTTCATAGTACCAGTCACAAAAGATGGAAATAACCCAAATGTCCATCAATAACGAAAGGATAAATTGTGGCGTATCCATACAAAAGAATAGTATTCAGTCATAAAAGTGTACATACTATGTTGTAAATGAACCTCAAAAACAGCATGTTAAGTGAAAAAGGAAAAAGAAAAAAAGAAAAGTCAGACACAAACGCCATATATTGAATGATTCCATGTATACGAAATATCCAGAGTAGGTAAATCCACAGAAAAACAAAACATAATTGGTAGAAGCCAGGTTCTGGGCAGAAGGGCTGGGTTAATTGCTTAATAGGTACTGTGTTCCCTTTAAGGGTGATGAAAATGTTTTGGTAGTAAATGGAGATGATGGTTACACATTTTTTAGGGGGTACCAGGATTGAACTCAGGGTCACTCAACCACTGAGCCACATCTCCAACCTTGTTTTATATTTTATTTAGAGACAGGGTCTCACTGAATTGCTTAGCATCTCACTTTTGCTGAGACTGGCTTTGAACTCAGATCCTCCTGCCTCAGCCTCCAGAGCCGCTGGGATTACAGGCATACACCACCATGCCCAGCACAGCATTCTTAAGGTACTAAATACCACTGAATGCTTCATTAAAAATTTTTTTAATTTGTTCTAATTGGTTTTACATGACAGTAGAATGCATTCTGACACATTGTACACAAATGGAGCACAACTTCTCATTCCTCTAGCTGTACATGGTGCAGAGTCACACCAGTAATGTAATTATACATGTATATAAGGGTAATAATGTCTGTCTTATTCTACCGTCCTCATCCCCACACTCCCACCCCGCCCCTCACTTCCCTCTGCACAATCCAAAGTTCCTTCATTCTTCCCTACCTGCCCTCCCCACCCACTATGGATCAACATCCATTTATCAGAGAAAACATTTGGCCTTTGGTTTTTTGAGATTGGCTTATTTCACTTATGATATTCTCTAGTTCCGTCCATTTACCAGTAAATGCCATGATTTCATTCTTCTTTAAGGCTGAGTAATATTCTATTATGTATATGTATGAATGTTTCATTTTTAAATGGTTAATTTTATGTTGTGTGAATTTTGCCTCGATAAAAATTAATTTCAAAAAGAAAACAGACTATAATTTTATATAGACACTTAAATTAGTGTGATAGATTCTTTTTTTTTTAATAATTATTTTTTTAGTTGTAAGTGGACACAACAGCTTTATTTTATTTTTATGTGGTGCTGAGGATCGAACCCAGCGCCTCCCGCGTGCTCGGTGAGCACGCTACCACTGCGCCATAACCCCAGCCCCAGTGTGATAGATTCTTTAAAGTAAGTTTGCTGGTGCACATACATACTTTAAATCTTAGATATTTTTGCTAAATTACTTTCCTCAAAGGTTGTTCATCCAACAGTTCAACAGCAGTGAACAGAACCATCTGTTTTCTCATATCCTGGATATAATCACTTTAAAATTACCCAAAGGTTGTTAATTTAATGGGTAAAAAAATGATTACTCATTAAGTTTTCATTTTCCCAAAAGACTTTGCTTCTGTGAATTGCTTGTTTTCAAATCCTTTACAGGTGATCCTGGCTTATCATGGTTCTACTTAAATTTATTTTTGGTTTTATGATGATGCAAATACAGGTTGCATTCCATAGAAACCAAAACTTCAAATTTGAATTTTGATCTCCTGGGCTAGGGACAGGTAGTGAGTGATGCTGGGCAAGGGCAGGAGCCGCAACTCCTAGTCAGTCACATGACCCCACATGGAAATAATAGACACTGCCTTGTGCTGTGTGGCTAAGCTATGATGCTCCGTAGGTGAGGTGCATTCAATCCATTTTCACTTGAAGACATTTTCAACTTCAAATGGGTTTATCAGGATGTAATTCCATCTATCCTAATTCAAGGAGCATTATTATTTTTTTTTTTTTAGTGATGTTAACTCTTGTCTATATGTTTCAAATAACTTTCTCTCCTTTTTATTTTTTGAATATTTTTATTTTATGATGTCTTTTGTTACCAAAGAGTCTTAAAATTTTATTTATTCAAATCTGTCATCTTTTCTCCTATGGCTTCTATATTTTCTATTTTACTTTAAAAAAAAGTCTCTCCACCAGGGTTCAAATACTGTCATAAATTTTCTTCAAGTATTTTGTATTAGTTTATTTTTAAAAAATAAAACTTTAGTCCTTTTAGAATTTGTTTACATATCATGTGAATGCGATACTTGAAAGCTATTTATTTTTTTCTTCCTATATTTTTCCTGTTATTTTACCCTGTCAGTGCCATTCTTGTTATTTTATCATGATGTTGACTGCAGTATTAATCTTGGAGGTAAACACCGAAAACAACCTGAATGTCCATCAAAAGGGTGACATCAAGACTATATGACACAGTATGGTAATCCATGCCATGAATAATTATTTAGCTATTAAAAATATATATGTGTATATATGTATTATATATATGGTGGGCTATCTATGACAGGTTAAATAAAAACAAGTTGAAGAGAAATGAAAATAATACAATCCCTTTCTCAAAAAACAGATGAGAACTTCCTACATATAAATGTTTGTGTGTCTTTTTATGAAAACAAGGAAAGTTAGATTATATTTCATACCTTGGAATGAAGATGACCTTGGGGAGAGGTGGAGATTATTGGCTTATTATTTCTACTTCACTCTCTTTGGGTTGATGCAAAGAACATTATTGCTTTTATTTTGAATGTTGTGGCACCTATTCAACACCCATTCTCCTTAGTAACAGAATCTCAATTTTTAGCTGAGCTCACTACCACTGACAATGGAAAATTACATTTCCTTCTTTTGTAGCCAGACATAGCCATATAATTAAGACTCATCCATGGGAGGCAATAAATGTATTGTATAGTTCAAAGAAAGCTCTTTAAACTGAGTGCAGTGGCACATGCCTATAATCCCAGTGATTTGAGAGACTGAGAAAGGAGGATCACAAGTTCAAAGCCAGTCTTGGTAACTTAGCAAGACCCTGTCTCTAAATAAAATTTAAAAAGGTTTGGGGATGTAGCTCAGTGGTAGTGTCCCTAGGTTCCATCCCCAGTATGCAAAAGAGAAAGGGAAGAAGGAAGGAAGGGAGAGAGGGAGGGAGGGAGGGAGGAAAAAATCTCCTTAAAATGAAGAAAGTAAGTTCTTTTTTTTTCTGCTGCCTGGAATAGGAATAGGAATACAATAGCTGGTGCACTCGAGGCCATTTTATTTATTATCATTATTTCATTATGTATTTTCATTATATATTATCATTCATTAATGATTTTTTTTTGATGTGGAGTCTTACTGTATTACCCAGGCTGGCCTCAAACTCCTGGCCTCAAGTGATTCTCCTGCCTCGGCCTTCTGAGTAGCAGGGACTACAGATATGCCACATCACTGTACCCAGTTAAAAGCCATTTTAGACCACAAAGTCACCTAGAGGCTGACAGAGCAAGAAGGATCCTGGATTCCTGATGACCCTGAACTAGTGGCTTTAGATTTGCTCTATGTGAGCAAGATTTCCATCTTGATTCAACTGTTATTTTGTGTATTCGTGTTATAATCAGCCAAACCTCATCATCAGTAATGCAAAAGGAAAAATCCGATGAAGAATCTAACAGAAGGAAAATGAAAGAAGCTGGGCGCGGTGGCACACATCTGTAATCCCAGCACTTTAGGAGGTTGAGACAGGAGAATCGCGAGTTCAAAGCCAGCCTCAGCAATGGCGAGGCACTAAGCAACTCAGTGAGACCCTGTCTCTACATAAAACACAAAATAGGGCTGGGGATGTGGCTCAGTGGTTGAGGTACCCCTGAGTTAAATCCTCGGTACCAAAAAAAAAAGAAGAAGAAAAGAGCTCTGTTGACCAGCTCCCTATTCCTGAGAGTGTAAATACTCATATCTACTTGTTATCTTAATTGTTATTCTAATTTTACTTTAATCATCTGATATACTGTATAACTGCTTATCCTTGAATTTGTCCATCCCCTCCAATACTGTTTTTTTAAATAATTAAATCTTTTATTACCAAGTATTTCCAGGTCATAAAATACTTTCTCCATGGGTGTCAATATCTCCTGGCATATGTTCATTTACTTCAGTAAAATGATCAGTGTCTCAAAAACCCATGGGGTTTCTGCAGAAGCCAAAGATGGCATGGCACCTCTTTTGTGGTATGTGTGAAATCTACCCCTCACTATAAACATTCTTCTGCAATATGATACTCCGCCCCTCTGTCCATTTCATATGTGGTGTTCAGTGAGCTGGGAATGTTGAAAAAGTGATTCTTTTTTAGGGACTTCCACATAGCATCCCAAGGGGCCTCAGAAGTGACTTTTTAATCCCTTCATTTTACACAAGAGGAAACTGAGGCCCAGAAAGTCTGCCTGACTTTCTTAGAGTAACTCAGCTGGTTAAGGTCCAGAAATACAATTCAAGGATCAGACTTCTGATTCTAGGTTCTTTAATTTATTTCATCTGCTAATTGACACTCTCCTAAAGGACTCAAGAAAGTTTTATTTCTCTCTTCCATTTTTGTTTTCTTTCTTACATCTAACTTTGTATCACAGAATACTCTGTTTTCTGGTTGACATGATGTGTTTAGCATCTAAGATCAAAGAAATCTGTCTTAAAAGCAAACTGTGCTCAGGAGTATTGAGAAGATGCGTTTTATAGTTGATGTCCATTGACTGTCTTAACTGGCTGGCTTCCCCCTCTCCTCGCATAGCTAAAGCATGATGCTATTGAGTTCTAAGTCGAGTTTCCATCCTTATATGAAAAGTTAGCTTGGCACAGCGTTTGGTAGAGCTAAGTCTGACCAGCTGTGCTGTCAGCCACAAGGGAAATTAAACGAGACAGTGTGGCTAGTTCAGGACAAATCAGTCTCTTGAAAATTACATTGAACACTCATGCCAATAAAGGCATGTGGGTAGTTTTCATATAAATCAGTTTTAGTCCTTGCCTCTGATGTGTCATGCATGTGAACAAAGAAAGTAAGTAGTCTTTTTCAGTTCTATCCCCCGGTAGTTCATGTTTTTCTATCAGTTCCATGAGAGTTTCTGGAGAATGTGACCAAATCTGACACATTCTACAAATATCTTAAGTGAGATTTGCATGTCCATTTGCCATCTTGAGTCAAAACAATGGCTACTTGTCTGAATTTCTTTGCCCATGTCCCACACATTTTTGCGTACAATTCAGCGGTTTTTAATATATTTACAAACTTGTACACCCATCACCACTAATTCCAGAACATTTTTATCATTACCAAAAGAATCCCGTACCCACAAGCAGTCACACTTAATTCTACTTCCCCCAGTCCATAGTAACCACTAAGCTAGTTTTTGACTCTGTGGATTTGCCTATCCTAGATATTCATATAAGTGGAATTGAAGAGGGGATGGTGTGTTACTTGGCAGTCTAATTTTTTTGTGTCTGGCTTCTTTCACTGAGCATAAGGGTCACTCATGTTATAACATGTTATCATTTTAACATATATCCTTTTATATGCCCTATAATTTTAAAAAAGAATGTTTCTTGGTAAAAAGGCAAATGTTGTGTATTCCTTAATAGAAACCTTTGCTATTTTTGGCAAAGAAAATAAAGCAAGATATTCAACTTAGAAATTTGGCTTGGCAAATTAATTTTGAAACATCAATAAAATATGAAAATTTAAAAGGGAAGGTACTGGGGACAAAACTGGCCAAATTATGATATGTTCCTGTACAAATATGTTGCCCTGAATCTCATTATTATCAATGAAATTATAAGGCACCAATAAAACATTTCTATAAAGGAAAAGCAAAAAGAGAAAAATTTAAAACCCAATATTTAAGAATTAATGAAAATGACAAGCTAATCAGAGCATAAAATTATCTGAATAGAGATTTCTTTCCGATCTTAGTGAAAATTAAGCGAGTGATTGCATTAGCACATCACGATGTTAATTTATTTTTTCACCAACCTGCAAACTTTTTGCACATGCATCTGTCAGATGGCAAGAGAAGAGCAAGAAAGAACACGAGGCCACAGCTGAATTTAGAAAGTTAGAGGTGTTCTCATCAGCCACATGAGATGGACAGGAGATTCCTTCCAGTAGGCGGGAGAGCAGAGGGCAGACAACAGATGTGAGAAAGGTCCCCGTAGCTGTCAAGTTCCAGCATCCTTGTGCTGAAGAAGGGAGGTGCCAACGTGATTGATGTCCAGAGGCAGTATAAAAGCACTGGATTTGTCCCCAACTGCTTGTCACATTGACCTGAACCATCTCTCGACTGCTCTTGGGGTTTCTGTCAACTAGTACTGGAAGGGAAAAACCTCTTTGGAGAATAACATTTTATTTGTGGCCATGCCAGAACCCACTAAGAAAGAGGGTAAGACTCATCCATAAATCTTTTTGCTGTACTTTTTAATGAAGTGTGCTTATTTAGGTATCTATTTTCAAACAAATATGCAATTTCTTAAATAGACTGTGGAATAATAGAATCACTGTGATATAAGGATAAGATTTTGTGCAGGCAAAAGACTAGAGGAAAATATAGCAAGAGTGTAATGAATTGAAAAATATCTCATAATGATAGTTTATGCAGGCATATTGACTGCAATGGTCAAATAAAGTTTATATCACTCGCAAAAAATATTTTTGTTGTTAATACAAGGGATCTTTAAAGTGTAATTTGAGGATGTTAATTGCTCATGGTGAGCATATTGTATTTTTAAGCATATTTTCTTAGCTTTGATCTCAATTTTTTCACCATGTATTTGCAGTATGCGGGGGTAGGAGCATACTTTTTCAAATAGTTTTTCATAACACTTTTTCAAATAGTTAATAAATTAGACAAGACTTCAAAAAAAGAATTTGTAAGATTATTTCCAGACTTGTTATTTTTTCCATGGGAAGACCTTCAAAATATATAGATGAAGGTATTTTATCAGTTTGTCTTTTTTCCCCCCTTTGGAGCTTTATTGTTAAATTCTTGAATGAATAGAAAAAGTTTTTGTCACAGATTTTGTTCTTTCTGAGTTTTATTATATGTAATTTCAAAGGTAGCCTTTTAAAATAATTGAACTGAAAATCTGAAAATATCTTCATCAGAAGAAAAAAGTGTTTCCTCCAATAAAATTTTTCTTTTCTATAAAGAAGATCAATATTTTAAAACTATTAATTAATAATATAAATTGGATTAGTGATTGTGAAAATTAATGAAAAACACATCCACAGCTCAAATACATTGGCTTTAATTCTTAATTAAATCTTTTAGAATCTTCTTCACTAAAACCAGTCTTCATTAAACTCCCTGAATCTCTCTTTTTCACTTCTGAAAATAAAAATGCATGCACACCCACAGATTAGTAGGGAACATAAATATTTAGCTTTTTCATCTTCAATTCTTAAAAATGCGTTTAACCATTATTTTGGAGAGCCGTGGGAAAGATGCTACATGTTGAACCCAAAGTTGAAATACTAACCATATTATGGAAAGTCTTTTAAATATATTTTCTTTATGTAATTAAGTAACCAGTGCTGACAGGCCGTGGTGATCAGTTTACAGGTTGGCCTTACTTAGTGGCGGAGGGCATTGATGGATGAAGTCTTCCACCCGAAATAACCACACCAAATGCATGCATTAATATGGGAACTTAATCCTGACTATCAGTCAGTGAGCCCAACCCCTGTTAAAGTGTCTTATTTGTAATGCAAATGATTTACATGTGTATTAAGTGTCCTTTTTACTTGATCTGTCACTTGACTTTGCCTCTTCAAGGTTTACTTGGATGAAGTGTATTCTATGTTTCCTCACTGAGGACAGAATATTGTTTTACTCATCCTAAATTTAGTGGATAAGTTTGCATTTGTTTGTTTGAAAGCCCAATTGAAAATGACAAGAAAGCCAAAAAAACTAATAAATAAGGTGTCAGTCAGGCTGCAGAGCCTATAAAGCTAATTAAATTATTCTGACTGCTAGATGAGATGAAGTTTTGTATTTTGTTTGACAACTCGATCTGATTCATTTTCTTTCTACAGAAAATAAAAGGTTAGAGCTAAAACATATATGTCTATATAAATCAGCACAGATACTAAAGTCTCCATGACCTTCTTCCACTATAAAGACACTGTTGATATGCTGTGTAGGAGTCCCTCCACCCAGGCCAGTAATTTTATACCCGTAGATTCTTTGGTTAGTTTAAATTTGGATGGTGGGAAGTAGGAGAAAAAAAGGAGAGGATTACTGATATATTTAAAATTCATTGAGGAAGTACAGAGATTTTGTTGTTATTGTTCTCTTTTCAGCAGAACTTATTTTTAAAGGTACTGTACCTTGAGGAGTTTTTTTTATTGAAATCATTGCCTTTTACTATGATTGATATCAGGACACTAAGGAGTGTGGCAGATCTCAAGCTGTTCTGGTCATGAATAGTTGTAGCTTCTCCTAATGGCAATTTCATTTTCATTTGGCTTGCTTTTGTTCCATGTAAGACTCCCTCAGGAAGACAGCCCCAAGAATTAAACGTGCCATGGAACCAATTCTTCACAGTCATTTCAGATTATATGCAGGTTCCTCCAGTCCATACAGGTCTTCTCACTTCTTTGCCCGCTGGGAAAGCTGTGCCCAGGAAGGACATGGTTGCTTGCTGGAGTCTTGATAGGACATAAAGGCTGTTTTGGCCCACCTAGGATCTGGCAGGATCTGGCAGGATCTTCTTCATAAGAGACTGAGTTTTCATGTCTCAACCTATAGTGGCCTCATTCTGACTGTCTCATATTGGGTCTTGGGAAATCTGGTCCTTTTGAGGAGGAAGGAGAGTGCAACTTTGGACGTTGAGGAGGAAGTCTATAGAGGTAATTAGTCCTTATTTAGATCCTCAAAAATATTCTAGATGTCTTAGTGACCCTTTCTGGAAAAAGAAAGCATTATTTTTCCTCTGTGGGCTCGTGATTGAATCCAGGGCATTATACATGCTAAGCATGTACTCTACCACTGAGTTACACCCCCAGTTCAGAGAGTATTATTTTTAAGGAGTAGCCTACCTCCCACTGTCCTACTATCGTGTGTGTTTTCTTTGGAGAACTATATTATTTGAACTATCAATTACATGTAAAAGGTCTGTCGTACACTTTGAATTCATGAAGAATCTGAGGCCTAGTACAATTAACCAATGAAGCCCCAAGTTTTCAGTTGTTTGAATATTTCAGTGAAATCAACACAGGTTTATTAAAATAGGTTGGAAATCATAATCTAGAGCCTATATATTATCATATTAATACTATTACAATAATATATTACTGTATATTATTATGTATTACATTATTATATATTACTTTTATAATTACATATTATTGTGTTGTTATATATTTATGTTACATATTCATACTATATTTAAGTTTTTTTAAATTTTTGTTTAGTTGTAGATAGACACAATATCTTTATTTTTTTTAAATATATTTTTTTAAATATTTATTTTTTAGTTGTAGGTGGACAGAATATCTTTATTTTTATTTTTATGTGGTGCTGAGGATCGAACCCAGTGCCTCCTGCGTGCTAGGCGAGCACGCTACCACTGCGCCATAACCCCAGCCCCACAATATCTTTATTTTATTTATTTTTATGTGGTGCTGAGGATTGAACACTGTGCCTCACGCATGTGAGGCAAACGCTCTACCACTGAGCTACAATCCCAGCCCTATATTTAGGTTTTTATAGGTGTTCCATATCTGGGACAATGGAATAAATTGGGTTTATTTATTCTAATAAAATGCTGAGAAGAGATACAGAAAGAAGCTTCAGAAATGTGTTACTCTCACTGATTGACTTACTGATGCATGACTCTCACTGATTGACTTGCTGATGCATTGTGTGCCAACTATTAATTGAGCACTTACTGTATGTAAGTTGCTAGGGTTTTAGAGATGCACATGAGATGGTATCTGAAGGCCCTCATGGTTCATTTCCCCTAGGTCCTCCTGTGTAAAGAAATCACCTTTCATTGGAAATGTCTCTTTCCCAGTCAAAAAGAAATTTTTATCAACATAGAAATAGAAAATTACAATTGCCTTTCTTCTGGGGGTAGAATCTCTACTAGTTTAAAAGACTATGAATGGCTTTTCAACTCATAAAAATGATTTCCTATAATTTTATCTCTACATTATGAAATGATTACAACCATAAGAAATGATTATAGTCTGGTTCCTTATCCTCCTGAGATAGTTGTTAACTGTTAAGATTCTACAGAATTCAGAAAATTCTCTTCTAAAACAGAGTTGAGACCTTAACACAAACTTCATTTTTTGTTATATGATGTATCTGATCCCCTTGTATTTTATGTGCTTGTTGGAAGACGTTCCTCCTTAGCCCTAGTGTGTCATTCAGAACACCTTGAGAGATTCACTGGTTTTCTCATCTTGCATGTAATATACCTTCTTAAAAACACAGACATAGGACAAAACACAGGTTCATTTATGATTGTCATTTTAAGGGGTCATTCTGCAAGTGTAGGGATCAAAGGCTTGGTATTAATGATTACAGATCTTTTTTGTGTGTCAGCCAGCACACAGTATCCTATCCATCTTGAACAGGTAACATGGTCATGGACCATAGTGTGTGTTTTCAGTCCAGATAAGTTTTTCCCTTTCGATATCTTTTTTCATTGCTCCCTAGAGATTTCATCACATTTTAAATTTCTGCTGAGTCCAAAACCCATCTGAAAGTACAGCAAGCAGCACCTATCACCTCTTCCCTATTTGCAAGCATGGCTCAGGGCTTAGTCATCCTCAGAAAAGGAGCCCTGGTGATGGGAAGCCTCCTCTCGTATTTACTTACTCTTTGACCTTCAGTTTCCACCTGCATGAGACTAGATGGGGTTATTTCAAGCACCAAAATAAATCTGTCTTTGAAAAGTCATGATATATAAAGAATATTACCTTTACCTCAAATTGAGCAGCAGTTATCCTATAATCATGTATAGGAAATAAAAACAAAGAACAAGGGTAAAAGCGTTTTCTCAAGAGCGATTATTTTCCCCTAACTTTGAATGGCCAAGTCAAAGACTTGGATGAGGAATACAGAAGTTATATGAATGAATACCACAATATTATTTTTCAACTCCCCCCTGTGAATCTTGCTGTCCTGCAGATTCGTGGCATGGATTTCAGCTCTCTGTTGTAAAGAAGGAATACTCTTGAGCAAATGCACCCTGAAGGGGCTTAATACTTGGCAGAATCATTCTTTTCAGTAGCCTGCTTTTATGACTGTTCATACTGCACCTGTTAGGAAGATAAATAAAGGACTGGCCAATTCTTCCCTCTGAAGCGCCCTAAATATATCGCTTTAAAAAAACTTTGGAAAAACAAGTTTGTATCCTTGCTTCTCATTCAGTAAGTCTAAAGTCTACCTCTCATTCCCAGGCCTTTCAAACAGCAGTGAAGTCAAGGGAAAGAGAATTGGTGAAATGATCAAAGGCAGAGGTCAGGCTCATCAGCTGGTTTGAGGGACCCAAGAGAAAGGAAGAAAAAATGAAGCACTTATGATCCTTTACTATCTCAATGGCTCATTTTGGCCATTAGACATGGCCTTGAAATACTTTCTTTTAGACTTGTTGGTATACACAATTCATAATGTGTTCTTATTCTTAACAATTTCAAAGTCTAATTCTCCACCATTCATGTTGGAATGAACCACCCAGGCTGAAGCCTCTTTTTAAAAATGCCTGGGCACGAAAATAAATTAATAAATAGTCTCTTTAAAGATTTGAGTGAATATGAAATGATGTTTCTACCTTACTTGAAGAAACAAATGTATCTTTTCAAATTTTAGGGATTTGTGAGAGGAGGCTCTTTGAAATTACTGTGGCTTTTTTGTTGTTGTTTGTTTTGTTTTGTTTTGTTTTAGCCATGGAAAATATCTTTGCTGTTTTGGTTAAGATTCTTATGATTATTCTATTTAAAATGTATTTGGGGCCTTTATGTAGATACCTAGAGAAGAATTTGGATTATTATGAATAATTACTATTTTTATCTGCACTCCTCCCTAATTAGTCTATGAAACCTGTATCAAATGACACAAAGTATTCCAGCAGCCAATGACTTCTGCAGTAATTCCAGACCTCATCTCTAGACATGCTTGGGTTGGTTAAATTATGAAGAACAGGATGAAAGTTTTAGCAATCAAAAATAAAAAGTAGAAAAATTTTAATTTGATGTGTGTGCCCAAGGGGACATGGCCATGTCTTCTTTGTTTTTATTTACATGTCATTTCTTATGGGAACACATGTCTTTTCTGAACTGCTTGGTTGGTTAAGAGTGTTGCATGCTGGGAAAACTTCCTAAATGCATAGAAATATAATTGCTGAATTATCCCCTCTGAAGTAGGTTAACCATGAAGTAGCTATTGTTTATTCAAAAACCATTTCCTAAAATTTAATAGCACAGTGACTATAAAAGATGAAACTGTGAAAAAGAACAAAGACTTTGTCATTAATTTCCTACATGCCTGCAAATTATTTCATAACCAGAGAGAACAGGCCCTCTGTCCCCATAGCTTTTTATAAAGACAGCCCCTGAATACCAAAGTGACAATATTGTCTTGTCTCCCCGAGTCTGTGTGAGGTGAATAGGGTCAGCTTTAATTTACAGAGAGTATGTTTGTTCAACCACAAAGATAAACAGCAAGCCAGATTTCAGAAAATTCCCATTCATGAGGCTGAGAATTTATGGGCTTTTGTGTGTTTCCAGGGTAAAATTTTAGATACTATTTTATTTTTTATTTTTAAAATTTTAGATACTATTTAGATAAATTTCAGATTAGGGTGTAGATTAGTTGATTTGGCAAAAGGAAGACCAAGATCATTCGATCTCATGCTTATTTCTCTCTCTAAAATGAGATCACAAAAAGCTAACTAATCTGACATTCATTATGCCTTTCAAGTCTAAATCCACTTTGATAAGACTTTTACCCTTTTATACTCCCTTAGGAATCCTTTTATAGGCCAATTTGGCACATAAATTCAATATCTAAAATTATGTTTAATATGTCAGGTATTAGATCTTATAAATTCATCTTATTCAATTTTTTGACTTGTATTTCTCTCTTTAGGCTAAACATGTTTTCTCTTCCAAAATCATTCCAATCTTTCTCTAAAAAGCATCAAATCTTTAATATTATTCCTCAGGAGTTCTTTGCTTTGATTTTATCAGGTAATAGCCTATGCCTCCTATAAAATTTCATAATGGAACAGAGTGCTCTCCTTATAACTAAAAGTTCATCTATTTGTATAATTCTACATTTTCATTTCTCAAGTTTAGAGTTATATGTCTTTTTAAGATTGTTCTACATACAGTAGGCATTTCAGCTTTTTCTGTTTATTAATAAAATCATTAAAAATAGTAACATAAATAAATTACTAGAGAGTATTCACAAAACATTCTAGATAGTTCAAATTTCAGCTGCACCATGTCCTGAGTTACTGGCACTTTGTATGTCTCAGTGCCTCATCTGTAAAATATGATTGACTCATTAGATCTTTGTAAAAACTAAAATAAATCACGTAAAGTGCTAAGAGCAAGGCTAACATACAATAAAACCTCAAGCCTTTTCCTCCTCAAACAGTAAACCAGAAATCTTGTGTGGCTTAAAGTATTAAATGTCCCACATTTAATAAAAATCTGTGAGTGCAATTTCGCCAACCTAAGATACATGATGACCACTTATGTCCCATTTCACCTGGCGTTAATAGTTACAATACATTTACCCAAACTACTGTTGTTACTGTAGTCATCACTGCCACCCATGGGAAATATGTCTTTGTTTTACTTATAGTGAAACATTTTAGCTTTTACACATAGAATTTAGGTCACATAAAATAAATCAAATAGAAGGCCTACACTCCAGGGCTTCTCTTGTGTTCCTGTGGAAATGTGTCATGTCCAGCCAGGGCGCTGAGGGGGTAGGGGGAGTGGGGAGTGTCCCTAGTGGTCAAATATAAAGGGATAACCAACCAGTTGTTTCTTTATTGTTCCACTCTGGGAGCATGGTCTTTCTCACTTAGATGAAAGAGTCACCCTACCCAGTGGAACCTGTAATTGTATCTGCCACCAAGAGTTACAGGTTTGGGTTTGAAGGACTTTAAGATTTCTCTACCCACCAGGAGTGCCCTTGGCAGGTGGGGTCTACCTAGACCAGAATTTTTCTGAGATAACCACATAAAGAACTCTTCATGACCACATATGGAAGATTGAGTGCCACTGTCTTTACTGCTATAGAATTTTTTTTATGACCCCATCTGGCATCAGGTCTCTTCTTTATCTGTTTTTTAAAAAAATCACCCAATGTGAGGCCCAGGAATGGCTTGGGGTTAGGCCCTTAAAGATTTATCCTATGGGACTGGGGTTGTGGCTCAGTGGTTGAGCACTTGACTCGCAAGTGTGAGGCCCTGGGTTCGATCCTCAGCACCACATAAAATAAATAAAGGTATTGTGTTCATCTACAGCTAAAAAAATATTTTAAAAAAAGATTTATCCTATAACCCTATAGCCATATACATAAGTCAATGATATGGACCCCCAGGAAAGTCACAATAAGAGACTAAAGTGGTAAATTATTAACAATTCAAACCACTTTTGCAATAATTTCTCTTTAACCTGTGCAAAATATTTTAGATTTCAATTTGGGTAAAGCTGCTTTCTTTTCCCTGCACTGCCACGATCACCTTGATTTGTGCCACTCCAGCCCATTCAATTCTTTTTAAAACTGAGCTAAAGAGGTAAAGTCATCAGATATTAGCAAAAGATCTTCTATTTGATGCTATGTAATAATGACCATATTTTAATCCTCTTCCTAAGTGGAATGACATCTTGAGTTGAAACGTGTAATTAATAAGACAAAAGAACAAGTTGACTAAGAGAGGGAAAAAGTCCTGTGGATTTAGGGAAATTCCACCAACTGAAGCATGAGTCACTGAAAGTTTACATACTCAGTGCACAATTAAGATTTTATCCATTCAGACCCTGAGGGTACAGACTTTGACATCACTTGGCCATAGTAAATGAATATGGACTTAATGGAATCATTTTGAATAGCTAGATTCTCTGCAGAGCTAAGAGTTCATTTTGTTCTGGCACCAGAGAACATTATTATTTCAACCAATTTGAATAAAAACATTCCTAAAATGTAATATATCACTTTTTGCTTTTAAAAATAAAGTACAATGGATACAGCTTCATTTTGTCTTAAATTATAGATATCAGCTATTGTAGTACATGACATCCTGAGAACCTAAATGACTTGCTTTTGGGTCAAATGGGTTTGAGTTTTGTCCAGTTATTTATAGCATTTCTGTTTCATCTCTTTCCGGAAGATTGCTGACTTCTTTTATTATTCTCATCAGTCAGTAGGTAAATTGCCCCCTCCCACCTGCCTTTATTGTTATGGACTGAACTGTAGGTAACTAACCTGGTTGGATAGGGTTTACCTGAAGACTAGCTGGGCTCCTGAAGAGTAGCATTTAAGAGGGCACTCACTTCGTGGGTTATAAAATACAAGGTCAGCACATGAGAGTGAGCATCTCCATGAGTGTGGCTTCTTAGGCAACTGATCTGCCTACCCCTAGTCCCAGGCTCTGGGTTTACTAAGACATAGTAAAGTCCTCCCAGTGGGAAAGCACAGGGACCCTTGGTACACACAGTTTGAAGAGCTTCAGACAAATCCAATTTTCTCTTCAGAGGTCAATGGCTGTTATCTGGATAAGCAAGGTTGCTAGATAGCCGAATATAAATAGGGGAAGCAGAATAGATGATATTATCTTTTTCTCTCTTGTGCACAGAGGAAAATAAGTTACTGCCCCCCAAATCCATCTGTGGTTTTTATTTTGACTGCTTCATTTATTTTATCAGGCAAATCTATATGTTTTTCTCAAATGAAGTATACAGCATGAATTTTTAAAACACACACATGCACATACTCACACAACCTTTTTTTAAAGATTTGCAATAAATTATAAACCAGAAGTTCTAGAATTTTTTGGTCCTAGAAGTATTTTCACTGTTAATAATTATTGAAGAAACCGAACTGAGAGTTCATTATTTTATTGGAAATCAAAATTGATAAGCATTTGAAACACAAAAATATTCAAGCACACATCCTAACAGCTATCAGGCCACTGATGCCATCACATATTATGTATCCTCTATAGAACTTCACTCTATATTTGTGAAAGAATGTGAGAAAAGCAAACAATGTCTCAGCATTATTATGAAAGCAACTTTGACCTCCTGGGCTCCCTAAAAGGGTCTTAGGGACTCTTGGGGATGCCAGATCATACTTTGGTAACTACTAGATTACCTCTAAAAAATATGTAAATTCAATCAATTCAATGTATAAAATATCTGGATCCATAGTCTATAATGAGCAGAGGACAAAATAAGCATATAACTGTTAAAATATTAAATCCTGATTTATGTCCAAATTCTGTATTTCTGATACATAATCAATATGCCCAATCAAAATGCACTGTTATTTGTGCTTGCTAATTTTTTGTGACACTTACAATTAATATAGCCAAAACTTCTCTTGAGTACTATGTATGTGTCCATGCAAACAATATATTATATTAAGGCAGTTTCCACTATGCCATCATCCAGGCATATGAGGGCCAGGCTGGAGCATGTACATAGGATCAGAACCCACCATCAACAAGGAAAAAAATCAATAGTGGTTATTGCCTATTTAATTAAAAAAGAAAGATAATCCACTGTTACCAAAAGTGGCAATATAGGAGTTGGCCAGGTAAAGCCAATGTCATTGATGATTATCATACATAAAACATTCACATATTTTATTTAAGCCTAGAATTCCATTTTGGGAAAAAGCAAAAATAATTAACAACCATATGCAATTTTCTCCTCCACCTCATATTACCAAAGGATAGCTTTAGAATATTTATTTTTCAAAAACTTTTTCCCAAAAGAGCAACGGAATGAAAGCCACATACATAAAAAATCTATAAACATAATGTTTGATAACAACGTCTATTATATGTTCCTCCTGTCTTTTCTACGCTTCATAACATATCCATATGGTAAGGTATAATTATGCTTCCATGTTATCAAAAAACTAAATGAAATTGCACACAAGGAAATATTGAATATTTTGAAGTAACACTATATTACTTTAGTAATGTATTATTTTAATATATGTAATATAGTAATATTAGTATTATTATGTACTATAAAATAATGTATTATTTGAGATAGTGAGCCTATGGGAAGGAGAGAACAGAGTATGTCATTTTAGTGGACAGACACATACATGGAAAGAGAGACAAGCCACTGCCTTTTTTTTTTTTTTTTTTTAAATATTTTTCTTAGTTGTCAATGGACTTTATTTTTATTTATTTATATGTGGTGCTGAGAATCGAACCCAGGGCCTCACACATGCTAGGCAAGTGCTCTACCACTAAGCCACAACCCCAGCCCAAGCCACTGCCTTTTAAGAGTTAAGATTTTTTTCCCCCTTCAAGTTACTGATCCCGGAACCCTTGATCGATGAAAATAGAAATGGCCTCCACTGGAGACAGCTAGCCATTTATGGAGTGAACTGGGTTCCCAGTGTTTCAGCAGCAGCACAAAGGCCACATATGGGGCTGTCTACTTCATAGCTGCCACCAGTGCCCGTCAATTAGAATACCCGGGCACAGACTCTGCAGGCATGCCATTGGTGGCATACCTGTGCTTTTTACAGTAGGTGATCATAGGAAAAATCCACTATAAATAGAGCAAACTCTTTGAAAGCATTTCAATGTTGCAGAGGAAAAGAAAGTCTATATCTATGAATTAGAAAGGATCAAACAACAGCCGCTCTTGCCCAAGAAGGAAGGAACGGGTTTTAGCTGCTGAGTCAGAATCCAGTGTTGTCCACTAAAATATTTTGTTGGTGTTTTTTTTGTTGTTGTTGTTTTCCAAAACATATCCTAATTTTCAAATAAGCTTTACAACAGCAACTCACATATTCCTGTTTTGTGAGACCAACCTGTTGGTATGTTTTCTAATAAACAACGGATGGAGGACAAAGAGAGGGGACAAAAAGCTAATTTTATTCACCCGGGAGGAAGGATCTACAGAATTTGCCCTTTGACTTCTAAGTTAGCCGAGGTATATCAGGACCTAATCTCAATCAATACCCATTTGCTTGTTTAAGATTTAGAGAGCTTACTGGAAGTAGTTGCCTCATAGACTAGCAGCACCTAGAGCCTATTAGAAATACAACACACTTAACCCGGTTGACAATAGAGCTGACATGGTTGACTGAGGGCCATTTGCTAAGAAATGAGTGGGACAGGTTCCTTGACTCAAGTTGCTTCCCTGCTTTTCCAGCCCAGAATTGAAAAGGGTGAGATTCCTTAGAAAGGCAAGGGGTTTCTTATTCCTGAGAGTCAAAACTCTAGCCCTAATTGCTCTCCTGCCCTTGTTAAGAAATGCAAGACATGTGTTGACAGTAAGACGAAATCTAAATGATGGAGTTTGGGCACATGCCTGGGAGCCTGCAGCCAGCGGGAGGAAGACCAATGGAAGACATAGTGTTCCCTGTGGGTAACGCAGACGAAGAAAGCTGCCAGGGGACTGTTCTTGATTTCTTGGCAGCAAGCGGAAGGGGCTTTTGTGCAGGGCAGGAACAGCCTGCCAGTCAACTATATTTATAGAGCACCTGCTGTGTGGAACTTGAAAAGGAGGAGGAGATGGGCCTTGTCCTCAAGAAGCTTGTGACCAAAGGGAAAAGAAAATTCCCCATCTACTGTAAACCCATTAGCGTTCAAAACTCCCTTTGAAATAGGGGAGGAACGGGTGACAGGTAGGGCCTGGGCGTAGCCTTGTTACTCAAATTGTGGGTTGTGAACTGGCAGCACCTAGAGCCTGTTAGAACTGCAGAATCTTGAACCTGGTTTTGACCCCTGGAGTCAGAATCTGCAGTTGGATCAGATCTCTAGGTGATTGCCGTGCACACAATGGTTGGGGATGCTCTAGAAGAACTGTGAAAGTAGTGAGTCTTGAATGTCATAAGAGAGCACAGTGATCTGGTTCAGTGATTAAACTGAATCTCAAGGGCAGTTCATTTATCTGTAAGTTCCTTATACACAGGAATCTCCTCTCTTCTCAACCATTTGTATAACCCCCTTGCCTTTGTTAAATTCATAATGGGAGCTCAATGAACTCTAGTTGCATGGATGGTCCTGGGTACTCACTAGCCAGTGGGGCACCGGAGACATTGCCATTAATGAATGATTGTTATAGAGGCAGCCGCTGAATTTGGGGAACATGCAAATGGTTTTTAGTGGCAAAGCATTGCAGAACCTGTCTGAGACAAAGGCATGAGTTAGAGTGATAAGCGTGCATGATCGGTCTCTTCAAGGTAAAAAGGGAGATCCTAGGGTCCTGAGACTTAGCGGTAACAGTTCATTTTCCATCAAAGTCAAGAGTTGCTTGGCTTTTGCCACTCCTGGTCCTCCATCTCTCCAGGTTAAGCTGAATTCTGTATTTCAAATGCCCAAGAACTCTTATCCTTTCTAGCTCACCGTGATTGATGATCAATTGACCTTGTATGACCTATAATGCCTATAAATTTCATCAAAACCAATGACTATTTCCATTTTATAGAAGGGTTGGAGCGTCCTACCACCTCTGCCCAGTCCCCAGCTGCTTCCCAACCCCTATCCCAATTCCAAACATGTTCCAACACCATGCAGCCTATGGACTTGGTGATAAAACAGATCTGTAGCAAGTGGCATGTGCAGAAAGACATGAGTGTCTTTTATACAGGTACATCTGAGAAAGAATTATGATAATCATGAAGTGATAAAGCACATATGATGTCATATGATGTTTTTCATGTTCCCTGGCCCTGTTAACTCATGCATTCCTGCCAACCACCCTTGAGGTAGGTTCTGCTGTTATTTCCATTTCATAGAAGAGGAAATTGGGGCACACCTCACTCCTATAGATAGGGAAACAACCTATGAAGCTATGTGTCCTTGAGAATAAGACCAATCAATTCATTAGAAAAATGAATTAATTATTCATTTCTTCTGCCTCTGTTAAGATGAGCGGCTAAGAAGGAAAGTGCAGGGCACTGGCTCTCAATCAGGCTGACCCCGGGCAGGGCTTAGCTTCATCCTTAATGTGCTGTGGGATCTGTCAGGGCCTCAGTTTCCATCTACAAAATGGGGATAATCATAGTCCTAATTTCCTACAGTTAAAGAATTATAAGAATTAATATAACAAAGGTCCTGCATCTAGCTGGTGCCAACAAGTTGTTAACTTTTTATTGTTTCACTGGCTATAAGGTAATGGGGATATTGTGGTTTTGAAAAAGAAAAGTCTGCCTACTTATCACTCAGGTGTACATTTTCCAATTTCCATTTCCTGCAACCATCCTATAAAAGTCTTGGCATTAATACTATGTTTCCAAATTTGGGTTTAATGACCAACATTCTGTGGATTTGAAGGAAGCTGAATTAAATACTTTAGATTCTCATTTTGATTTGATTTTTGGCCTAGTACGTAGATCATGGCCCCTAGGCACATAATAGAAATGGATAAAAATGAAGAAGTTATATTCAGGGCATTTACAGTTTCTGTATCTAACATGATTCTAATTTATTTGGTTAGAATCCACCCTTGGTCTTACTTGAATTTTAAGCAACCCAAGACGTCCTTACAAAAATGGGCCTTTGCTACATAGATTCTGTGAAAGCATGGTCAACTTAATAGTTCACACACAACCAGCAGAGAAGTCCTCCTTAATTCTTTTTTCTTTTTTTTGGTACTGGAGATTGAACTCAGGGGTACTCACCACTGAGCCACATCCCCAGCTCTATTTTGTTTTTTATGTAGAGACAGGGTCTCACTGAGTTGCTTAGTGCTTTGCCATTGCTGAAGCTGGCTTTGAACTCGCGATTCTCCTGTCTCAGCCTCCCTAAGTGCTGGGATTACAGGCTTGCGCCTTAATTCTTTTTTTTTTTTAATCAATTTACTACATATTTAATGTGTTTTCAGAAACCAAATGAGATACCAGGGAGATAAAAAAGGAAAGAAACATTCTTATTTTTGCTTAATTGGGGGAAAAAAGAGACATAAGTATGCTGAGACTCCTGGAAAATAATTATAGTCAAGAAATAGTATATTATGGTGTGGTCCAGAATGCTGAAAGAATAAGGCAGAACAGAATGGAATAAGTAGCTCAGAGATCCTTGAGAGAAGTATCACAAAGACAAAGACTGCCAAAGGATAGCAACGATAATGGCTAGTGCTGTTAATGACAGAGCTCTTTCTACCTGCCAGGAGCTGTGCTGTGCATTTTGCATGGGAATGACACCCTTAGGGTCATTTATTATTATTTCACAGATTAAAAAACTCAGGCTAACAGAGATTATGAAATCACCTGAGATTATATACCTAATAAAGCATACAGCCAGGATTCAGACCTAGTTCTGTCTGATTTAGCTCTATGTAGAGAAAAAGCAGAAGGTCCAATGAGGAAATAGAGAAGAACATCGCTTTTTTTCAGGGACAGAAAGGTGAGAAGGTGAACAGAGAAGTTAACTCTAGAATAGAGGAGCCACAGGGCACTACAGAGGGAGAGCAAGGGAGTGCCCATCAACAATGACTTGAATGCCAACCTGAAGAGAATACCTAACCCAGTAGGTAACAGACTTGCTCAAGTAGAATAATGGAATGAAACCCAGTGACAAGATAGATAACTTCTGCAGCCATGAAGGTGAAAGACACCAGGGGCAGAGAGAGTTTTCTGTAGAAAGAGCCAGGATGAGGCCCCGGGGCATTGTGCGACAGTGGCTCAGTCCAGAAGATAATGTGTCAAAGAAACCGGCTTCTTGCTCTCCGTATTCTGATATCTATCCATGTGCTTCAACAACTTGCCCAAAGCCAAGCTGTCAATATTAGATTTCCATTTCTGCACTCTGATCTCCGAAAATAAAATGCTTGGACTATGGGCTTCGTCTTCTGATTGACGATGGCATTATGATACTTTCCATGATGTGGTGAAGAAGCGAGAGCCTATCTGTCGATACCATCTCAGGGACACTTGTGTTTTCACTCTGTCTGTGAATTACGTGACACTCTGCCGCATTACCTTCTGCCAGCCTGTATGGTTATGTGGTCCCCACTCACTTTGGTTATATACTCTTTTCCTCCTCATTAGTAAATAATAATATACTTATTCATGGTCATATGAAAATTCAAAAATAGTCTTTTTAAACAAATAAACCAACAAATTGCAGTTTGTACCAGGCACAAAATGTTAGTGATGAAAAAGGCATTGTTGCAACTCGACAGCTTGTATCCTCTGTTCTTGGTTCCCTTTACTGTGCAATCCATTCATTGTTCTGTGCTCATTCCAGCCAGACTGGACTAATACAGGCTACTCAGCCTACACACAGTGATGACTCTGACCAAACTGCTTATTGTGGGGTAACAGTCTGCCTGCTTAGAGTCATTTGTGAAAAAAAGAATGTGAAAAATCTCAAACACTAACCAAGATAAGGCTCCTAGGAATCGCACAATGTGCCTATAATACAAAAGCTTTTCTTTCTTTTACATATTATTTAATGATCAAGTGGGAAATTGTTTTAAAAGAAATCACCTTCACTAACTGCCTCCTCCTGCTCTGGAATTGAAGCAGCTGGTTCACTCACTAATTCCCAGTTCTGGGCATCTGCAGGAATTAGGAAGGGGAAATTTCATGCTCTTTGGCCATGGATATGCCATTAACTACCCAGAAATCGTATATTCTTTAATAGAAGTTTCTTTCACAGACTTTGTAGCCAGATTGTTCGTAATACTGGATAGCCAAAGCCAGGTTGTGAAACCTCAAAACCAGAGCTTTGAAAATGTTGGATAAGTATAGATAGAAATCTACTCCAGGTATGTGTGCTTGCAGAAAGAACTGTGAGAAGTTGATTCTCTTTCCCAGTGAACAGTGGCTTGTTTTGTAATAAAACAAAAATCTACAAAGCCAGTGGACTTTGATCTCATCATCTTTCAGAAAGTGTCTATCATGCAGGGAGGACAATGTTAGAGATACTTTGGTGCCGTTGATTTCTGGGGAAAGGGGTCTCTTCCTGCACCAACATCACCTTAGACTCTATGGATGTCCCTGTCCCACTCACTGGGGCTCATTTTGTTCTCACGGCAGCCCTATACATATAAAATGGGTGCCATGGCCTTTTTTTACAGAGTGGAAAATAGGTTTAGTACTATTAAATGACACATCTGTGGCTGCCTGAAAGGGCAACCAAGTGGCAGGATACATGGGTCCCCACTTTGTTTTGTTTTGTTTTTCTTTTGATGGACCTTTATTTTATGCATTTATTTATATGCGGTGCTGAGAATTGAACCCAGTGCCTCACACATGCTAGGCAAGTGCTCTACCACTGAGCCCCAGCCCCAGCCCATGGGTCCCTGTTTTACCTGTTTATCTGTGTTTTTCCATCATTCCTCTGTTCTACCTCCTGAAAATCTATATAATACCATTTAGGTCTCTTACCTTACACCTCACACCCCACAATCAGTGTGTCATGGGTCTCTCGATGCCACTGGATGATCCTTTGTCAGCACACACAGGTTAGATGGCATTCCGGAGTAGAGCGCATCCTGGGAATATGGGAAGCTGCTTTTCTTTTTGAGAAGTGAAACTAATGTTTCCATTACTCTTTTTATTTGTAGAAAATGAAGTGGTGGCCCCACCTCCACCGCCTGAAGGTGAGTGAGACACTGCCTGTGGTATTTGGATTGTATATACAGAACGTCCATCTCAGCATGGTTTGGCTTCCACTGATGCTGTGAGCTTTAACCTAACTCCTACCAAGACCTTGAACAATGGTGATAAGTTGGTAACCAAAATAATCCATTGTGTTTATATAACTCTTTCACATTAATCTGATTTGAATGCCGTTTCATGTACATTAAGGGAGTGATTATTTTAAATTCCCTTAAGTAATACACACAGTATTGCTATGCTCAAGTTTAATATTGATGGAGGCTGAAGGATTTATGGGATTTCCCCCCCATAATAGTGAAAGTCAAACAAAGCTTACTTTTTTCTTGTGATAGTGAGGAGTAGTAGATCCATCTCAACCTGAAAGATGCCAACATGAATTATGTCAACATTGGGTACCTCCAAAAAGTCCCCAGAGGAGTTTCCAGAAAGGTTTGGAGAAGTTTGAGGCTCAAGATCAGGACCAATTTATTAAATTCTTAGTATTCCATTGTCCACCAGGTGGCAACAGAAAAACAATGAATAAAGAGATCCGGAGAAATCCGGAGAAGTCAGCACAGTGCCCAGCAGTATATAATACATGAAGCCTGTTTTTACACACGCAGGGACCAAAGGAAGAAAACAGAAATGGAAGAATGACAAGACCAAGTAGACAGTTAAACCCCCAACACAGCCCTCCAAAATAATTGGTCTGCCTGCCTTTGCCTCCAAAATGGAAGCAACCAAAATCATGTGCCTTTCCCATGAAAACACCAAAATGCTCTTTTTCGCTACTCTTCCTTCCTAAAGAGGACGAGATTATTCGCTGGGTATTTGCCATGTGCACAGCCCTAGAGGGTGCTCGAACCCTTGAGAGGGATGCAGAACTGTCTATCAAATGCTTACTGATAGCTAGGGGCAAACATAGTGTACCAGATGTAGTGTGGAGCCTCAAATAATAAACATTTACCCCCTACTGTTTGTTTACAGCCAAGTAAAGAGTAAAATACAACCCTGAGAACTGCTACATTACAGTGTTAGGCAATGCTGTAAGAAACCCCTAAGACACTATGGGATTAAACCTGGTTACTTGAATTGACAGTGTGGTATGAAGTCGGAGAGGGGAGACTCTGTAGACCGGTTCAACCCAGGTGAAAGCAAGAGTTGAATAAGGCCTCAGTTTCTGGTCTTTCTGCATGAAAATTTATGAGGGGATTATGAAGCTTTTCCATCCTGAAGAGATCGTTTTTTGTTTTTGTTTTTGTTTTTTTTTCTTCAGAACATAGTTTCAGAAATCTAGCTGCTCACAGAAGCCCCTTTGTCCAGATAAGAATACTAGATTCACACACTGAAATTTAAATAGCGTAGAAGAGTATTGCTGTGTCCAAATGAATGCAATGGACTTAGAGTCATATGAGTTCAAGCCAGGGCAAGCTCAAATTTAGTTTCTAGTAGATTTTTTTTTTTGGTACCAAGGATTAAACTCAGGGGTACTCGACTACTGAGCCACTTCCCCAGCCTTATATTGTGTTTTATGTAGAGACAGAGTCTCACTGAGTTGCTTAGTGCCTTGCCATTGCTGAGGCTGGCTTTGAACTCGCCATTCTCCTGTCTCAGCCTCCGAAAGTGCTGGGATTACAGGCTAGCACCACCGCGCCCGGCTTCTAGTAGATCTTAATATTAAAATTCATATAGACATGTGACCTGCTTCTTCGGATCTTCTCCTTTAGTATGTTTTCTCGCATATACAGATTTATTTTGGCCAGCACTGGGGATGTTGAAAACCTACAGATCATTTATAGATAAACCTGTCCCTTCTGTTCTTCAGATCAGTTGCTCTCACTGGGTCACTATAAAGTTTCTCTTTTTGCTCTCTCTCTCTCTCTTTTTATAAAGTTTCTCTTATTATGCCACATTTCATATTAATTGCACAATATTGACCTCCAGTAGCTAAAAGGTCTCCTCCAAAACTCTGCTAAAATTGTCCTTCATAGTTAACTGAGATTTGGATCTGTAATCATCAAGAGAGAGAATGCATGCTTGAAACAGTTATTTTCTTTCACCCCAAGTCAGATACCATTTGCAGATGTCTAAACTGGAATGATTCTGAACAGAAAAAAATGCAAACTAGATGATCTTGACAAAATTTGATGCCACTTCTTTTATATTGCATTTATTGCCGCTAAACCCAATCCAGAAGATTCATATGTACACCAAAACATTTTCTTGGAAACTACAATAGCATATTTTGTATCTTCCTATATTATCTGGAAGTCCACACGATGAGAATCCTTTGTATGGTTCAAACTTCTTTAAAAAGTCAGTCTCTTATTGGGATCTAAAATGAGGTAACCCACATGTTATATTCAGTTCTACTCCAGCATGTTGTATAATATGGTTCCACTGTAATGGAACAGTAGTGTGTGTGTGGAGGTGAGCAGTATTGGTGATTGAACCCAGGAGCACTTTACAACCTAGCTATATCCCCAGGCATTGTTTATTTTTTATTTTGGGACAAGGTCTTTCTAAGTTGCCCAGTCTAGCCTTGAACATGTAATCCTCCTGCCTCAGCCTCCTGAGTAGCTGGGATTACAAGTGTGCACCACCATACCTTGCTAGCTGAGTGTATTTTAACAAAATGTGTATTGCCTGTTTAATACATACTTTTCAAAAAGATCACATTTATTAATGGTTTTTATTAAAGTTTAATGTGACTCTAAATCATAATTCCCAAATTAATAATTCATGTGCAGCATAACAAGTATGTAGCACTATTGATGTTGCCATTTATCTCCATGTTGCCTCCCCACTCCACTCCGCTGCTTATCACACAACAAAATGCTTTAAAACACTTTAAAAAATGTGCTTGACTTTCCATACAGAACCAAATAAAGAGAAGGAGGCAGGAACTACACCAGCAAAAGGTGAGTTGGAGGGAGGGAGAGTGAGACTGAATTCAACAAAATTAGAAGCAGGAAGAGGTCAGTAAAATGATTGTCATGGTGAATTTCTCTGCGTTGTTGTCTTTCATCAGTGTGGTTTAGAGTTCTTTAGCATCTTATCTCCAAGATCCAAGATAAATGGTGTTTTGCTACATTTCCGTTACACAATTTCTCAAGGCAAAACAACAACGATAAATATAATTACAAGTGCTTGTTGAGATGCTAGCAAATTAACTGGCAGCTTCCAAGTTCCAGTGTGCATGCTGAGGAAAAGAGATGTTTGATTTGGGGATTATAGCACTTGGGAAAATTATCTGAAATACTCAGATTATTTTTAAAAATTGAATGTTTTCATGTTATTATGTGAACTATTCCAAGTTTCCCTAGTAATTTTGAAAGCTAGCACCTCAGTTTTTAACTCTTGAGTATATATTCTTGTAGATCTATATAATGACTTACAGAAATTGATAATACAACCTTGAGCAAATAGCGTGTTGCTCCTAATTGAATTGAAAAACTCACTTATTCCTGTGATATTTTTCTATTTGTACATTTTATAAATATAGTCCAGTTTTAGAAAACAAATAATCTTTATCCTGTACTTCTATGACTCCATAAAATACTAATTCCTTTGTCTTACCATAGGTGAAGTCATTATCATTACTGATCATCTGTCTTATACTAAAGATCATTGGTTTCCATAGAGGAATGTTTTCATGGAAGTAGATTTGATAAATTTGCTTTATATGTCTGTATCATTGTTTTTATGTGTCAACCCTTTATTTGTGTAATGAATAATGTAGTTTAAGTTTTGGAATAATTAATTATTTCCTGACTGCAATAAGAATAATCTCTTTTTCCTGGACACTGCTCAAAGGCTTATTAAGTATCTCTTGGTTTTTAGCATATGATATTTTATTACCTAATTCCTATGATTTTGTTGTCTTCTATACATTACTAAAATAATTGTTTTCTTTCTTTCAGTACACTGGATCACTTTTTAGCTAACTTGAATTTACACTCTCAAAAATGAACACATAATGTTAGTACACTCACTTTGTCCTTGACCTTCAGTGGCTCCCATGGATAGTAACATGAATACTAATCCTGGCCACGTGGATCACAGTTTGAAGGTTATTTTCTTATGGAATGCAGACAGTGCAAACCCCTAGAAATCTTTCCATGAGATGGGTTCAAGGAGGTTTGGATATACTGGCTGAAGTTACTGTAACATTATTCTCAACAAGGCCGATGGAATACACCTCTGCTTCCAAATTTGGAAAGGTGCTTGGACCAGGCTAGAAGCCTGAACCAACAGAGCAGATGATGTAATCCCAGAGGGCAAGCTTTCAAGGTTTAAACAAAGCCCATGCCTGACCCTTCTTCTGAAAAAGTCACCATATTACATTTGTATGCTTACATGAGCTTTCTCGAAGTGAAAAGCAACCAACCTAACACTGAGAGAAAGCTCTTTTTTTTTTTTAAACATTTTTTAGTTGGAGGTGGACACAATATCTTTATTTTATTTATTTTTATGTGGTGCTGAGGATCGAACCCAGTGCCTTACGCATGAGAGGCAAGCACTCTACCACTGAGCCACAATCCCAGCCCAAAGCTCTTTTCTTTATAGTGAATTCAGTATGATGAAACGACAAGGGCATCCTGAAATTAGTAGCATTTTTCTTACATTTGCAGAAGAAAAGCAAGGCTGTGGCCACACGCAGTCACATGTACAAGTTCAATTTAGGATAGAAAGTGACATCTCTAAACAAAAAAAGGTAGGTAAACAGAGGGTTGTTTTTCCCCCTAAATATCAGTCCTCTTCAACTACCACCCACCTTCATCAAAAACAGGGAAATTTCAAAGAAAATACTTAAGTACAAAGTAGCTGCAATAATTGTTGCTCACATACATCCTCAGTTGAGAAGGAAGCCCCACATGGGCTACATGGGATTCACAGGGTACCACTCCACTGTTCTCTAGGATTAACTAGAATGTCCTCCCTCCCCTGTTCTTTCTCCCTCCTCCTACGCTTCGTCCATCTATTTTTTTTTTTTTTTAATTTTAACTATCCAGCTCAGGTTTCACTCCTTTGTACAGCTTGCCTCTAACCATTCTGGCTCATTTTCATCTTTCTATCTTCCTTCTGATTTCTCTTGGAGCTGTTGCCTCTGTCATTCAATCTCTCTTGTTTCCACCAAGTCACAGATTAATGGCGGACTCCTTTTCCCAACAGGCTGTGTGCTTTTGGATGGTCAAGCACCGTGTCTTAACACCTCTTTGGTTCCCTCATCTCATTCCTTCCAGCATCTGGCACAGAGCTACAGATGACAGTCGCCCACTACATATTTGTATAATGAATCAACAGTTGAATTTCCACATTGGTTTACCTGCTGACCGTATCACCAATGGTAACCTGGATAGATTTTTATTTCCATTCAACGTGTTTGCTGGAAGGTTAAACATTCTCTGTATATTCCTCATGAGTGAACAGATGGATGACTTCTGTTGTAAGACTACTTGCTTAAAGCTACTGAAAATGGTCACAGTTGGATATTAGTTCATTTTTAGCACATTATTTATCTAATTGAAGCATATTGAAAGAATAGTTCCAAGGTTATCACTATTAAGAATATTTTGCATAGTAACAATCTTTTTTTTTTTAGCACCAGGGATTGAACTCAGGGGCACTTGACCAGCCCTATTTTGTGTTTTATGTAGAGACAGGATCTCACTGAGTTGCTTAGCACCTCGCCATTGCTGAGGCTGGCTTTGAACTCGCCATTCTCCTGTCTCAGCCTCCCAAAGTGCTGGGATTACAGGCGTATGCCACTGCACCTGGTCGTAATGCAATCTTAACATCTTTCCCAGAGTAACTGAATTATTCTGGGGACAGCTTAGAAATGTTCTGAAAATTTTTTTTTTTTTTTAGCCATGGAGAGTTGTTTCATTCTGATATCAATCTTACAAGTAGTGTATGTGGTTAGATTTGCCAACTTCGTCAAACTTTCTGAGAGCCTCTATCTGGGAAATAGATGATTTGCCAGGAAAGGATTTTATTATTGCTGATTTGCTTATTTCCCTCTAGTCTATCCAGCTATTCCTTTCCCTTAGTATGGACCACTTTGTCCTGAGTCCCAGGCAAAATCTCCTGTAATTGAAGAAATAGAGATGGCAATAAAGAAATGAGTTTAATCAAACAACAATATCAGAAATTAAATGTATAAATCCCTTTCAGAGTAATCACACCAGGAGGCAATGTCCTTATTTTAAAAATGCTGCTTGCTATGGCTTAGAATTCTTCTAATTACAAATGGCAAATCAATGGGATGCTAAGTATGGATTATTTTCTATATCCTCAGTTGGTACAAAGACCTGCCTTTAATTTTAGTATTCACTTATTCAGTAAGTATTTGCTGACCATCATCTGTGAGCCAGGAACACGTGTGGGCACGAGGTCCTGCCTCACTGGAGCCAACTTTTGATTTAAGAGGAAAATCAAGCATCAATAGAGGATGGTGGGCTTCAGTTTTAAAAGCAGACCAAAGTCACAGAGAGCCTTGTGTAGAGAATAGTATGCATTGTCGAGTGGGGTCATTTATTTATTTATTTATTTTTATTTTGTTAACCAGCATCAACATTCTTTGTGTGAACACAAGATAATGAGAGTAGGTCTCTTCTGTGCCTTAACAATGACCCTGTGGGAAGTTACCACATCGGTTGTGTGCCTGGTCCCAAATGCAACAACAGCATTAAAATCAGATTACTTTGAAGATTGGAACACATTTCAATGACTAAGTTCTGATATTTTAAAAAAATTATTTTTATATTTTATTAGCCTCAAGTCTATATATTTTGGTAAACCTGGTTGGGACAGTTATTGCCTTTTTTTGTTTATTTGTTTTCCTTCCAGAAAAATAACTCTTTTTGGTAATCACTGCAAAGGAAATAAAGCTTATTTACTTTTCCCAGGCATTAACATTATCACATAACCTATCATGAATGAACCCTGTGCATATTAAATATCTCACATAAACTGAGATGAAGAGTCTTCCTTTTGGCTTGAAAGTGATTGGCAGATGATGAACTGAATCAGCAGAAATTCCAATGTATTTTCTCCTTAATTAGGCAATTTTTTTAAATTAAAAAAAATGATTAATTTTTTTTTCATGTAGGTCCTGTTACATTGCAATTTACCTTTAGGTGTCAAACAATCAACTACCAAAATGTTTCTCTGCATTTCCTATGTATTCTAACTTCATTACTTATTAGTAACAAACTATGTTAAAAATTAATATCCCTGTACTTTTAAATATGAAGACATAGCCATTATAAGATGCAACATTGATTTAATAGATATGAGGAAGGAAAAATCCATTAAGTGTACATATTATTTTCAGATAAATCTTGATTTCATAAGCATCCAAGTATGAAGGCATTTGTCTTCTCATTAAGAAAATGTAATAATCAAATGCCTCAAAACATGATAAATTAATGTTAGCTATGGTTGTTATCTTTCATACTTTGTTGTTGCTATTTTGGTAATTTACACCAATATTTACTACAACAAATTACCCTGCTTGAGGAATTCATGAATTTATCTAAATCAAACAAGATACTGAATTAGCATTGAACTGATGTTTATGAACCACATACATTGTAACTTCATATGCTTTTACTCTTTATCCTAAAATCTCAACAACTGTATCAAGTTTATATTACTTCAAAATCTTAATTGAACCAGGCAATTAAAATCAACCATAGGTAGAAGTTATTTATGGCCAAGAGAATGAAAAGTTACAAGAATATGCATATTCTGTTCCCTCTGGAACCCCTACCATCCAGCGACAAGACTCTCACCAGAGTCAAATCCCAGGGCTGTAATAGGAGACTGAGTTCTTTCTCTGCTCTCTAGGAATTTCTCCCTGGAAACTTCAGTTGTTTAAAAAAACCATCTGTTTGATTTTAGCATGTTATTTTCCCACGACCTGAATATGAGTAAAGGTCTGCTTTGTTGAATTGCTCCTCTATATAGCTAGAGGAAATAGCAAGTGGCTCTCAGGCTGTAGTCTTCATGTCCTATTCTAGCAAGTCAAAAATGGATGTCTACATTTTTGTTATCATTGTAGTCACTTTTATTTATTTTATTTATTTATTTATTTATTTTGGTACCGGGGATTGATTCAGGGGCACTCGACCACTGAGCCACATCCCCAGCCCTATTTTGTGTTTTTATGTAGAGACAAGGTCTCACTGAGTTGCTTAGCGCCTCGCCATTGCTGAGGCTGGCTTTGAACTCGCGATTCTCCTGTCTCAGCCTCCCTAAGTGCTGGGATTACAGGCTTGAGCCACCGCGCCCAGCTTTGTAGTCACTTTTAAAGAAAGAAAAGGAAATACATCTTACACTTTTTTTTTTTTGTCTTGTTTGGTTTTTTTTTTTGTAACATGCTGTGTCTTTCATACTCTATGTTGTTGAATTGCACATAACTTGAAAGATTTGGATGTTCTGTTTCCCTCCCAGTGATAGAACCTGGCTTCTGTCTCACCCAATTCAACCAAATTTTCATGGGGAACTTTTCAAGAATCTAAGATCAGAATCCCAACATCCTAACTGCATTTTCCAGTTGACAAACATGTCAGGACCAAAGATATTTTTCAAAAATATCTTATACTTATAAGCCGGGCGTGGTGGCTCACGCTTGTAATCCCAGCACTTAGGGAGGCTGAGACAGGAGAATCGCGAGTTCAAAGCCAGCCTCAGCAATGACGAGGTGCTAAGCAACTCAGTGAGACCCTGTCTCTACATAAAACACAAAATAGGGCTGGGGATGTGGCTCGGTGGTCGAGTACCCCTGAGTTCAATCCCCAGTACCAAAAATATATATATATATCTTATACTTACGTATATTTGGAACTCTGTGTGTAATGAATTAAATATTACCAACTGAGAAGCTACTGCTGTGTGGTATGTTGTGTCATCTAGAGAGAGAATATTTCATGACCCCCTGAAACACTGCTTTGATATGTTTCTTAATGATCTAAAATAATTGTGCATGTCCCCCAAAGTCTTTTTTTAATTAATTTATTTTTAATTTATTTATTCTAATTAGGTATACATGACAGCAGAATGCATTTTGACTCATTGTATACAAATGAAGCACAACTTTTCATTTCTCTGGTTGTACCCCATGTAGAGTCACACCATATGTGCAGTCACAGATGTACCTATGGCATTGATGTCCGTCTCATTCCACCATCTTTCCTGCCCCCATGTCCCCTCCCAGTCTTAATACTTAGTGGACATTGACACTATCACCTATCAAACTTTGGGTTAAAAAACCAGGTTATCTTTCTTCATTTTAGTTTTATTAATCAATTTCAATTTTCTCAATCATTTTGCATCAAAACAATGAACTCAAGGTTTCATTATACACTGTGCAAAAACAAAAACAACCAATCACAAAACCAGTATAAAGTGTTCATTGGACTCAAAATTATTCTCATTTTTAGTTTACATACAATAAAAGGAAGCTGTTTTCTAGAATTTGGTTGAATTATACATCTTATTAGCTTAGAGTCTCTGTGTATGTACATACATATTTTTTTCTTTTCTTTTTTTTCATTAAGCCTGACTGAGACAGTTACAGCCTCTTTGTGTTTTCCTTCTAGAAAAATAACTGTTTTTGATAACTACTGTAAAAAAAATAAAAACTTAGTAGCAAGCATTCTCCCATTGAGTCACATCCCCGGCCTTGAATTTGGTTGAATCTTAAAGTCATGTTGATTAATTTTTACAGGACTTTAAATCAAGATTCTTTAAATATTTCAGTAAATAAATGGCTTTGAGTAGGTTAACAAGACAGTACTGAATACTACATTAAATCTATAGTAAGCAATATTACAGAGAAATTGCAAAGTATTTTATTTTTTATAGAAAATTTTAATTATCTAACAGTCCTTCTGAAATACACTATTCTCCTAATAGCTCAGGAATACCTATACTTCCATAGATACACGATTTTATGGAATGTGAATGGACATTGCAGGAGAAAAGAAGTGGAGAGTGAACTGAGTTTGAAAGTGCTAATTACCATATCATTTCTTGTCTCCAAGTCCATTCCTGGTGCTCATTAGCACCCTGGGGGACTTTGAGTAAAGTGCCCTTTAGTAAACACACACACACACACACACACACACACACACACACACACACCACAGACACACAAGCTTTTAATTTTAGACAGGCCTTTTCTAATCTTCTGAGCACTGAAAGCTTCCACTGAAGAATTCCAAATCCTGTGAGTTCTCAATGAATTCCCTCTTGGGTTCTGAGGCAATATCTTTAGGGGGTCTTAATATACTGTATTATATTATTTTGTTAAAAGTAATGAGATATTCTTGGTTGTAAGTTTTGGGTAAGACTTTTCAGGCCACTAAATAACTTGTAGTAAATATTGTAGTAGATTATGTAAAAGATATGCTGTTTTTCTTCTTATTCCCAGGAATTTTTACAAGTACTTTTTAGTTAACAGTCATGTGCATGTATTTTCTGTATCTTGCTTTATACAATCACATGTTTATATTTTGAAATTCAAAATTAATCTAATATTTTTAGTGTGAAATTATTATTTACATAATCATGGGTCTTTGTACTTTGGGAAGGAAGGGACAGAGTTTCCAACAATACCAAATGCTTCTTCACACATCAAAAATGTGAACTTTGTTGTTCAGATATTCTAGAAGAGGGAACTATTCAGTGGCTCTGCAAATAAACACTATAAGACATATTTTGAATTATTATAAATGTTCATGGGTAAATATTAAGAAATAATACAGCATTAACCAATAACAAAATAATTTGAGGGCAAATGCTTGTAAGTAGTAAACTTAATAAGACAAATCAATTTATATTAATTAATTGTAACTTTTGTTCCTTAAATACATAAGGGGAATTATAGCGTTTCTGCCTAGAAATGAGTTCTCAAATAGTACCTATAGGCTTTTATGTTGGTGTCCAAATGCATGTGAGATGTGAATAATGTCTGCCATTGACTTTAGTTACAAGAAAAGAACTCAAAAACCATCTTTAATGTTGATTTCATCAAAGTTTGATTTTTAGCATCAATTTTTCCTTAAACAACAGTCACATAAAACTCTTGCACAGGGTTCCACTCTTTAATCTGTGTTTTCATTTGGGTTACCTTACTCTCTTATCCTTTTCTCTTTTCCTATCCTTTTTTTCTCTTCTTCCTTTTTTCTTCTTTTCTTTTTGCCTGAAATACTCAAGTTTAAACTTTCAGGTACCTAGTCATCTAGGGCTTACTCGGTGGTTGAAGATATTTTGTGTAGTTTCTCCTCTTCTTTTTCAGATTTCTCTTTTCTCAGGTGACTTGGAATGAAGTCCTTTCTCCTTGACTTTTTACTCCTGTTTCTTGTTTCAGAGGAAGAGGAAGCCTCCCCGCCCAGTGCCTTGCCTCCAGGTTAGGACAATTCCAGCCCCTTCCCCTGTTTCCTATCTTATTAATTGAAGGTCAAGGAGAAGCCAAGGTAGGGTGCCTGACTGAGTTAGTGCACCAAGAGAGAAAGCCTACATTTAAAGGCAGATTTGTGTTTGTTTGATGGGAGAAATTCTAAAAGGAGGCTTTCTTGGTAAAATAAAGATTAGTAGATTTTGAATTAAGATTAGGAGATTTTGAATATAAATTTTAGGGGCAAAAAATCTTTGTCTTTCTTTTCCACTTATAGGTCCTTTACCTGGTCTTTAAATTGAGATATTTTGGATTTAAAAATTTTTTTTTAAATTTTTTTAGTTATTGATTTATATGTGGTGCTGAGAATCGAACCCAGTCTCACGCATGTAGGCAAGCACTCTACCACTGAGCTACAACCCCAGCCCCTTTATTATTGTTTTTAAAGAAGACATAGATATTTATAGATGCCTTTATGGCTGGAGCTCTGCTGATTTTCCATCCATTCCAAATTCTAGTTTTCTTTCCCTGCACCAGGAGAGACAGGGTGTCGAGGAGTCCCAGAAGGTTGAAGTCAGTCTTCCATGTCAATCCTTCCCTTGACCCCCTTGGATCCTCCAAATCACACTTTCCTTTCAGGTTTGGGTAGTCGGGCCCTGGAGAGAAAAGATTCAGGTGAGCACACAGCCAAACAAGGCTTCCTGACCCCATCCTAATACAGTCACTAATGACCTTGTTACTTGATGCTGTCTTGATTCTAATCCTTGTTTTATTCCATTCAGAGCCTTTACAGCAACTTTTATTACATTTCCTCTTACAAGAAAACTAATGTATTGAGAAACAATTAATTTTTTTGTGATATACGCAGACACACAGTCAAGAATCCAGCCACATGCACGCCTGTAATCCCAGCACTTTGGGAGGCTGAGGCAAGAGAATTGCAAGTTCAAAGCCAGCCTCAGCAATGGCGAGGCCCTAAGCAACTCAGTGAGACCCTGTCTCTAAATAGAACACAAAATAGGGCTGGGGATGTGGCTCAGTAGTCAAGTGCCCCTGACTTCAATCCCTGGTACCAAAAAAAAAGAATCTAGCCACATATACCACCAGTTTGTTTTATCATTTTTAACATTTAATAATTTAATAAACACCCAGAGTTCAATCTCCATTCCTGGGATTTGCTGAAGTTATAATAATTCACATTTGTCTGGAACTTTAAATACAGTTGATAGAAACACTTTCTTTTCTTTTTTTAATTTTTTTTTTAGTTGTAGATGGACACAATATCTTTATTTTATTTATTTATTTTTATGTGGTGCTGAGGATCGAACCCAATGCCTCATGCATGCCAGGCAAGTGTTCTACCACTGAGCCACAACCCCAGCCCCTAGAAACACTTTCAAATGCATCCTGCTGGCTATAGATGCTACAATTTTGTGCCGTTATTTGGTCATTCCTTTATTTGACAAATTTGTGTTGTGGCTTAAATATGATCATAGCAAGAGCCTCTTACGGACCAGCTAGTCTTACTGACTCCTCACATACAAAAGTGGACAAACAACAAAAATACTTGTCCTCGTGTTCTAAGCATGGATGGTCACTATTCACTGTTACTATGAACATCATAGACACACAAATCATACAATTTTAACATTAACTTGGGTTTTCAAAGATGTTTAATCATGTGACTACTTTATTTAACTTCACTGTGAAAATGGCGGAGGCTTATAGCTAGAAGTGCCTAGCACTGAGCATGACTGATACTCAGACTAAACTAATTCAATGTGCACTTTCTTTTCAAGAAGCGTTAACAAGTAGAGTTGATGACCCATGCATTTTTTTCCAGTTATTAAGAGACTGAAACTGAACTTCTATGCATTCAGCTCAGAGACAGAGGAAGTGTCTACGGCCCTTTCTTCTATCCTCCCTATTGAAATTGACTGCAGATTAATACCAACCAAGCACCTGAGTGCAAACTGGAAAATGCAAACTACATTTCCAGCCTGTCTCTCTTCATGGGAAAGCCTCAGTTTTTTTTTTCTTTCCTTTTCTTTCTTTTTTTTTTCTTCCTCCTTGCAGGATAATTATACTACTTCTTAAATTTGTACCTGCAGGTCATGATCCTGTTATTTACTTGCCGAACTATTGCCACATCTATACAACCCTAATGGAATTACCTAATGATACAATAACAAGGAATCTAGAAAGACTAGGCCCAACTTGACTATCTCAGCTTTGTCAGCCAGTTTACTCTTAAACTGACCCTTCTCTCCAATCTTTTCCAGTCCTGTTAGAAAGATGTGGTCTACTAGTCAGTCACCTGGAAAAACACTGAGCCTGCTGTTTGAATAATTCCCTACCATTGTTTATCTGTTAGGGGACAGGCAGGATGGGGAAGCAAAGACAGAGTTAACAATTTATTGGAAAAGTTTCACTGTTTCCAGGAATTAGAAAATATTCCTTTGTCCTTGCCATAGAAAAGACATCTACTTAAGAATGGTAATCTGTCCCTCTCTAGTGATGGCTGCTAGGGGCACAAAGAAAGATGCTACATTTATCTAGGTTTATTAGACAAAGAAAAGAATTAGCATTGATGAGAACAGCAAATCCAGGTAAGTCTGCCTAACAAGAACCTGGCCTTAAAGTGATCCTTTTTCGTACTTCCGCCCTCTAGAATGGTCTCTTGGTGAATCACCTGCTGGCGGAGAGGAACAAGACAAGCAGAATGCCAATTCCCAGCTGTCCACCCTGTTTGTTGAAAAACCTCAAGGGGGAACAGTGAAAGTGGGTGAGTGCCTAGCATTAAATCCCCCCCCCCCGCCACCCCATTTTTACTGAAGAGAAATTCACCATTTTAAAGTGAAAATTTCAGTAACCATTAACACATTCACAATGTTGTGCAATCACTGCTTTTATCCAGCCCCAAAACATTTCACCACCCCTACATCTTCTACTTTGTTAAGTAATTACTCGCATTGCCCCTCTCCCAGGCCTCAACACTAATCTGCTTTGTCTCTATAGGTTTATCTATTCTGAGTGTTTCATATAAATGGATTCGTACAATAGGTGACTTTTTGTGTCTGTCTTCTTTCACTTAGTAGAATGGTTTTGAGGCCCATCCATTTTGTAGCATGTATCAGTACTTCATTCCTTTTTATGACTGAATGATATTTTATTGTGCATATATATGAAATCCTGCTTTTATAACCTCAAAAGGTGAGTGACAGCTATTATCTCAGTAACCTTTAGCACCTAGGAGTCCATAACCTGAACCCTGGAGCCAGTTGGCTTGGGTTGAAATTTGAATCTGCTTTTTGCTAGTGGGACAGATCATTTAGCTTCTTTATGCCTCAGTTTCCTCATCTGTAAAATGAGTATAATAGCAGGCACTACCTGTGAGGTGCTTTGAACAGTACCTGATATAGTATAAAGCTCTGATCCAGTGTCTGCTCTTGCTATGGCACAATTTACCCCATAAGATGATTATAAGTCTGCATATGTACTAAATCATAATGCATAATATACCTTAGGGGTAGCTAGTCAAACAGATGGTTCAGCTTTGGAGATATTCATTCACAAATACTAATTACACTTCCTGTTTTGGGCACTATGATGAACACTAAGTACAATATGTGAGTACTCAGAGTCTAAAGAGAAGAATAGGCAAGAAGAAATAACAGGAAAATCATACAGGCCATAGGCCATAAAAGAAATCAACAGGGTGGTTCTTCTAGAGAAGACATTAGAAGTTCAAGAATTTTAACTAACCAGTTTTTAATAAGGAATATATTATGATCAGAACCCAGCTTTGATGCTTATCATTCTGCAGATGAACACACAACTAACTATAGTTGAGAATTTCTTCTTTCAGGTCTAGCATGCAGGACACTGCATGGGAACAAAAATGTTGGCTTCCTTGTGTCCCTGTAAGATACTGAAATGCTGGGCTGGTGGCAGGCTAAGGTTCTGATGATCTTAGGGTCCAACACACACAGATTGTTAATTCACAGATGAGTTTCATTTAGTCATATTCTTATAATTGCAAGCTTTCTCTCTTGCATAATAAAAAGAACATAAAAATTCCATATTTGTGTGTGTGTGTTCCTTTTTAAAATTTTTACTCCATACGTAGGTAGATCCATACATAAAAATTCTATTCACCAATTTTCCCATTGCTCTTTTTTCTGCTCCATGAAACTCAAAAGCAAAACAAGTTGAACTATCCTAAGAACCTGAGGGTACTCATCAAAAACCAAGGCCAATGCATCTCAGAGTTCTGGAGATGCAGGTGACATCACAGTCTATGGAGTGTGGTCCTGGGTCAACTCCAACTGGGTGAAAGCAAAACAAATGACAGTTTTAAATCATGGACTGAATCCCTTGTGCCTTTTCTAGGTGAAAACATCACCTTTATAGCCAAAGTCAAGGCTGAAGATCTTCTTAGAAAACCCACTGTTAAATGGTTCAAAGGCAAATGGATGGACCTGGCCAGCAAAGCTGGGAAGCACCTCCAGCTGAAGGAGACCTTCGAGAGGCAAACTCGGGTATGGCCTTCAACTCCTTCCTGGCTTAGGGGTATGATTAGCTCACTCCCTCTATGTGGGTAAGAAATTACTTCAGATTTAGCTTTGAGAGATCTCAGTCCCAGAAAATGCTCTGGAATTACCATTCCCAGTGTCTACACTATTGTGATTATCTTGCTGAGCTCAGGGACTATGGGCCCTATGTACCCTCCTATATTGAGATTGTTGTTCTGGACTCCCCAGATACAGTCACATCTTCAAGCTAATAATGAGGAATTTGGAAAATAACTAAGAGGTGATGGCCCCTTGTTGGCAAGGTAGGACTATAGTATATTTGGGTATATTTCATTACAGATGTACACATTTGAGATGCAGATCATCAAGGCCAAAGAGAACTATGCAGGAAACTACAGATGTGAAGTCACCTATAAGGATAAGTTTGACAGCTGTTCATTTGATCTTGAAGTGCACGGTGAGCCTCCTTATCTGGATAAATGTGATTCTTTTTTTTATGTGGTGGGAAAGGATGGGGAAGATCGCTAAGTATCTCTGGTCTATGATACCTGTATTCCTTCAGGCTCCCAGATAAAGGATGATGACATTTTTTGCTGCTGCTGAATGGCTGTTTCAATGGCTGTCCCTCTCAGGTTTAAAGATAAGGTCATATGGTGTGAGGACATAGGATGCCCAAGTGGAAGGGAGAATTTCTTTTATAGGGATGAATGTCAGATGTGGACATTCTCCATTCATATGTCCTGTGTGTGGCCCAGAGTAAACAAAATCGAGATAAATGTAAAGGTGCACACCAAGGCTTGGGAAAACCCCCACTTTCATATGTATACAAAAGGAAAGTTGATTTGGCATCAAAGATCATAAACTTAAGATGAATCCAAAGTATGATGTAGCTGCAAAAGACAAGTAGAGTGATTTTAAACTGGGCTTTCCAAGTGGTGTAGAATTAAGACTTAGGAAACGATACTTCTCTCTACAACATGCTATCTGTTCCACATGTGGAGTGATGTCATTGGTCATGGGTACCAGAGCTCAACCTGGATCCCTTCTGGAGTAGAGTAACCAGGACAATGAAGAATCCAGAAACCACACCAGCTTGAGCGAGTGGGTGAAAGACGGCAGGCATAGGTGGCTCATTGCAGAGCGGGGAGGGCTGTCACTTACATAGTTCTTTCTATGTATTCAGGAAAGACTTAGGCCAATTAAAATCAAAAGATGGAAATTACAAAGAGGCTAATTTTATCTTCACATTAGGATAAAATGTTTCATGAAAGGTATACAGACGGCCTGGGAAGGTTGTGAGATCCCCATTTGGAGAGATGTCAAACAGAGGCTGAACGATCATGGATTGGGGAACTGTTGATAATTCTGTATTAAGTGAGAATCTGGTTCCGGGAAGCACTACTTCACCCAGGCCAGACATCTCTGAGTCTCCTAGAGGCCTTTTTAGGAATATTGATTTATGGCTGGCCCTCCCTGATTTGGTGAATCCAAATCTCCAGGAGGCAGGATCACAAAGCTGATATATTTCTTAAATTCCTTGTGATTCTAAAGGCAAGTAGGTTGAATGACAACTGGACAAGGTAAACGCTAAGGTCCCTCCATAGGTTCTTTGTGGGGGAGAATGGTGCTTTGGCAGTTCAGCCCTTAAGGAGGATAGCTGCTCCTTTCACCTGACTCTCTTCCATCTAATCAATTCCTATGCCTGTAAAGGAACTGAACACAAATTTTTCTTCTTACTGGGTATTTATTATATTGTTTTCTTTCCTTTCAAAGAATCTACCGGGACTACTCCAAACATTGACATCAGATCTGCCTTCAAGAGAAGGTAACTTCAAAAGGGGAATGTAGACAGCTTTTGTATAACATGAAGTGGAGAATTTTTCAAAGCGCATCTCCCTTCTTCCACACGTCACGGGGAAACAACCCTTTTTACCACAAACACACCACCTATTTAAAAGTTGGTGTTCTAGGGAAGTCATGTGTTATATGCCCCATCAAGCATACAGTGATGATTTTTTAGAATAATCTTGTAATGATGCTTTCATTTTTCGGAGATTCACAGTTGCCTTAGAAAGATACACTTTCAATCTATTCTTATGTGGCTTCTTCCTTAATTGCATTTGTTTCCACAAAATGGCCCAAACAGATATTCAAAGAGACACGTTTCCTATAGCATCAGTTAAGTAACATGAGAAAACTTTTATTTTCATTGCTTTTCATCTAGAAATCACTTATGGCCCTACTAAACCAGGTGTCCGGAAAACCTCAATTAAGTAGCTACTTACTGAAGTTAGCACCATATAATATTAGATTATACTAAATGGAATACACTGAGACAGCTGGCATTTAGAATATAGCAGTAAGACTGGGGATGTAGCTCAGTGGCAGAGTGCTTGCCTAGCACGTGTAAGGCCCTGGGTTCAGTTCCCTGCAAAACACACACACACACACACACACACACACACACACACACACAACCTCTCTGTCTCTTTCTCTCTCTCTCTCTTTTGTTGAAGAGCCAAATTTAGAGACCTACTTAATTTAATTTTGCAACTGCCAAGCCAGAAAAATCAGGGAATCAAGGAAGAAAAATCAAAATTTCTGTAGTCATTGAGAAACGTAACTAGCTCCTTGACACTATTACCCTTTAATTTTAATGATAGCGTGATATATATTCTTTAATGAGAGCACGTATTTTGTTCTTCCTAAAACCAAATATGTGTACAATTTTGTTGAGTAAGGAAAGTCATCCCAAATTACAAAACACCCTGTTATTATGAAACATTGATTTAGTCTGTTAATAGAAGGCATATTTCCCTCTTAAATTATGAAAAACATCAAAATTATAATCACTTTTAAAAGATATTGAATATCACCTGATCAGTCAATGGTGGTTTTTTTTATTTGAAAAAAAAAATGTCAAATTCCCAAATTCTATTACTTTTTTTCCATCTTCCTGTTTCACCTCATATTTTGCAAATGCATAGGTCTAAAACTATGCTCATGGCATATATGAAAATATTTTGGGAGAGAAAGACATGATCTACTGTTTTGTGCTTTAAAAGACTAAAAATGGGTTTACCTAAAGGTCCCTAAACCCCTGCAATTTTGAAAACACATTACTTGAGTTTAATTCTTATGACTTACATATTATACACACTGTTTTTAAACCCACAGACTCTTTTCTTAGAAACCATAACTAACATTTGTAAAGAGCAGGAAACAAAATCTTCATTAAAAAGTTAAACATGTAAGTAAGTATCTGCCATTTAAATGTCAACTCCATAGCTTCTACATAGAGTTCATACAAAATCACAATGGTGGCTGCATGCCTAATTTAAGATGCATTTCTTTATAGGAAAGTACTTTTAAAAACCACTGGCAAAGAGTTCATTAACAAATCAAACATAAAATTTAAAAAATACCTTTAAAAGCATATTGACAATAAAATTTGAAGATTGTAACTTAAAGAGAAATCCCTTTAAAACAGAAAGGAATGCATCTTTTCAAAAGCTCTCTGCTAGTTCCATCTTTACGCTATGTTGGTATCATATTATCTGATTCATCTATTCATGGATACAAAGAGGTTACCTTTGAATATAAGGCTTTGTACTTATATATCTGACATTGGTACACTTCATCCTCCAAGCCAATCTCTGTCCTATATGAATAACAGAGATCAGCAAAAGTCCTTTGCTTTTTACACAGGTTTGTTTCTATGGCCCCTGACTTGCAAAAACAAAGAACTTTGTGTTGCTTGGCTTAAGTGCATTTGTGTTACCTGGTTTTAACACAAATCCAAGCAGTTTTATATATGCAATCTAAAAAATTGTGTCCTTTGAAATCGTAGAGTAACACAAGCTCATGTTTACTTTTCCACAAGTACATACTCTGAATAATTACAATGTCACTTGTGTGAAAAGAAATAGTAGTTTGTGTTGATTTAGTCCTCGTGTGCCAGCACAAAATTGCATATACGTTATATGTAGAGTGTTTGGGGGAAACTGTCATGTATGTGTCAGCATTAAACCCAGTTTTGCTTTTCTTTTGTTAATGACAGTGGAGAAGGTCAAGAGGATGCAGGGGAACTTGACTTTAGTGGTCTCCTGAAACGTAGGTGAGAACCAAGTGATGGAGTGAGGCACTGTGGCCTGGAAATCTTTTAGACACCCACCCAGAGAAGTCAAGTTTAAAGTGAATGTTTTCCAAGGAATTATTAATTCTTAAAATGTGTTTTGCTTATAGAATTTAACAGAGTCTACTAAGAAAGAGATAGAGAAACAACCACATACTAATCTGTTAAAGACTTCAGCTTATGCTTTTGAACTTTCTTTTTAAAAGTTCCTAAATTTTCATACATTCTTATTTGGGGATGGGGAAATTTGAAAACTGAGACATAAGGCTTAAATACCTAGAAGCCCCTAAGACTGTACAGAGGATTCTTTCTCATGATTGAATAAATGAAACCTCTGTTCTCTTGGCTTCAACATTTAATAACTGACCAAAAGTCCATTTCACAATTTTGGTAGACATCTCTGCAGGTAATATATATATGCGCACATATACACATATGCAGATCTATATTAAAATATTATTTATGATTTGTAATATTTCTTCAAATTTAAGACATTATTGATTTAAAGGTATACCAGTATTTTATAAATCACAACGCAATGAAAAAAGAATAAGACACACCCTTACTCCAGACATGTTTAAAATGTCCCCCAAATGCACATTTTAGAAGCAATAAAACATGGTAATAAAATGGAAATAAATGTTTAATATTATCAGTCACACTCCCTTGACATTTTTCTCTCTTGCAATAAAAGTGATAGAATTTTAGTACTAATATTTAGCACATAACAATTTTACAGGACATCTGTCCATATATATATGTATATCACATAATATACTACACTATACATGTATGCATACATTTTTATCAGATATTCACTATAGTGAAGAAGACCCAAAGGAAATTGGGTTTTTCTAGATTGTAAATTAACTAGCAATATGTGCATGATTCTAAATTTTAAAATAATGATATCAGTTTTCATTGAGCTTTTGAGTTTTATTTTAAAATAAATTTTAGTGTTTATTTTTACTTCTAGTGTTTTCTATGGTTATTAAAGGACCATAGTACAAATGGGCTTAACAACAAATTACAATCCTTACAATAAACTGAGCTTGTGTTTATTCTCTTTGATTGAAATATATGTCCTCTTTGAGACTCTCTTTCCACATCTGTAAATGTGAAGAACAAAATGACTTAACAGACACTGTGGAAATTAATTATAAAAGGCCTGGCTCACAGTAAGTGGCAAATCAATACATACTTCCACTAGGAAAATGTTCTGTTGTCCTTCAAAGAGCTTATATTCATAAAGAATTCACATACACACACACACAAAATCAAAATGTGATATAGATTATTAAATGTCATTGTCTGATTAAAAAGGAAAAAAACAAGACTGGTTCTACCAGCAGTTTGCAGAACAAAAGAAATCTAATTATAAATGATGGAAGAAAAATTATGAAATAACGGGCAGCTGACATGTCTCCAGTTCTCATTTTCTCTACATCCCCTAATTAAGATTTGGATTCATTATTAGATTGTTGTTAACATAATACTATGTCCATTTAATACGCTATGCTAATCCATTATTGTAACTTCAGATGTGATGTGTTTTCCTATTAATGTGTGAATTGCATGCTTTTATTATGGTAATGACACATGGTTGCCATTCCCACTTCCCCAAGAGTGTGTGGCAAAATGCCCATCAGAATGAATCTCATTACAACCAACATCTCTGTACAAAGAAAAGATCTCCCTGTCCTGATCAGTCTATTTCAAAGAAACAATAGATAAATTAAGGTAAATCTTTTGGGCTCTATTCTGTTGTGGGATTAGACCTATATAAATGCTTAAAAGTCTTATTCTACATGAAATTTCTATAAATGCTTTATAGTTCACTAGATCATCAAGTTATAGAAATTTTGATGTAGATGAAAGTACTGTGGACATTATACAGGTCTATTCCAATGATGGAAAGGAATCAGAAATTTGGATTTTTCTCTTTACTGCAACTTAACATAACCATGCAGCTAGTTTCCTGTGCAGCCACCATGGTAAGTAAAGATCTATTCTAGAGTTAAGCAAATGCTGCAGGTGAAGAGTCTTGACCTCATGTTCCAGTAAATTTGCAATTTGGAATACAATGAAGTGTTGGAGAGAAAAAGAAGGAAAAAACAAGAGGTCATTGGTATTCATAAACCGAATTTGATAGGGAATGTGGTAGAGTGGCATTTATCTTGGTGTTTTAGTGAAAATTGAGGATGATTGGTTTTTATCAAGCTACCAAGATTCATAAAACAACAAAATCAAGAAAATTATTATCCTTGTTACTAGCCTCCTTTATATAAATATTCACCTCATGGATCTAGGTATGTCACAGTGTTTGACTTGTGCATCCTGTGAGCTATTTAAATTATACATAGTTTGATATCTTTAAATCCATTCACTAATATCAGGAGGATACTTGAAATATGTATGTGTGTAGTTCTTCTTGATTAAAATACAAATTTAAAACAATCCAGTATGGCATAATTTATGCCATATATTTAGACTGGAATGTGATGAAAAATAAAGCATAAAAAGATTTTTCCCCACAGAGAAAAACATACACATACACACATGTTAACTGCAATTCCCCAAGACTTCCTATTAAAGTATTTTAAAAGATGAATTTAAAATGTAGACTGCTTGCAAATCTGGCAAATCATTACCAGTATTCCAAGCTTAGGACAATTTTCTTAAGCTTTTCAATTTCCTCATGTTAGTTAACAGAGGGTGAATTTTCATTTCAGTGAGATGAAGGTAAAGCTTCCTGTCTTGAGTTTTTCGAGGCTCATTTTCCTAATGGGATTGTCTAGTCCTTTCCATCAGGATCACTGATGGACCAATGACCTCTCACTTTCATTTTCCAGGAGATAGGCCTCAGTGATCCCCTATCCCACAGGGTGAAAAGACTTGCATGACAATATAAAATGGAAATTAGATATTTAGAAGCTATTCTTGTTAAAGTCACCCTAAACTCCATGTGAACATTATTTTTTTCCTACCCTGCCCCATATGTTTCACCCATGATGACAATCCAGAATTTCCCTTTCAAAATACAATAGAGTATAAAGGAGAAAATCTAAAACAGATGTGATTAATGTGACAAAGCAAACATAAGTAACCCATCATTCCCAGCACAATAGCATGAACCTGTTTTCACACTGATATATAAGATGGATCGGCCAGTTGTCTGGAAAATCATATCCAAATCAAATGTTAAGTAATCACAGTAACATTTCCAAATTAGATAAAAATAGCCAAGTAAGCTTAAACAAAATGAGAACCATTTAGACAATGAAGAAAATCCATTTAAGTTATATTTTGCATTTATACTATGCCCCTTTTCTCAAAGTCTTTATTCCAAGGAGTTTTGAAACAAAGGAAAACAAGGGCATTTTAAATATTACATATATATATATTTATTTGTTCTATAAATGTTCTATACATTTTGATGTGATCAAAATTTGAGCTCATAATTTTGAACATACTTTCCTAAGCACATACTTTCCTCTTGTTCATGGAATCCTAAACCATTTTCAGTTTAACATTTATGTTTATAATTCAGCCTCAACCCGCTTCCAAAAATCTTTCAAGAGGGTAAAATGAAAATGAACTTTTTTAGTCTCACCCTTCTTTTCCCCTCCATTTTATAAAAATAATTTTCTTTTGAAAAAGAAAAAGTCTTCATGGTAGTTTCAATTTTTTAAGTATAAAAAACAATAAAAATGGTTAATATATATAGTTACCAGTATGGTAGGGGAAATGCTACTGGCAAAAACCAAAGATTTGAAATGACTGTCTTTGTACTGGTATGTACATCGATAACATAGGAAGAGGTCATTTTTCGTTCCTAGGCCAAAATTAAAATCTTTCAGTTCTTCATCCACTTTCAGAATGAATGAAATACCCATATCTTAGGTGAAAACCGTTCTTCAAATTTCTCAAAATCTCACTTTCAATTAAACTTTAAAATATTTTCAGTATATTTCCTGATATCTTCTGCTCCCCTAAAATTGTTTTTAATTAGGAAAAGGAAAGTATTAGTATAAGCGCATATTTTTGATATTCTGTTCATTGGAAGCGTCTCCAAAACTTCATTTGACTAGCATGCTTAAGGGCCTGGGTTCGATCCCCAGCACCGCCAATGAAGAAAAGGCGGTGGGGGTTAAAACAAGTCAAACAATTAGACTTGGCAGCTTTAAATACTCAGGTTTTAAACAGAGATTTTAAGGCAACGGAAAAGTCGGACACGGTACCCGACCTTTCGTGTCCTTAGAAGCCAGAGCAGCTACTAAACTAGGCAATGGTTCTCTTCGGACAGGGAAGTGAAGCCGCAGGAAGAGGAACCCGAGGTAGATGTCTGGGAGCTGCTGAAGAACGCGAACCCCAACGAGTATGAGAAGATCGCTTTCCAGTACGGCATCACCGACCTGCGCGGCATGCTCAAGCGACTCAAGCGCATGCGCAGGGTGGAGAAGAAGAGCGCAGGTGAGTGCGCGCGGGGCGTGGCAGCGCGGGCCCCGGGCAGGTGCGCTGGAAAGACGCGGCTGTGAACCCCACGCCGTGCTTCTTCCCGCCTCTCATGGTTTGGGTTTATTGTGGTTAGCTTGAGCTTCAGGTGAGGTGGTTCCCTGGCCTGCACGGTACTAGCTGTGGATAGCGGACAGCTCCTTAAGGTGACCGAGGTTTATAGTACCATCTACCACGTGGAATGGAGTCATAAATATCCGCACTGCTATTAGGACCCCTTTTTCTTAGCCTCCACTTTTGCTTCACTCTTTTTTTGGCAGAGGTACCGGGGATTGAACTCAGGGGCACTCGACCACTGAGCCACATCCCCAGCCCTATTTTGTGTTTTATGTAGAGACAGGGTCTCACTGAGTTCTTTAGTGCCTCGCTGGCTTGCTGAGGTTGGCTTTGAACTCGCGATTCTCCTGTCTCAGCCTCCCTAAGTGCTGGGATTACAAGCGCCCGGTTTGCCTCACTCTTTTGATTCTCACTTAGAAGAGAATCTGTGTCTTTTTGTTTTATCATATTCGTAAAATCCTTTGGGTTTGGGAAGTCCATTTCTCACGCTCAATACGTTTTGTAAAGCGACCATGCATCTCCCTCGGCATCTGAAACGGTTGTAGTTTGTTGTGGTTTTAAATACCTTTGTGAAGCGGGAAAAGAGAGAAAATAATGCAGTTTAAGTAGATCATTAGCTCCTCATTTTCCTGTACGAAGTCATCGTCAACTACCTATTTTCATGCTACTCAGGGTGATACATCAATCCCATTATTGTTAATTGTTTT
>CM053403.1:18024346-18041183 GCA_028644305.1 Xerus rutilus | reverse complement strand
GTGATCTATTTTTCTTTTTTTTCTAATACAATTTTAATTTTTTTTCTGGTAGTTATTTTATTTTTATCTTTATCTTAGAGTGCTAATGTTTGTGTTCCCTATAATCTCTCTAACAACCGATGGACTAAGGTAGGTCAAAATATATGCATATATGACTTTCACCTACCATGCTGAGAATATGCAAAATTTTAAGAATGTCTAATATCTGACAAAATTTAATTTTGGAGACCAAGGTAAAAATCTTGAATTTCCATTTTGTGTACCTGTAGGATACTTTATTGAGAGAAAAAAGAAGCAAAGTTCCAGGTGGATGAGACTGAATTTTGATCTCTGTAAAGAAACAACTTTTGAGCCCAAGAAAATGATTGAAGGCGTGGCCTATGAGGTCCGCATCTTTGCAGTCAACGCTGTTGGAATCTCCAAGCCCAGTATGCCCTCTAAGCCCTTCGTTCCCTTGGGTGAGTCCAGAGAGATATGTCTTTGTCTTGGGAATTGTTGTCCCATAATACAGCTCTTCCCTTCTGACATCTAGCTGGGAGGCTTCTCAGAGTGGTGGATGGGCAGGAGGTAGGAAGTGGTTAGGGCAATTTTCCATCTAATAAATTTAAAGATAACTTCGGTAGAGTTCAATATCTTCATAACGTAGGTCCTAGGATTCATGTCCAGAAATCCAGTGACAGCCATAGGTGACTCCAGGAACCACCTCCCACTGAAAACGTGGAGCCAACTCTACTCTCCATCTGTCCTTCCCAAAGTATAAGGAGACTTTGGTATACATACTACAGTATAATGGAAACAAACCGAGATCAGTTCAACAGCCTGCACTTGGAAACTAGTCTCTTTGCTTTAAGGTTGTACCTTAAACATAATCTTTCAAACCAAAAAAGAGTTGGTTCAATGTAGGCAAAGAAACAAAAGATAAGATGTCTTCACTATTTTATGGTACTAAAGTATTTTTTTCAATAGACATAAAACTTAAAGAGTTCACACTTTAAAATTAGAAGGTTATAAGAAATTTACTCTGGCTCATTATATCCCAAACTTGGATTTCTTTGATTTCCTTGGCCTCCCAGCCTCTCACACAAAGCACCCAAATTGTAGAAAAAGTGTGACATCATTGCCATATTTTTTTTTTTTTTTTTTTTTTTTTTGGTACTGGGGATTGAACTCAGGGGCACTCGACCACTGAGCCACATCCCCAGCCCTATTTTGTGTTTTATGTAGAGACAGGGTCTCACTGAGTTGCTTAGTGCCTCGCCGTTGCTGAGGCTGGCTTTGAACTTGCGATTCTCCTGTCTCAGCCTTCCTAAGTGCTGGGATTACAGGCTTGAGCCACTGCGCCCGGCTATTTGCCATAATTCTTGTGTTGATCATATCTTTGCACTATACACAATCATGCCCAAGGAGTTTTAATTGAATTTTATTGAGCTGTGAGGCTGCTGTGCCCAATTTCAGTGGCATCCCAGTTCATTTCATCACAGTTCCTGTGTCATAACTCTTTAGCTAATAGTTTCTTCTGTTTCTTCCTCTTTTAAGCTGTAACCAGCCCTCCGACACTCCTGGCCGTCGACTCTGTCACTGACACCACTGTCACCATGAAGTGGAGACCCCCAGACCAGATTGGAGCTGCAGGTTTAGATGGCTATGTGCTAGAGTATTGCTTTGAAGGAAGTAAGTACAACTAGAAGTCACAATGAATACCATGCTCAGTAGGTGAGGTATGCCCCACTTCCTTTCGTCTTTTAAGGGAACTCATCTCTTTCCCATTGAAAATGAGATTGAGCCAAAGGTCATTCTTCTGAGATGTATAAAAATGTAGCCCTTCTTTAGTACTTGATGATAACAAACAGACCTCAGAAATATCCTAGCTGGGCTGCAAAGCCGGGCAACACAAATGAGCCAAATCATAGGACGTAGAGTCTCTGACAGAACTCCAGGGTCTTCCGCTTTGTTCCAGAGCGCAGTGAATGCCTAGTTGAGATGAAGAATGTTGGAAATTCTAAAACAACCTATGCTGAGCAGAAGCTCATTATCAAAAGAGCTGCATGTTTGGGTTAATAATAAGAGACTACCTATTTGGCTATCTGATGATGATCTCTTGCATTCTTAAGGGAAAAAAGAAGAATTAAAAATGACTTTAAATTTTAAGGGAAATGGCATTAAATCACAGAGAGTATAAGAAATAGTTTCAATATGTGGCAATAACTCATCTCAGTATATAAAAATTGAATCACTTAAATTTAAGAGGAGAAGAGAAACAAGGCCAAAAAAATATTACTCATAGAAGTAATGGAAAAAAAGAAAAATGACATTAGAAAATATGGGCCAGAGTTTATGAAATCCAACAAGATGTGACAGTCACCAAAGCCTGTCACTTGTCTTGGTTTCCTACTTGCCATGACTAGAAGGGGATGGCCTTTGAAATGGGTAAGTCAAACTGCTGGCTCTGGACTCAGCCTCTATCCTGGGTGCATGGTAGGTCAACAATCCCCCAGGGAAACCTGTCCATATTCTACAAAAATGAGCCCTAGGTTTGACCTCTTAGAAAACTCTTTGGACCCCAAGCTTTAACATGGATGCTCCAAGTGAAGGAAAGAGGCTACACAACACATCTGGGAAGTGAGGCGGATGCACCCTCCTTGGAGGAAGACCACTGTGGAGAAAAGCTTACCAAGAGAAGGCTGCTGAGAAAGAAATCCAAGGCCCTGGATTGGGCCATCAGCAGAAATGATCCTCGCTGCTCAGGAAGGAAGAAGAAGAAAGGGAGAATGAAGTATCCTGGCATCACTGAGTTCCTTTCACATGTACTTCATTCACAGAGAACCGTGCTTGGTTTCTCCAGGGCTTAGAAAGGCACTAACCAAAACCCAAGGAGATATTAAAGGGAAGGTCCCAGGGTTAGCACAGCAAGGGAGGGGGTATGGTCAGAAATGCAACAGGAAAATTGTTGAGAACTTCAGAATATGGTTTATTCCCATTTCATTTGTCCCCTTATTAAAATATATATATATATTGTGAGCACTGTGCTCTGCTTTGTATATTGCCCAGCCAGCAGAATTTCCCAGTCTTATATGTGATGTGGCTGCTGAGCACGAACTTTGTGTATGTATGAAACAGAGCAAATTCTTTACTCTTTTCTTTCTGATAGGTTTAAAAAGTAAGAAGATACAGCAAAATGATAGATGGCTGTCATTTTGATGTTACCCACCTTAGATAAAATACAATGAAGTGTATTTTACGAACTTTCGTGTGTGGTCTGTGTAGATATATATGTATATACATCTATACATATGTATATGTACACAATTATTATTATGTATCTATTTTGCCACATAACGTTTTGGAATTAGCTTTCTATGGAAGTTCTTTCTTAACGTGTATATCTTTCTTCTTGCAGTCTTTTCTTACTTTCTTTATGTGGCTGCCTTATTCTTCATTCTCTTTTAATGGCTGTTGTCCTCCAGACTAATTTTCTGTAGTGTTTGATGCTTTTAGATCTGTCAGGTCTATTCTAGAGGAGAATTTTTTTCTTGTATAAGATCGTGTGTTGTTTTTTGACTCTTTCTCTTGTTTTTGTTTCTTTTAATGCCTGCGGTATTTTACTCTTGTTTTTTCTCCCCCTTTCGCACTCATTTCTTCTTTTCTTTCTTAAAAATTCACCTCATGTATTAAATAACTTAACATATTCCATCCACATCCCCTGAGACATCATTTTCTTTCTTTCTGTTTCCCCTCAGTTAAAGTGGCTCAAATGTGAAGAGATGGGTGATTTTTGTTCCCTCCTGATCGTCACTGTCCTGTTTTCATTTCTTCACTCTTTCCTACGTGTTTTCTCACTCGTACTTTCACTTTCTCATTCATTGTCTCTTGACTGTGAAATACCAACACCCTTGGCTCTTGAGCAGACCATTAGTTTAAAGTTTTATCTTCTTCAAAGTCGTAAGTAATTTTTATCATCCTCATGCCCTCTCAATGGTCGGGCTGTCTGGCTTCCCGACCTTTCTCCTTGATCTTCCTGGTAGGGTTGGAAGAGGTGGGCAAAGATTCCCAGGCACAGTCAGTCCTAACCCCAGGCCCCAGATCCTTTCCTGTATCAAGAAAGCTGTCACCCAAACCAGTGGGGCAGGCCGAGGAGCACCCTGTGAGCCACCCACAATGGAATGTAGGGACTCAGGCAGACCCAGTTTGTTTTCTTACAGAGTTTTTTGTCCCAGCCTCCTGAACTGCTGGGCCAGATTCCATTTCCATTAAGAGCTTGGTAAAACATGGCTGAGCCCTGGCAGGAGACGCTGACCTTATCACAATGCTCACGCTCCCTGATTCTGATGAGGGAGCCCCACCATAGGAGCATGATATTCCTGGAGATTAGAGAAGACTCTTCCGGCTAAGGTGGCAGGAATAGGTACAAGGATAAACTGTTCTGCTGTGTGCTGGCCCTCCCTGGATTCCAGGCCCTCCTTCTCATTTCCTTTCAGAGTTCTTCTCTTTATCTTCTTCCCACAGCTGGAAATGTCCCAGCTTCCTTTTTCCTCCTCTTGTCTTTTCTTCTCCCTCCTCTTCTCTGGGCAGGTGTCTCAGGACAAAAACCATAGGCTGCCCAGGGCACACTGTGCCTCTCCTGAGGAACGCTCCCCCCCTTCCCCAACGTGTTTGGTCTCTTCCGTCTCTGCTCTGAAGACACATCTCTGCATATTTTGCATACTTTACTAACAGAGAATGCTGACTACTGATACCATATTCTTCTGGTGTGAAAGTGGGTGTCTTTAATTAATTTTAATGACGGATTCTCAAAGGTACATCAGCAAAACAGTCTGATGAAAATGGGGAGGCTGCGTTTGATCTACCAGGTAAAGTATCTGTGAAGCTCTTGGCCTTTCTTACCGTATGATAGCATTTCTGGGAATGTTCCATGACCGCCCATGAAGCACACCCACTACCCAAACACCAAAAAGCCCTGGAGCTGGGGGAGGAGGGGGCGGCTAGTCCTCGGGATCCAAGGCTCCTTTTGTCCTGTGTGCATAATGCACACTGACTTTTAGAGCTGAAATATTTGTAAGCTCTGCATATTGTGTTTAAATTCAATTGCTGTTGGTAGACAAAGCTACTAAATGCTAAGAAAAAATCAGATTTTTAACTGAGAATGAAGAATCGAGCTGACTCCATAAGAGCTTATAACTCATGAGCTGTTTTTCCTGTTCAGTAAATATTAAGATCTTTTCTTCATGCATACAAATGAACACAGATTCTCTGTGCTCATATTAGTGTCTCATAATTGTGAACCAGCCAAGATAAAGTAGGGAGATTATGTGATTATAAAGGTTGAAGCCTCTCATAATAATAGCAATTTCCTATTTCTCTGAACTTTAATGTACACAAATGACTAAATATCATGATCACATCAACCATTATAAAACCAAATTGGAATAAAATTGCTGCAAAACTCTTGGGAATAATTATGATTATTCAGGATACTTTAATCCTGAGTAAGAGGTTTCTCAGAAACAGCAAAATCTGCCAGGCATGGTGGTGCATGCCTGTAATCCCAGCACTTTGGAGGCTGAGACAAGAGAATTGCAAGTTCAAAGCCAGCCTCAGGAACAGCGAGGCACTAAGCAAATCAGTGAGACCCTATCTCTAAATAAAACACAAAATAGGGCTGGAGATGTGGCTCAGTGGTAGAGTGTACCTGAGTTCAATCCCCAGTACCAAAAAAAAAAGAAAAGAAACAGCAAAATCTGATACTTTATTCTTGCTGTTGTTTATGTTAGCTGTTTGAGGCCATTTTTTAACTTAAATACCTGAAAAATACCCACCCATGTAGTCCAAGTTCCAACCAAAACCATACCCTTTCTAAATGATTTGATTAGAAGCAAAATACTATTGGAGTAGACTGTAATTACTAGGATGATTTCTTCTACTAAACAACATTCCTTCTCCTTTTCTTCTTTTTTTATGGATTTTAGCTGAGGACTGGATAGTTGCAAACACGGATCTAATTGACAAGACCAAGTTCACCATCACAGGTCTGCCAACAGATGCCAAGATCTTTGTTCGCGTGAAGGCTGTTAATGCTGCAGGTGCCAGCGAGCCCAAGTACTATTCTCAGCCCATTCTCGTGAAGGAAATCATAGGTAAGTGCCCAGGATTTCAAAATTTGGTTTCCCTTTTATATTGTTTGCCTTTATTTTTTTAAAACCTGTTTCTCAAACTTTATTTTATTATTTTTCCTTTGATATTTTATGAATGCTTTTTGGGGTTTAGAAATTAACAAAAATAGCTCCTTGAGAGCAATGTGGGAGATCAGCTTTGGGTATATAATTTGCATTCTGAGGACCAGTTAATTAACCTGACCAGGTTCTAGGAGCCAGCTCTGGTGGGGTTACCTGTTTACCTTGAGGAAAGAATTTGTGTTTAATGCAGCAGTACAAATGATTGCCACACCAGCGGTTTGGCTCAAATGGGTCCGCAAGGTCAAAACCATTTCTATAATAATATGAATACATTCTGGCCCTTTTCCATATTTTAACATCTGCACCAATGGTGTAAAAGTGAAAGTGAATAAAACGGTTCCTTAGTGTGAATCAAGTGCCACCAAACCATGCTAACCTCCACCCACTCACAGTTAAAATAAAAAGGCCAGTTTTGCCATTTTGCCTTAAAGCACCATTGATGAAACATCACAATTATTAATTGTATTAAATCTTGGTACATCGGTTTTTTTCTAGGCTCATGTGACAATGAAATGAATAATATGAAGCACTTATATTTCAGCATTTGGAAAATCTGCACAATTCAGTGGAGTAATCCTTTCCAAATACATGTTATAAGATCATACATGGAAGCTAGGCACAGTGACATGTGCCTATAGCCCCAGCTATTTAGGAGGCTGAGGCAGGAGAATTGCTTGAGCCCAGGAGTTTGCAGCTAGCCTGGGCAACATAATAAGACCCATCATTTTAAAAAAAATCCATGCATGGGGAAAAAGTATATTTAAAATGCAAAATAGACAATGGATTTTAGTGTGACAAAATATGAAAAAGGTCATTGAAATGGTTTCAAACTTCACATTGTAGCTAATCTTTAGAAAACTACAACTCATCATGTTTAGTGTAGACTAAAAGAAAAGTATCCACAGTTGTTGAAAAAATTTATTAAAATATTTCTCCCCAGGAAGATCCTAAGTTTGAGGTCAGCTTGGGCAACTTAGCAAGATCCTGTCTCAAAATTAAATAAAAAAGACTGGGAATGTAGTAGTAGTGCACCCCTGCATTGGGAAAAAAAATTTCTCCCGTCTGTGTGACACTAGATGTCTTTTATATACCTTAACCAGTATGACATATTACAACTGTCCAAAGGCAGAAACAAACATGAGAATTCCACTGTCCTCTATTAAGTCAGACATTCAAGAAATTTGCCAAACTATAAAATAATGCAACTTGCCTTGCTGAGTTTTTAAAAATATAAAGTGTGGTTATTTATTATTTACACTATTATTTTTGAATGAACCAGTAAACATTTCAAAACTCTTGTTTTAATTTCTATATGATAATAAACACAGTCCATATAAATAAAAGCTTTCATGGGTCTGTAATAATTCTTGTGTGTGTGCTGGGGACTGAACCCTGGGCCTCATGCATGGTAGGAAAGTGCTCTACCACTAAGCTTCCTCCCCAGCTATAACTTTTAATCTGTAATGGAGTGCTGAGACCAAAAAGTTTAAGAACCCCAATCTAGGGGAAAAGATTTTGGATTGAGGGCTTGGATATCTGAGTTGCGACAGGGTTTTACCATAGACCCCATGTGGCCTCCTGCAACTTTTTGGGAATGAGTTAGGAAATGGACAGACAGATAAGTGGGTAGGTGGATGGATGAACAGATGGATGGATGGAAACAAGGATGTATAAAATAAAGCATAAAGCATATACATTCTTAATCTATTCTAGAGTCACTCTGCTTAAGTTTAATCCTGTTTCTGTCATCTGTTGCCTATGTGACCTCGGACAAGAGACATTATTTTTACTAATTTTTTTAATTTTATTTTTAAAATTGTATTTATTTATTCTACTTAGGTATACATGATAGCAGTGTGCATTTTGATTCATTGTACACAGATGGGGCACAACTTTTTCCATTCCTCTGGTTGTATGTGATGTAGAATCACAACATACATGCAGTCATACGTAAAGCTAGGGCTATGATGTCCATCATATTCCACCATCTTTACTGTCTCCCTGCCCCCTCCCCCCTTCCACCCCTGTGACCAAAGTTCCTCCATTATTCCCATGTCCTCCCCCACATTATGGATCAGCATCCACTTATCAGAGAAAACATTTGGCATTTGGTTTTTTGAGATTGGCTTACTCCACTTTTCATGATATTCTCCAACTCCATCCATTTACCTACAAATGCCACAATTTTATTCTCTTTTATTGCTGAGTAATATTCCATTGTGTATATATACTACAATTTCTTTATCCATTCATCTGTAGAAGGGCATCTAGGTTTAGCTATTATGAATTGAGCTGTTATAAACATTAAAGTGACTGCCTCACTATAGTATGCTATTTTTAAGAAGAGACATTATTTTTTTAAAGCCTTACTTTCTTCATCTGCAAAATAGGGTTAATAATAATACTACACCAACAGGTTAAAAGAATTGAATCAATTAGTCCATCTTGCTTGCTGAACAGAGCTTGCCATGTAATAAGCCTTCAATATATGTCAGCTATTATTATTACTATGGTTTAATATGTGATGGGATCTTGCTAGGTCTGTTTCTTCATATGGAATGTTAGGGAGTTCAAGGACCTCCAGTTTTCCTTCCAACCCTAACATTTAGTCGTCGTCGTCGTCATCATCATCATCATCATCATCATCATCATCATCATCTCTAGACCATGGTTGAGCTCTTAAATTCTGAGTCATTATGCTAAATGCTTTCACAGATGACTTCATTTAATCCTTACAACAATGCTGTGAATTAGAATTAAGTATGCTGCTGTTATCTCCATTTTACTTAAGAGAAGGCCAAGACCAGACCCACTGTCTGATCTAGGATAGAAAGCCAAGTCTCCGATGTGGTGACACATGCCTGTAATACTGTCACATTCTGAGATGTGCTTTATTCCTTAGAGCCTGTGAGCCTTAGCTTCCCTGCTCCCAGGTTAGCATCAGCATGTTCTAGTATTTTCATGGTGTTTAATTAATGAATATTAACACACAGGTCTGTCTGTTAGATACCTCACCAGAGTCACACAGGGAGAAAGTGACTATCAAATTCCAACAGAGTCACCTAAATAGCAAATGCTAGATGCTCAAACTGTTCTCTCTCATCCTGAGAAAGAATGGACAATCCTTCCAGCTAAAGTGGCACTTGTAGGTCTTTTCTGGAATGTTCATTGGGAGCATTCTTACTGATGGAAACTATAAAAAATATGTATAAGTCCCAAGAGAAAACTTGGTGATGTTTTTATAAAGTTGTTTTAGGTCTAAATGACAATAAAAACACAAAGTTGTGCTAAAGGTTGTGAGGTCAAGGATACATTTTGTGGAACCAAAATAAAACATCTCTGCTTGAAGAAAACCATTTGACCAAAGTTGTCATGCATAAACTGGTAACACATCCAAGATTGTATTGCACAGCCGTGACCACAAGGAGAGACTAGGGAACACTGTACCGTGGGGTTTAAGCCAGGCCATTTCCAGGATACTGGGCTGATTCAAAATTACACTGTTTTAACTTCCTCCAGAGCCTCCAAAGATTCGCATCCCAAGACACCTGAAGCAAACCTATATCCGCAGAGTTGGAGAAGCTGTCAATCTGGTTATACCTTTCCAGGTAATGGGGTCCCTCATATTCCCTGTCCAGGGCTGGGGTATTTAAGAGCAGAGGTTGGAGCTGTTCTAGCACTTAAGGTCCACATGATTCAGGATATCCTCAGAGGGAGAGTAAGTCAATAATGGGGAGTGATTAAAAGATCTCCTGCCGTAGAAATAGAGAAACCTATAAAACTGTCAGATTTTTTTTTTTCTGCATGTAAGGAATGAGATCTAGTCTGGTCCAAAGTGCAGGGACCTTGGTGGGTGGCAGAGGAAAGTCCCAGAGATAGCAGATGAAGGAATGGCTGGAGGGCCTCTCTGGTCTTAGCTCTCTTTAACATCCATCCTTTGAAGTCAAAGTCTCAGTGTAACATTCAAGAAAACAATACATGCTTAGTTCCCACAATGACCCTGAACCAAACAAAATTCTAGTAAGAGAGATAACCAAAATGTGAAATCTTGAGGCCACTAAAATACATGCTCACTGTTAAATGGTTGTTCTAGCAGAAGCAGCTATTGTTAGGGCTGGGATTGTAGCTCAGTGGTAGAGCACTTGCCTCGCATGCGTGAGGCACTGGGTTCAATCCTTGGCACCACATAAAAAGTAAATAAATGAATAAAATAAAGATCCATCAACAACTAAAATAAAAATATATTTTAAAAAAGAAGCTATTGTCCACAAAATTAACCAGGCTTTGCTCACAGTGATCAGTTTTGGTCTCACATGTACACATGTGCACACACACACCCCGGTGCCTCCCCCCAGAGCCCTCTATCTCCTTACTCATGTATCTACCTTTATGTGTCCAGGCAGTACTGTTGAATAGAACTTTCTGTGATGTTCTGTGTATGTATGTCTGTATGGTAGCCACCAAGAACTAATGCAACCGAAGGAACGGTTTTTTGATTTTCTTTAATTTTAATTAATTCTAACTTAAAATAGTCATATGTAGCTCATGCCTGTTGTATCAGGAAGCATGTTCTTGGCCTCTGCACACATGCATACTCAGACACACACATATTCACAGAGCTGTGTTCAAACCCAGATTCCCATGAAAGCCAAGCTAAGGGGACAGCCAGTTCAGGCCCTGTCACTGCATCCGTGCCCAAGCCTTAGAAGAGGTGGTTATCTACAGCATATACAGGACCTGAAATCAGAGCAAAAGCCAAAGCAGCTATGCAGAGCACAGCAGAGAGGGAGGGGCTCTGCCAGGTTCTTCCCATTTCCTTCCTCCTAGTCTCAAAGGGAGCATGTCACAGCAGGCAGGAACCCTGCTCCAGCCACAGCCCTACTCTGAACTGGCTGCTGACCCTGCCTTCCCATTTCCACATCATTTCTGCCCTCAGGGCTGATTCAGCCTCCCAGATCTTGGGGGTCTCTTCCATCACTGGGTCTGGGAAAGGAAAGAGCATGAGAACAGGGACTCTTAGGTCTGGCTTCACAGGAGCCTCTCAGCTACCAGGAAGGGGCCATGAGAATAGTGTGCCATGCTTGTATGTTTGTGTAACCTCTAGATCTCTCAGACATTTCCTCATTTGATCCTTTGAAACACCCAATGAAGCAGGGGCTGTGGCTCAGGGTAACAGAAACACCCACTGAGACAGGAAGAGTAGAAACCTTCATCCTTGCTTGAGGAAGGAAGAAATTGACAATCAGAATCAGAGAAGCTAGGTGATTTGCCCAAGGTCACACAGCAAGTATATGGAAGTACCTACAGCAGAGTCCATGTCTCCTGTCACTGCTTTTGTCACTCCATATGTTATTACAAAACTCAGTTTTTCTCTAGTAGCTAACAGCAAGTACTACCTTTAAGGAAAGAAGACATGGAACTGTTTTTCCTTATCTTTTCTTTTTGAACGGGTACCAGGGATTGAACTCAGGGGCACTCAACCACTGAGTCACATCCTCAGCCCTATTTTGTATCTCATTTAAAGAAAGGGTCTCACCGAGTTGCTTAGTTCCTCGCTTCTGCTGAGGCTGGCTTTGAACTCCCAATCCTCCTGCCTCAGCCTCCCAAGCCACTGGGATGTTTTTCCCTATCTTGAATAACATTGTTCTCTGCAATTCTAAGTACCCCAGCCATTCTCCAAGCTCCAGGAGCAGGAGTTTAATGTGTATATCCACATCCTATGTCATAACCCAGGCACAAGCCACGTCTGGAACACATTAGGAAAACTGTGCCTTAACAAATTACTGAATTAATTTCTGAGGTCACTCTTGGTTCTTGTCTGCAGGAGTGAGCCCGGCTGATTAGAAATTCTAGGACAATCCTTTGTAATAGAAACTGCAACTCATGCCCTTGAATCAGATTATAATTTCTTTTCTTTAAGTCTGCTCTTAAAGGATAGCATCAGCAGCTAGAGAGAGCAGAGAGAGAATTCTAGGCAAGTCTGAGGTGAGCAGCACAGTATAGTGGATACTAATCATTAACCTTTAACTATAAAACACTCACGTAGTGTGCAGAACCATCTTGTGAGATAGGTCCTACTGTTGTTCCTACTTTACAGATTGGGAAACTGAGGCACAGAGAGTTGAAGTCATTTGCACAAGGTTACACATCTATTAAGTAGTCAGGATCCAAATATACAGTCCAGAGCTTCAGAGCTCACGTTCTTGATGATTAGCCTATTTGTGCCAACTTTGGAGCAGAGCAGTTGCACCTAGGAGACCTAGTTCCAGCACTTAGCTGCCAGGCCTTGCCAAATCATTTAATTCCCCTATGGAGAGAATGAGGCTGATGACACTTATCTTGATGTGAAGATCAAGGGGGATACTAAATGTCACTCACATGCCTTGCGCACAGGAGGCAACCAGCACGCAGGGGGCTCTCCTGCTTCTGTCGCTCCCACCAAGGTGCCAATGGTGGTGTTTTCCATCCCTTCCCAGAAAAGGTGAAGCTATTATCATTCCCGTCATGTTGAAAAACAGTCTCCGGCAATCCAACTTCTCCCCTCTCCTCCTTCTGTCTTTTTAGGGAAAACCAAGACCAGAATTAACTTGGAAGAAGGATGGTGCAGAGATTGATAAGAATCAAATAAACATCCGCAACTCCGAGACTGACACAATCATATTTATCAGAAAAGCAGAGAGGAGCCACTCTGGGAAATATGATCTGCAGGTCAAAGTGGAAAAATACGTGGAAACCGCATCCATCGACATCCAGATCGTTGGTAGGTTTGAAGGAAGAAACTCGAATGTTCTGTCAAAACAGTGTGGGAACTGAATGTCCTTGACATTAAGGGAGAAATGGAAAGTTTTGTTAGGTTAGCTCTACATAAAATTCTTTTTTAAGATTAAAAATAATAATAAATTTAGTAAGATTTTGTTAGCATTTCAAAATAACTTTTCACTGACTGAAAATGCTAATCATGAGAGATTTGAGGCACATGTGTTCAAGAAAATTAATTTTTGTACTTTTGGGTGAATCTATCTGTGCTGCTTTAGCAATGGAGCTCTCTCTGAGTTTCTCAGTTCCCCAATGATAAACCTATTTCCTACGTTGAATTCTTGTCAAAAATATTGTAGATTCTGGATGTAGCTTAACACATTTTTTAAAAATATTTTTTAGTTGTACGCAGACACAATACTTTATTTTTATTTATTTATTATTTTTATGTGGTGCTGAGGATCGAACCCAGTGTCTTACCTGTGCTAGGCGAGCGCTCTTTCGCTGAACCACAACCCCAGCCCACATTTTTTACTCTATCTAAAATTCTTAAAAAGTTTAGGTGGAGAATGAAGAATTTTTGTTAAATTTTTGTTAAATGTAAGGAAGATGAACCTAAACAAAAGTAAACACTTAAACGCTGAATGAGTTGATCTTTCAAGACTAGTTACATGTTTACAAAGAATAAGGTTAGTTCTTGCTTTTTCCCACAGTTAGGGAAACAGAGCAGGGATCCTTTTTGTGTGTATCCTCTTATTAGAACTATTCTATAACTGTCTTTTTTTAAAATTTATTTTATTTTTTTGTTGGTTTTTTTGGGGGGGGGGGCGGGTACTGGGAATTGAACCCAGAGGTGCTAAACCACTGAGCCATATCCCCGGCCCTTTTTAAAATATTTTATTTAGAGACAAGGCCTCACTAAGTTGCTGAGTCTGGCTTTGAACTCAATGATCCTCCTGCCTCAGCCTCCCAAGCTGCTAGGATTACAGGCATGTGCCACTGCACCTGGCCTCTATAGCTGTTTTGATGTCAAGAAATATATTTAACAGCAGGGCTGGGAGAAATCTTGTTTCCAGGATTTTTTTTTCTTATGGTGCTGGGTGGGGATTGAATCCAGAGCCTCATGCATGCTAGGCAAGCATTGTACCACAAAACTACAACCCCATCCCGTATTATATTTCAGTCAATTTGCTAACACTTGAGGTTCTCTAACCAAAGGGGCAACTTCCTCTGATGAGCCTCTCCTTCGGTGAAAGGTCGTGCTCTATAAACCAAGCACTCTTACCTGTGGAGTAAGTGTTGCTCTGTGCCCTTGGATCTGGTCCTGCTCCATTCTAACCAAAGGCACAGGGTCTCAGAAGCCTTCCGTGGTAGGGTCTGGAAGAGCTCTGCCTCCTGTGGCAAAGGGAAGGACATTTTAGAAGATCCTCATGTAACAGTATAGACAGGCAGGGAAAGAGACCTCACAGTGATGCTGTGAATCCATCCTATAGACCGTCCAGGTCCACCCCAGTGTGTGAAGATTGAAGATGTCTGGGGAGAGAATGTGGCTTTAACATGGACACCACCAAAGGATGATGGAAATGCTGCCATCACAGGGTACACGATCCAGAAGGCGGACAAGAAGAGCATGGTAAGGTCTGGCATTCTCTGTTCAGCAGCAGGAGCAAAATCATGTCTTATCAGAGGTGGTGGGGTGGCGTGAGGGTCTGACAGGTAAGGAGACCATGGAGCCATGGAGAAGTGATGTGGCAGAGCAGAAAACATAGCACCTTGGAGCCACGGAGTGGGTGGGACTCGAGATCACTCAAGGCCACATGCATGTCATCAGTCACTTGACCTGTTTGGTCTCCATTTTCCTCATGTACAAAATGGAGGCACAAATACTTACCTCGCTTAGCTATTATAAAGCTAAAACAATATAAAGCAGTCAGTGCAATGCTCAGTAGAGTTCCTTAAATTCATTCTTTCAATGAATACTACTCACTCTAGATTCTGACTCAAATCTATATATGGCAACTCTTTCTTCTTGTGAAACAAATGTTGGGCTGTATGGACTTGTGTCTTCAAAAAAAAAAAAGAGACAGAAACAAGATTGAAAAGAAAGATTCTACAATGTACAGCATGTGCAAAGATCCTAAAGAGGAAAACAGTGTAATGTGTTCAAGAAGCAAGCTAGTTGGAGTATGAATTATTATAACCTATATTTTACAGATGAGGTAAATGAAGCTCATGGAGGATCAGTGCCTTGTTGGAGATCACCAGAAATTAGCAATCAGTGTCTGAATCGGAATCCATACTCCATACCTAGTACTAACCAACCTGTATGTGAATGAATGAATGAATAAATGAATGTGTGGACACAGTGACCTAGAGCATTTTTCACTCTTACAGTAAAATATCACACCAAATGATACAGATAGAAAGTCTATGCATTTGCTGTTTTAGATTTCAATAAGAAATTAGGTCTTGGTGTTACATTGGATTCATAGGAGAAGGAGAAAGTGTTGGAAATGGCATTCTTAAGGAACAGTAATTTCATCCACTTCTTTCTATGAGCTATTTTTAGCATGGCTTCACCCCACACCCCTGCCCCACCCCTATAGGTATTACATGGCAAAATAAGACTTGGTATTTAGAGTGACATCTTTCATGGGAAACTGGACAGCTTGAAAGCAGGACTGATGGGGTGACCTTGCGAGGGAAGGATCTGAAGGTCTTCAGCTTCTTAGCAGTAAGAGTCTTCCATTGGACCTTAGCCTGATGCTGGCAGTGAATCCAGAAGGCTAGCCCTCCAGGGAACATTCTTCCACCCTCTGTGTCCTTGCCCAACATTTGCCTTCTTGGGTATCCAGTCTAGTCCTGAAGGGCTAGGACTTTACTGCCACTCTGTGTGACTGAGGTCTGCCTAGGACACCACCACACCCCTGTATTCCAGTTGCATTCCGACAGGGACAGACCAAGAGACCACAAGGTGCTGCTCCTTGGATTTATATATTTTACTTATATATTTATTTTTCTTGTATATATTTCATATATATTTAATCAAGGAAATCAGCTCACCACTGTCTGCCAGGGCTGCAGATGCTGTTCTCCACTTGAATTCCTCGTCACTCAGACCTCCCATCAACATTGTTTGTATCCTATGCCCAAACACAGGATACAAACTTTTCATTCTTGAACCATATACTGAGCACTGTTGGAGCTGCTGAATCAAAATTTTTTAATTTTTAATTTTTTCCATATAATTTTTTTTAAAAAGACACTCCTGCTCTTGGGGAGTGTCAAGAGTCTTGGGGAGTTCTCAGGGCAAGAAGGAAGACATGAAGCCATATGGTAACACAATATAATAAATGTTAGAATGGAGGTTTTCATTTAAGGGCTTTGGCAACAAGGGAAGGCATAACTGTCTGCTGTCTAAAATATCCAGAAATCATAGATCATCATGGCTCCTGAATGTTCCAAGGAAAATACTTTTTTTTGATAAAGTGACTTTTTGTTAACACATATATTTTCTCAGTTAATTGTGATGAAACATGGTATGATGTGGTTTCCACTGGCTGCAAGATAAACTGTAAGACCACTATATTTTGCATTATGGTGAAGAAACAAATTTTCAAAAATTTCAATGTAGCTTTTACTTATTCATTTAGTGTTCAGTAAATGTTTTTTGTTTGTTTGTTTGTTTGTTTTTGCACAGTATCTGCTATGTGCCAGGTACTATGATGGGCACTGTGGATACAAAGAGTTGAGGTTTAAAAAAAAAAAAAAGAGTTGAGGTTTTATGTTGTGGTGTGCACTTTCCAAGGAGGGAATGGGGAGAGGAAAAAAGTAAAATAAATAAATAAATA
>CM053403.1:18007026-18023846 GCA_028644305.1 Xerus rutilus | reverse complement strand
GGATGCCCCAAACTCATTCATCTCATAACTAAATGTTTGTACCCACATAGATCAAATTGAAATGCAACTGAATCCATCCGGGAAGATTGCCCTAGAGATGTCCCCTGAACAAATCTGGCTTTCTTCTTCAGAACTACCCCCTTGCTTTCTTGCCAAGCACTAAGTAGAATGTAATTTGAGAGATACACTGCCCAAGTAGATGTCTAGTCTTCAATATGCCTTCTTTCTAAGCTATGCTTTAGAATTCTGTCACCGGCTTTGATGGTCTTTGAATATGCTACATACAGATAGGTTTTGACCTCACTTTCTTCAATCTGAACTTCAGCCCAAAATAACCTGGATGAAAAACAAAGTTGCTATTGTGGATGATCCAAGATACAGGATGTTCAGCAACCAGGGAGTCTGTACTCTGGAGATTCGCAAGCCGAGCCCCTATGATGGAGGCACCTACTGCTGCAAAGCAGTCAATGACCTGGGGACAGTGGAGATCGAATGCAAACTGGAGGTGAAAGGTAGGCCACCCACAGTCTCATGTATAGACCAAAGCAAAGGAACATTGTTTCATTATGGTTCTTAATGCAAGGTCCAAACTGTTTGCCAAAATGCTGCAACTAGGCCAGTTGTAGTGGTAGTGGTGGGGAGGGAAGCAGGGAAGAAATTCAGGAGAGAAGACATTTTTATATTCTGCATTGACTCTGCTTTATTTGTTAAAGGCTACTTGATTATTTAAATTGATTTAGTTTTATCTTTTGTTGTTATTAACTAAAGAAATATTAACTTCAGTGAGATGTTAGTGGGTATACAGCATGGTGAGAATAAATACAATTGAGGGGTTGTTACTCTGGTGACAGTCCATCTATAATTAGAAGCCTAGTGCAAAAATTCATCTAATGAAACTGCAGTTAAGGAATTCATATTATTTTTAATTGGTTTACTTATCTGTGAAATTTTCAATCTATATATGAATAGTTTTCTAATTTAGTGTTTGATCATATACATAATAGGATATAGCATATACATGTTATAACCAGTTGCTTTTAAAATTGCTAACTAGAGAATTTTTACTTATGTATTTCATTGGAATTAGTTTTAAGAAATGTGGCAACTAATATAAACCATGAAAACATAAGGATTTATGTGGTAGGAAAGTCTCAGCATAAACAGTCATCTTAGTCAATTTTCTTGTTAATTGAAGTTTTCTTGACAATAAAAACCTACTTTGGGGCACTATGAAAACTCCTACAGAAAGTCATCATTAAGAGATAATTGGTGACATGATTCTAATGTGTTTTTTCTCATCCTTCACCGCGTCATATTGTCATTCTGTGATAACCAACATATTTTTTTTAAAATGTTTTTTTAGTTGTCAATGGACCTTTATTTTACTTTATTATTTGTGGTGCTGAGAATCGAATCCAGTGCCTCACATATGCTAGGCAAGCGCTCTACCACTGAGCTACAACCCCAGCCCTCCTATTTCTTTCTAATGAAAAAAAAATTGCAATCTAGAAGTCAGAAAGATGTTCTTGTAAATATCTATTTTAGAAAATCATAGTAAGCTGGGCATGGTGGCACATGCCTGAAATCCCAGTGACTCCGGAGGCTGAAGCAGGAGGATTCCAAGTTTGAGGCCAGCCTTAGCAGCTTATTGAGGCCCTAAGCAATTTAGCAAGACCCTTTCTCAAAACAAAAAAATAATAATAAGAAAAAGGACTAGGGATGTGGTTCAGTGGATAAGTGCTCCTGGGTTCAATCCCAGCACTAAAAAAAAGAAAAAAGAAAGAAAGAAAATTAGAGTAAATGCTCAGGGTATTAATGTTTTTTTAAAGAGTTGTTTAGACCTAAATGTAGTATAAATACAGTACAAAAAAAACTTATTGAATAAAGTAACCTTCTTTTTTACAACTTTTTTAAAAGCCACATTCTTTCTCATGTGATTTCTGTCTTTCCTCTGGTAGATGGTGCAGAGATTTGTAACTAAGTGATGAGAAAAAATTTATTTTTATCTCATCAGGCATATAATATTCTTATAAAATTTCAAACCTTACTATAAGATAGTCCTTATAAATGTACACATTATTTTTTAGCTGCATTGTTTGCTTTAAATGATGATTAAGGTCACATTGGCACATCGTCTAGTTTCTAAACTTCTCAGTTTATTAGTTTTAAGTTGTTGATACTTGGGTTTCAACATCCCCTAAAAAAACAAAAATAAAAAATAAAATATTAAAAAGTAAATTACCACTTATTCATGCTTTGAAAAAAACTGAAGGTTACTAACGACATAAGATGATGCTTTCATAAATGGCTCAATATTTGGAGCCTTCCGTAACTTCAAACAATGTTATGCATGTGGATGTTCTATTCTTGTTTAGTAATTGTATAGTAGATGAATTTAATAATCAGAATAATGTATTTTAACCTATAAGTTCATGATAAGGTATCGACTGTATTGATAAAAGCTTTTGGTCCTAAAAGTAAAGCTGAGATTGTTTATCATCAGATTATCATCTGATAATAGGTAACTTGAATCAAGTTAAGATGTGTTAAAAAAAAAAAGGTAAGAATTTCAACTGAGAATAAATAAATACTGGTACAAATATTCTAATTCTGCAGTGATATATCAAGGAGTAAATACCCCTGGACAACCAGTCTTCCTGGAGGGGCAGCAACAGGTTTAAAAAGTTCATATCCCACTGGATATTTCTACTTTCCGTTCCATTCCTCTTACATGAAAACGCACTTTGCATGTACAGCTTGACTTTCTCATTTGCTTTTAATTCTATTTCTTAGCAGCTCATGGCATACGATGTTTATGCCATGAACAAGGAAGGCCAAATTATTCAAGGATATCAAGTAATGTAGAAACAATGAGTCTTGTTAGAAAACTGCCAGACCACATGTCCCCAGCAATCAAGTCAGAAAGCTACATTTGAAGATGGCCTCAGCTTATATAATAAGATTATCAAAACTTGGGAATCGATAGCATTTATTTAGTATTTTCATTTTTCAAATGTAGAAAGATATATTTGTCCTTTAAGATAATTTACAGCATAGTTTTCTTAGATGAATGATGGAATTCAGAAAATAGAGCCCTTTAATTGTGCAGAAGTGTTCTGCACATTTTTAATGGAGGGAACAAAAATAGACCCAACCTCAGGGAACTAGTATTTAAGATTTTCTAATTACAAATTTACGAGTAGAGTGTAATCCATCTATATCCATCGGACATTTTAGACATTTCCATGGGACCCAAATTACTTTATATGTCTATGAACTTAAAAGGAAAAGTATAAGACCCACTATAAAATGCTTTAAACAGTAAATGAGTTCTAGTATATATGTATAATTCACCCCCATTTAGAAGAGCCAATTAAGAGTTCTTTGGGGCTGGATGAGCAACCTGATATGATCTTTAGTGTAGACTTTGCCTAAGTTAGCAATATTTGCTTTCTGAATCTCCAGAAGCAGTGTTAGTTTTGAAAAGAGGAAGAAATTACAGTTCTTTTTTTGAAGTTTTGTTGTTATACGCATAGTCACTTTGTATCCTGTGTTTGTCTTGCATTTATTTATATCAGATATATATAATCAGTTCAGGATAGAATACTATGAAATATACTAGTCTAATATTTATACTTGATAATTTTGCCTTTTGGAATTTCAACATATATATATGAACACTAACATTTTGTAAAATGTCTGTTTTTCTTTTGATGAAAAACACAATATATATATGTTGTAGGTTGTTTTTTTTTTTTCATAAGCTAATGGTTTGGAAGCTCTTACCATAAATATTCACTGTACCATTAGATTGGCTTTGCCACCTCTCTGGCAGAGTGGTTGTGCATATTAATATATTTTTTTACATATTAATGTTCCTTTTGAAGTGACTGGATCCTCACCCTTCATTTTTTCCTACACCTTTCACATGACTAAGGATTAATGAAATCACCTCATCATAATTGTGACCATAATTCCATCCAACAAGTACTCAACTTGGGTGTTAGCAGTTTATTAATGCTTACAACGTTCTCTCTCTCTCTCTCTCTCTTTCTCTCTTTTCCTTAGTTGTAGCACAGTAAGGATGTTTGAATGTGTATTGCCATCTAAGGTAAGCTTTCATATGGTTTTGGCATATGAAGCTTATGACTATCATAAGCCATACCAAGCCTGTGGAGTATGGCATGATTTTCATTATGTAATCCAATGAAAACAGACTCTTTAAAATTGCTAACTTTGTAGTTTTAATTGGTATTTCAGCATCTTAAAATTAATATCTAGTACTTATTTGTCACGGCAATCTCCTGCTTACATGAAACAAACTGTTGAATGTGGTAGAGCATGAATCGAAGCATTTAATGTAGATGGAAATGAATGATACCCACGCATTCTGCACTCTTTGCATCAAGGAATGGACGTGTACATAAGTGGCATCATTTCTACCAATATGTGACTTGAGTTTTTCTATTTTATTAAGGAGAATGACTTTCTCAGATTTGCATTAAAGAAGTTTTAAGAATGTTCACATAGCATGCTGTTTTTGTCTGGACATGAATTTATTAGCAAGTAGTAAAGCACTTCATTGAAGGACCGTGCAGTTTTGTGGTTTCATGGGTTCTCATTTGAAGGAGGCATTTGTTTTTTTAAAATAATTCAGAAATTTGGAAGGTAGGTATGAAATATTAGGCATTTCTCTCACCTTCAGAAGGTATTGGGCCCTTCCTACTATTTTTAACCAAATAGTTGCAATTTTTGCACTTTTGACAGTTTAGAAGTGGTCAAAGTTAAAGGAAATAGTCTTCTCCAATGTGCTTGAATCAGAACTTTTTGTGCTTAATTAGAAGGAACATTAACAAACTGGAAACAGATCTTCCCACTGACCCATAACATGATATGCATTTACTTTGCCAGAACCTTTAAATCATCTATAAAGGAATCACAAACCCTCTTTAAGAGCAATAAACATTTTCAACCATTTAGGAATTTAAATCAAGATTGAACAATAGACGGGGAGCAACTGCTATGGGTCTTCTGGGAACTTGCTTTTCTGTCTAGATGCCAAGTGCTTTAAATTCTAAATGTACTAAAACCTGGAGAAGATTTCCAAGTAGCGACTGAATGAATCTTTGTAGTAACGGGAACATAATTAGTTGCGTTTCCAGGCAGCTAGTCCAGCAGTATTATTTCAGCAATTTTTCATGTAGATGGTGTTGACTTTTCCCTTCTCCTCTTTGTCCTCTCTAGGTGGGCTGTCCTTCTGCAGGCTCCTCTTGCAAGGTGTGCCTCCAAACATAATTGACTCATATTTGCGAGACTTACACTCAAGCAATCCTGAGGAATACTGAGGGCTGGGCATAGCCTCTCCAAACTCTGCTGCTTTGAAATCTGGTTGAAAAGAGAAAGCATTTTCTGGTTTTCCACCAGACTCCCAAGTGTGGTCATTTTCTTTCCTCTGAATGTTGAAAAGAAAATAATACTAATAATAATGTTTGCACTGGTTGCTTAATTAAAAATTGCAAACAAAATTTCATTTGCTGTCAGCACTTTGGTCATTATTGTTTGTGATTTGTTTGCTGTGTTTTCTAAAAAATAAAAATAAAAAAACCCCAAACTTTAAAATAAGCAAAAGCAATTGTTTTAGTTTAAAAGAATAGGCTGGGGCTGGGATTGTGGCTCAGTGGTAGAGCGCTTGCCTCGCATGCGTGAGGCACTGGGTTCGATCCTCAGCACCATATAAAAATAAATCAATAAAGATATTGTGTCCACCTACAACTAAAAAATATTTTTAAAAAAATAAAAATAAAAAAAAAATAAAAGAATAGGCTGTAAATGGTCCCCCTCTCGGAGTAAAGAATACAATACGCCATGGTACACCCATTTTGCTGTTAATACAATAGATTGTTTCTAAATAAATCAGAGTTGTTTATTTCACACAGTGCTGTTTAACACAAAGATCTATTCCCTTCCCCCCCATTTGAATTCATTAAATATTTCTTAAAGTTTATCTTTCAGATAGAGTTTCTCAGTAGAAAGGAAAACTCATTCAGGAAATAGTACAACAAACATCAAGTGTTTATGATGAAATGTCACTACTTTCATTTATGTGTTTGGCATCATATTCTCAGACACAGAACTGAGGGCAAAAGAGCCAGGATGCTGCCAAACTGAGGTCCAACTCCCACGGTGTCTCTGGCAGGGCATCCTGGCCCAGTCCACTAGATCTCCTGCCCAAACAGCTAGTCCTAGACACGGAGGGCTGTTGCAGCCTACAGAGCAGTTACGGAATTAGGGTTAGCTGACAGTATCTGTTCGATTTGAAGGAAACCTCTTTTTAAAAATCTAGCCGTTGAGAAACATTTGTACTAATCCATAGTGTTTTTGAGCAACTTCCTTTGCTCTTTCTGATAAGTAGAATGCAAGTGTAAGCTACCACCCCATTACTGTTTTACCCACACTTCCTCCCCTTCTCCCTTGTTCCAGAGGCTAAATAGATAGTGACTCACAGGTGACATTTTAAAATATCCACACTGCTTCCTTTCCAGATCACAGCTGGGAAGTCATGCTGGTGGTCGTGGATCTGGGTGATAACAGGCTCGTGAAGGGACAGATAGACCATCCAGGTAGTTGCAGGACATTTGAGAACAGCAAGAGAAAACTAGTTTGTGTCCAAAGCATGGTGGCTCCCTCTTTTTCCATTCTGATTGGTTGGTGATCTTGTCTTTATGGTTGTTATTAATATTGGCTATTACTATTGCTCCTATATTCCCAACAACTCCAAAAAGTCATCCCTTGGCCCCAGGGTATCCAGGATTGGTTCCAGGACTCCCGGTGGATACCAAATGCTCACACATCTCCTCTCTTCAATATCATAGTATTTGCTCATAATCTGTACATTCCTCCTGTACCTTTCGAATCATCTCTAAATTGCTTATAATACCAAGTACACGTAAATATTATTTTAATAGTTCTTGCACTGTATTGTTAAGAGAATAATGACAAGAAAAAAGATGCCATGTTTGGTGCAAATGCATTTTCCCCCAAAATATTTTCAAACCATGGTTGGTTGAATCCTTGAATGTGAAACTTAGGGACCTACAGGGCCAACCTGGCTGCAGTGCCCCAGCCCAGCTGGCTGCCTAACTCAAAAAAATATCTGTTGACTGATTTTGCCAAGTCATGGCCAAGTCTCTTAGGCTGTTTATAAATACAGCCTAAAAGTAACTGTGAAGCATTCTTCCACAGTTTTGTTTCCTCATTCATGACTTAAGCACTCTAATTATATTCTGTGCTTTATAATGCTAGTTTCCTGCATACAATCTTGCCTCACATTAAAGGTTTCCACACACTGCAAAGTTTGAATGAAGAAGAAAAATTTTATTTTGAAACTGTAAAGAGCAAAGCATGTCAAAACTGTCATTGCTCTCAGTTTCCCTATAATTTTTTCTAACTGTTTATATTTTACTTTATTAAAGAAAAATTATATGTCACAGGAATTTACCAAAAAATTCTTTTTGGAAACTTAACATTCATTAAGAATTTTAAAGGATCACACTTATTTACTTGATTTAAAAGAGAATATTTAAAAGCTGAATGTTCTCATCTAAATTATTATAGAAGAAAAACCAATTGTTCTAAGAAACTTCTTTAGAACAAGGTAATATGTCTTTAACTATTCACTTTTGCTTTGTTTTGTTTTGTGGTGCTAGGGATTGAACCCAGGGCCTTGTGCATGTGAGGCAAGCACTCTACCAACTGAGCTACATCCCCAGACCTAACTATTCACTTTTTCTTTTCTTTTTTTTTAAATTTGTTGTTGCTGTTGATGGACCTTTATTTTATGGAATGGAACCCAGTACCTCACACATGCTAGGCAAGTGCTCTACCACTGAGCCCCAGCCCCAGCCCCTTCCTTAACTATTCACTTTTAAACTGAATTCTGAAACAGCCTATTCAGCTCAGCAAATGAGTTATTGACGGTCTAATGTATGTAGTGATGGGCTCAGCTTGGAATTCAAATAATGAATAAACCATTTCACGTATTCAAAGAATTGATAATGTATAAGGCTAGTACACCAAGGGAAACGTATAAACATGGCAGGTATAAGAGAGCATTGTGAGGATTTTCAGAAGTTGAATAACATGGTTTCTATATTTGTCAGTAGTTACTGGCAGCCAAACTAGGGGCCTGCCCAGATCCCAGCTGGCTGGGATCCCCTGTTTGCATGAGAAATAAACAGTCTAGGAAGGAAAAAATGAATTTACCTTGGGCTGCGATTGTGGCTCAGCGGTAGAGCGCTTGCCTCGCATGTGTGAGGCACTGGGTTCGATGTTCAGCACCACATATAAATAAATGAATGAAAAAAGGTCCATCAACAACTAAAAAAATTTTTTTAAAAAATGAATTTAACTTAATGCAGTTTGGCTAAAACTGGGAAGAAGCAACTGAATTTCTCCGCACCTCCTATAGAGGAGGTTACAATGTATGGAAACGAAAGCCGGGAAATATTCATATGTATAGATTTATCTAGGCAGTGCTAGCCAGAGAATGTCACAATTCCTGTTTTTCAGCCTTGGCCGTGCCACCTGGACTTTAGTGGCAGTTTTTCAGCTTCCATTGAGATTGAGAAAATAACAACCAGCAAGTTTGCAGGGGAATATTTTAGGGCTTTTAATTTCAAAGGAGTTCTGTTACAGTATCAATATATGGAGTACAGGACATGCCATATTGCTTTATGTTTCTACATCAAATGTAGTATGAGTCTGAGGTCCCCACCAGCTAAGGAAATTGAGAAAGTCTCTGTCCTGTGTGGGGCTGTACCTCAGTCTCAGATTCTAAAGTCAACTGGAATCTTCCCTGGTGGTTACAAAATGCACTGAAGGAAAAGCCTCTGGCCTTCAGTTAATACTGGTGACAGCAGAAATACTTGTGGTACAACTCCATAGTGTGGCTATTGTATTAGGGTTCTCCAGAGAATCAGAACCAATAAAGGTGAGTGGGTGGATGGATGGATAGATGAGTGTGTTAGGGAACAGAGATGAGGATGGTGGCAACATGAGGCTAAGAAAATAATTCTATAAAATGGGCCCACTGCGCTGACTCCCATATACATTCTTTTCTAAGAAGCAATTTACCTGCAGCTCTGGCTGGCCTAAGTGGACAGGATATGTCACATTCCTCAGCAAACTACCTATTGACTGACAGGAGAAATGTAGGCCCAAGATAATGTCAATGGGAAGAACCCAGGAGATTTTCGTGACCAGATCCTGAAACTCTGGGAGATATGGATAGTTCCTTCCAACCATAAAATCTGTAAGAATGTATGGTTAAGAATCCAATTAGAATCAGTCAGCATGGGCCAGTGTGACCTATAGTTGCCCTGATGGTGGAGACTCGAAAGTCTAATATCAGCTTACTCTTAGTCAAAAGTCAAGGGGTGGATCTGGGTGGGACTCTCTGGAAACTTCTCTGGGATCCCCAATAAAACTGGAGTGCAGGAGAGGTACATTGTCCCTCTCCTCTCTGAGAGGACCCACTCTCTCCCTTGGAAGTTTCCCCTTCCCCTTTCCTATCCCATCAATAAACTCATTCCTATTATTCTGAAAAATATGTCTGAAATCTTTCTGATTTCAGAAAATCAGGGTTTGAAGAGGAGGTCTTTGCATTGCCTAGTTTCTCAAAAGACCCTAGCTCTGTGATAGATGGATTGATAAATTTCTAGGGAGAGATTTATTATAAGATATTGGTGATGTGGTTAGGGAGGCTGAAAATCCCATGATCTGCTGTCTACAATATGGAGACCTAAGAAGGCTGGTGGTATGGTCAAAGACCTGAGAGCCAGAAATCCAATGGTATAAATCAGAGTCTGGGTTTGCCTAAGAACTGGGAGAGCCTAGAGTTCTCAATGATTGGATGATGCCCAGCCACAAGTGGGAGGGCTATCTGCTTCACTCAGTTCATCAATTGAAAAGTTACTATCTTCAAGAAACACCCTCGCTGCCAGGGACATGGTAGCCCACGCCTGCAATCCTAGAGGTTCTGGAGGCTTAGGCAGGAGGATCACAAGTTCAAAGCCAGCCTCAGCAAAAGCTAAGCAACTCAGTGAGACCCTGTCTCTAAATAAAATACAAAATAGGGCTGGGAGCCGGGCGCGGTGGCTCAAGCCTGTAATCCCAGCACTTAGGGAGGCTGAGACAGGAGAATCGCGAGTTCAAAGCCAGCCTCAGCAATGGCGAGGCCCTAAGCAACTCAGTGAGACCCTGTCTCTACATAAAACACAAAATAGGGCTGGGGATATGGCTCAGTGGTCAAGTGCCGCTGAGTTCAATCCTCAGTACCAAAAAAAAAAAAAAAAAAAAAATAGGGCTGGGGATGTGGCTCAGTGGGCAAGTCCCCCTGAGTTCAATCTCAGATACCCCTCTCCACCAAAAAAGAAAGAAACACCCTTACAGACATACATAGAAATGTTTAACGACCTAGCCAAGCATCCTTTGGTCCAGTCCAGTTGACACTAAAATTAACTACCACAGCATTTTACCTGCTACTTTTAGATGGGAGCATTGGACAGTTCTACTGAGTACCAGCCTTAGACATGGGCAAGAGGAATATCAGCATTTTGAATTCCACTCTGGGCCTCTTCTAGTCATACCACCCATGGGCATGGGCCCACTTGGAATACTTATCATACCTCTCTTTCTTACAGACTGCACCCAAACACATTTTTTTTTTTTTTTTTTTGGTCCTGGGGATTGAACCCAGGGGTACTTTCACATCCCCAGCCCTTTTTATTGTATTTTATTTTTTTGATACATGGTCTTGCTTACTAAGTTGCTAAGGGCCTCACTAAGTTACCAAGGCTGGCTTTGAACTTTTAATCCTAGTGCCTCGGCCTCCCAAGTTGCTGCGATTACAGGTTCCCCAAATCCATTTTTAAGGCCTCTACTCTGGGTTCAAACTCCCAAGGAAGTATCATGTGGCCAGTATATACACCCCCAGGCTCTAAAGGTGGCCTAGAAGCATCTATTTCCAGGGGACCAGGGTGGGGGGAAGTGACAAGAGAGGCTAGGGAATCTACATGTGCATACCAGACACCCCTCATAGTGCAGTACAGGAGGGAGTCGGTGTGACAAGACCAGGGAGACGGAACCGACTGGACCGTGATATTCTGGCAAGTATCACTGAAGAATCTGATCACACTGCATTCAAACTGGACATTACAGGTCATTATGAAGATATCCTCCTGAAGGAGGAGGATACAACTATTTTATTAACCATCTGTCAGCTTGGTTTGTAACTTCTAAGTATTTATACAAAACGGCTGTAAAATTTAGGGTGCAGTTAGCCCCCCAACAGCCTCTGTTCCTTCCTTGTACCTCTCTTTTCCTCCTGCCCTTCCACAAGCAAACACAACTCTCCCCTCTCCCCACCACCTCCTCCTTCTCCCACTCACCAAACTCCAAGCCTGACCCTCTTCCACCTTCCTCCCTTAAAGTTCTCCTGAATGGAATTCTAGAAATACAAGTTAGGCCTCTCTTTCTTATGAGTAGGGATAAACTAAGAAATAATAAGACCAAGTTGTCTTCTTATCAACTCTGTAACATTAATTGATTCTAAATTAAACTCTATATTTATTTCCTTATTTTAGTGGGTATCACTTAATTTCCATCCTTGCACCAAAAAATTCAAGTTACTGTTACATGTATTTATAAAATCCTTTGTAATTAAACTTTGATAATTCAGGACTAGAAAAACAAAGCTGTTAATGGACCAAGCAGTTGTTCTGATTCTAAGGTTGTTGTCACTCTCTTAAAGTCACCTGATGATCTCTCTGTGTCCCCAGATGCACCGGCCTGGGCAATCTCTGGCCTTGCTAAATATTTTTATTCTATCTCTAGTAGATTACTAGGGGCAAAATACCACAGAGGTGACAGAGGCAGTTAAACACTACCAGGGCGGGGACTGAACAGTGGCTTGGCATGCTGGAGGACTCAAATCTGTCATTAAACAAAAAATTTGTACTCAAGTGCACCATACCTGTTTTTTCTCCCAAGCCATAGTTGCAGAAAGAGCCTTCCTGTTCTTTGTAGATAAGCACTCACGTAGCTATCCATAGCAAGACTTCTAATCTTAGAGCCCAGGAAAACACCTTAAAAGACATTATACACCAATGTCAAAATCTCGGCTCACGTCTTTGAAAGTTAATAAAAAATAAATAAATAAATAAGAACAACAACAACTAGTGTTTACTGGCAATGTTGTGGCAAGGAAAAGAACACTATCCATTCTTCGCAAGGCAACCTTCTTGAAGAATCATGACAAAGGACAATTGGAAGACAGCCATGTTTCAAAATAAACTGAAGCTGTTTTGAAGTCATGTGGTCATCTGGAAAACTCCAGGCATTGGAGAGCCAAGCAAGTATGCCCTGCAGGATATGGAATAAAGGGCCTCCGGGCTGCTCATCCCAGCCCCAGGCCTGAGTGTCCACTGGGGGTCACTGTGAAATTCAGTTCCCGTTCCTGCCTTGGGAGGTGCCCCTGAGCCAGAAGCAGTTGGAGTAATAGTGGGAAAGAACCTTGCTGAGAGGGTTGTTTTTATGCTCATCTTAACTGCTCATAGCTAGGACTTCAAAATCATTCCTTGCAGCAGGTGCAGGAGTTCATGGGTGATATTCATTGTTTCCTGGGTCTTACCTGTCCTGGATCTTTCAAGTTCTCCTAGAGACAAGCATGGATTCTGGTCCAATATAGGCCTTGGGTCACTCCCCTCACTTAAGGAGTTAAGTAGGAGTAGACAGACTGGGAGGTTGTGAGAAGAGGGCCCGTGATAGCCAAGGCCAAGGAGCAACATCAGGCAGGAGGTTAAGAGAGGAGGGCAGAGTAATGCACTGTTATTTGTACAGAGGGAAGGGCAGTCCAAAGCAGCCAGGAGGAACAAAGCCAGAAATAGACTTGTCAGGCAAGCAGCGAGGGGAGGAAGCAGCAAGGAGAAAATCAACAATAAAAAGAAAAGAGCTCCTGTTCATCTGCTTTGCAGCATTTAACCCAGCCTTGCTTTCTTAACCCTTTGCACCTGGGCTGCATTGCTCTCCGCACAGGATGGAAAACCATGGGGAGGCGGCAGCTATGGGAACACAGCATGTGTGCTCACCCGCCGCCTGTGATCCGTGCACGGTGTTCTCTTCCATTATAGATGAGCTTATTTTAATACTAAAACATGTTCTTCTTCCTGGATCTTCAAGTGGATGTTTGTTTCTCCAGGTGTATTGTCAGGGAATATGAGGTTTTCTAGTCTAGGAAGCGCAGCATTATCTGAGAAAAGCTACATCAACAGTCAAAATACCCTTAGCAAGGACCAAAATGTAGACTTCAGTTACCCTGTTGATATTATCATAGAATCAGTACCAGATACTGATTCTGGTACTGATTACAGCTCTTGTAAATATATATAAAATATAAATTTATAAAAGTAAAATATAAATACATAATGTAAATTGTAATGTAAATTTATAAAAATAAAATATAAACTTATAAAAAATAAAATATATATAAAATATAAATTTTTAAACATCTATCACCCATCTCTTCATCTATCAAATATCCAATCCTTCTTTGCCCTGGAAAGGAAAGCCGCAGGCAAAATGGAGTCCCATTAGTCTTTCTCATCCTTGCATTGCTGTCTGAGTCCTTTCTTTCTACCATTCTACCTATTGCCTGTACAGTGGGGCCAAAAGGGCTTCTCAGAGTGGTGCCTCACTAAAGCCTTCTAAGACCTTGTGCTTTGGTCCATCGTTATCCAAAATGTGATCTGATGACCAGCAGCTCTGGTCACCTGGGAGCTTTTTAAAATGAAAACTCTCAGGCCCTGATGCTCCAAATCCACAAATTCAGAATCTGCATTTCAATCCGGTCTCTGGTGATTTGGTGTTCATTCCTGTAGGAGAGGCCAGGCTCCAGTTCTCTTTTTGTCTAGTTCCTTGCATGGATATTTATTGGGGACCATTTTCTCTCAGTTGTCCTAAGGGAAAGCTATTCTGTCTGATAATTGGATTCCCTCTCAGGTACTCCCGATAATGACACTACCTAACATCCAAATGTAACTCAACCTGTTACTTCTAAAAAACCCAAAGTCACAAGAAAGAATAACTTGCTGTGGGATTTTAGGCAGCCCACGTTGCTCAAAAGGGAATTTTTGATGAATGAGGTTCCCTCTAGCACTCCTCAAATCATACCTTGGAACACATTTTAAAGCAGTAGGACATTTATTCAGAAAAGGCTAATAAATGGAAAACAAAGGATATAAACAAGATTGAGAACTAAGAATTGTGTCTTCAAGGGAAACCAGTTTCCTTAACCCTAAATTGCTTTTGCAATTTTTTTTTTTTTCAGATAAAAAGCACAGTTACAACATCTCAGGGATTCTCTTGTGCAATTTTGTTTTCTGAGTAGGAAAGGAATTATTTCTAGAGGAGAGCAAAGGTTTTAGTTAATCTACTATTAAACAGTTTACTGTTGACAAAATGCCCATCCAAGTCCTCTACAGATTGAGTATCCCTAATCCAAAATGCTTAAGATTACTAGTGTTGCAGGTTCTGGATTTTTTTCAGAATTTGGGATATCTGCATGTACATAATGAGGTGGGACCCAAGTAGAACCACAAAACTCATACATGTGTATGTGCAGTTATAAACATAGCCTGAAGGTAATTTTAAAAAGTATTTTGAGTGCTTCCGTGTCCTATAATCTGACTAACATGAGGTCGGGTATGGAATATCCCACTTACAGACTCATGATGTCAGTACTCAAAAAGTTTCAGATTTTGGAACATTTCAGATTTGGGGTTTTCAGATTAGGTTTGCTCAACTTGTACTTAATTGTCCAATTTATTGGGTGGTATTTTTGCAGTGGTTAGAAGTTTTGGCTCTGGAATTAAAACTGTGTGGGCTCAAATCCTGGCTTCATCATGATACTGTGCAATCCTAGGCAAGTTACAGAAACTTCCTGTGCTCCAGTTTCCTCATCTATAAAATAGGGATGATAATGGTAACTATTTTGTAGGGGATTTGTGATGATCAAAACAAGTAACTCCTGATGCTCAGAATAGTACTCAAGATAGGAACTTAGGTTAGAGCTACCAGGTTAGTTCAAGAAAAGGAAAAATTGTCACTATACTGTAAATGATAGATACACACATTACCATGTAATAATTGATGTTAATGGGAAGGAGTCTGATGCAAGAGGTGAAGCAATAGGAAATAGGGAATCTATTTAGTTTTGGTATTAGAATGCATTACATGCAGTAGATAAGGTAAAAGGGGCAGATATGCCTCAGTATGCCTTGAATTAATGTGAAATTTCCAAATATTTACAACAAACAGCAATAAGGGGAAAATCAGCTTAGAGTATGATAAAAAAAGTTTATGTTTATTTTTATTATTTTTGCTACTTTTTAATTATGAAATATTTTATATTGCAAAAATAAATTGTATATATTTATGCCAGATATCTGTGTCTATAGATATATATGGCATAAAATATACATATGTATATGCATATATATATGCAAATTGTCAGGCAGCTCAGGACTACATTTCCAGCTTCTCTTGCAGTTAGGTGTCACTGCAGGTGACTGGGTTCTGGCCTGTGGATGGGAGCAGAAGTGAGGTATACAACCTTAGGTCGTGGCCTTCAAAGGAGGAGTGCAGCCCCCTTCTCTTTGCTCTCCCCCAATTGGTTGGGAGTTGTGACCATGTATTTTGACCATAAGCACAAAGTTAACATCCTAAAGATGATACACTAATAGAATGATAGAAGTCCATTTCTCTGACACCATGAAGCTGCTGAACCAGCCCTGAATTAACTACCCAGACATTATGTTTGGGGAAAATAAATTTTGTCTCATTCAGGCTGCTATAGTTTCCTAGTTGTATACTAAAACAATTACCTGTTCATTACTTGTCAGACCTGCTGTGTGCCCCTCCATAATCCTATTCTCACTTCTCTACCAGGAGCAACCACTGTCCAAATTGTATTTATAATTTTTCCCTTTTCTTCATAGCTACCTGTGTTCATATCCCTACATGTTAAATTTTGCATCTTTTCAAACTATATGTAAGTAAGGTCATACTGTGTGCATTTTTCCTGTGACTTGCTGCTGTGGGGTGTATAGTATCCACACCCTCCCCAAATTCATATGTTGAGACCCCAAACCCCTCAGTGATGGTATATGGAGATGAAACCTTTGGGAAATAATTAGGTTTGGATGGGGACTAGGGGTACTCCTCGTGGGACTAGTGCCCTATAAACAGAACCATCAGAGAACTTCCTCTCTCTCCTCTCTCCTTTTCTATGCCCCCTCTCCTTCCTACCGTGTTCCCATACCCATGGGGAGGACATAGATAAAAGGGGCTTTAGGCAAGCCAGGAAGAGAGCTTTCACTGGGGAACTAAATCAGCTGGCATCTCGCTTGACTTTGGACTTTCCAGCCTCCAGGACTATGAGAAATAAGCTTATTTTGCTTAAGCTACCTAGTTATGGTACTTTGTTACGACAGCCCAAACTAATTTACCTGCCTCGACCCCATTCAACAGTAAATTTGTGCAATTCATATTTATAAGTGAACATAACAGGTTCCAAACCAGACTCAGCAACGTAGCAAGACCCTAAGCAACTTAGTGAGACTTTGTCTCAAAATGAAAAGTAACAAGGGGCTGGGGATGTGGCTCAGTGGTAAAGCGTCCCTGGGTTCAATCCCCAGTATCAAAAAACCCAAAACCAAACCCAACCAACCAAACAACAACAAAACACACACACACACACACACACA
>CM053403.1:17972864-18006526 GCA_028644305.1 Xerus rutilus | reverse complement strand
AATAAAGAAGAAAGACAGTAATACATGTTTTCTCTATGTGGTCTCTGGGGGAAAAGATGACATGAAAATAGAAGGGTGACAATTTAGGGAAGGGGACCAAGGAAAAGGGAATAAGACAGGGAATAAGGAAGATGGATACAATCAAGGCGTGTTATATGCATGTATGGAAGTGTCACAATGAAACCCATGAGTATGTGCTAACAGGTTTTTTTTTAAGCTCTATCTTGGGGGGCTTGGGTTTTTGTTGCTATTGTTGTTTTGTTTTTGTTTTATTCTGGTAGTACTGGGGATTGAGCTCAGTGAGTCTACCACTGAATTATATCCCTACCACTTTTTATTTTATTCTGAGACAGGGTCTCACTAAATTGTCCAATCCTCCTGCCTCAGCGTCTCCAGTACTGGGATTACAGGTGTGTGCCACCATGCCAGGCACAAAGGGCTTTTCTTGGGAGGGGAAAAAGTGATACAGAGAGCAGAAGCTTGTACCCTAGGCATGGTCCTCATCAACCATGGATGTGTTCCCCCTTTTTTTTTTTCCTCTGGGTGAACATTGCAATGGACTTTACCCTCCTGCCATTGGTTACTAAGACCTAGGAAAGGACTTCTGCAAAAAGGATTAGGGAATTGCAGAAGGGCCAAAGGGAGGGGGAGCAAAGGATAGTTTCAAAGGAGCCCCTGTTACAGACATGGGTAGGCTACAGTTGCAAAACAATTTATGATTTCCATATCCCTTCCCTTGGTCTTTACTTCTTTTTGTGTTTGTGAGGTTTTTTTTTTTTTTTTTTTTTTGGTACCGGGGATTGAACTCAGGGTACTTCACCACTGAGCCACACCCCCAGCCCTATTTTGTGTTTTATATAGAGACAGGGTCTCACTGAGTTGCTTAGTGCCTCGCCATTGCTGAAGCTGGCTTTGAACTCACGATTCTCCTGTCTCAGCCTCCCAAAGTGCTGGGATTACAGGCGTGTGCCACCGCGCCCAGCTGGTCTTCACTTCTTAACCAAAGAAGATAACTTTAGAGCTTTGCATTTGTATCTTATGCTGCCACCTTGAAAACATTTAAATCTACAAAAATAGCCAGGCATGCCTGTACTCCCAGGGCTCCAGAGGCTGGGGGAGGAAGATTACAAGTTCAAAGCCAGCCTCAGCAACCTAGAGAGACTCTATCTCTAAACAAATAAAAGAGGTTTGGGGATGGGACTCAGTGGTTAAGCACCCCTGCATTCAATCCCTGGTACAAAAAATACATAATTAATTAGTTAATTAAGGCAACTATCCCATAGAAACAGCATATTGCTATATGTTATCAACACCACTGTTTTGTAGTTTTTTATACTTGTATGCCTGAGATGCCAATGATGTCATAAGCATGCTTGGTACAAGAGAAAGCCTGGTTTTATTGAAAATAAACATTTGTAGAAGGCACGTGTTTAAAGTGGCAGAAGTAATAGTGGCATAGGTCTGTAATTCCGGAGACTGAGGAGACTGAAGCAAGAGGATCATGAGTTCAAGGCCAGGCTGGTAGAAGCTTAGCAAAACCCTGTCCCAAAATCAAAAATAAAAAGGGCTAGGTATGTATGTAGCTCAGTGGTACAGCACTCTCAGGTTCAATCCCCAGTACAAAAATAAATAAGTAAATAAAGTGGCGCAGGTAGGAATATAATGACTGGAAATGGATATGTTGCTCTGATTTCTTCCTAGGATAAGCACAGGTGGAGAAAGAGGTATATCAGGCAGTCCTTGAAGGAGGGCATATGTGAGTACTTTGCCGAATTGGGTGAGGAGAATGTTTAGGAAGGGCAAAGCCATGAGACAAAATCAACTCATAAAGAATCTGGACATAAGGACTTTGTGGCTAGAAAGGAGCTGGAATATGCAGCTGGGTAGCTTGAGAGTCAGGCCGTGCCCAAGCTCCTGACACTGGGTAAAGAACCTGTGGTCAACCCCTATGTTTTACTGTTTCTTTGTTTGGGAGCCCTGGCCTGCGTGCTCCAACTACACATGAAGACTTTCGCTGCCACATCAGTCTGTTAACTTGAAGGTACTCTACCCAGTGAAATATTGTTTATTGAAGGTTTATTATTGAATTATTGTTTATTGAGCGTTTATTCTGTGCCAGTCGCTGTGCTAGGGAGTTGGGGAGGTAGCAGTGGGGAGAAAGATAGTCCCTGCCCTCACAGCTTCCTTCCATCAGTTCAGACCTAGCAAATTTCATTGAATGGAAATGAAAGAGGAGGAAAGAGGGAAGAAGTTTTGCAGTTTTGGCAGGAGACACCTTTGTCTGTAGAAGGCAAGCTGAAGGTCTAGTGCAATTTCTGTTTGTGGAGGTTTCACTTGAGTCTTATTCCTTCTCTTTTTATAATTTTCATGTTTTTCTCTACCTTCTTGAATATTTAGAATATTTATAAGCTATTTTGATATCCTTGTCTGATACCTCTATTATTCCTGACATTCCTGGATCTAATACTATTGATTTTACTTCTAGTTGTAAATTATATTCTCCTGGTGCTTTGCATGACTGTTAATTTTTGATTGGATGCCAAACCTTAAGCATTTTACCGTTTGGGATGCTAGATTTTTTTCCCTTATATTTACTTCGTGCTGGCTGTAACTGAGTTACTGAGAATTATCTGGATCCTTTTAGGACTATCTTTTAAATTTTGTTAAGACTGTCTGGAAGAGCCTTTAGTCTAAGGATAGTTTATGATCATGGGTAAGGCACTATACTTCTGAAACTCCACCCAATGCCCCAGGTCTTATGAGGTCCTTCTGCTCTGCCTGGTGGGCATATGAACTATTCCTAGCCTGCATGAGCTTCAAGAATTTTTGACTTTCCATCTCCTGGTACTTTCTCTAGCTTTGGTTATTGGTTTTGTCTCATTTAGGCACAGTTCTCAGCCAAAGACTCAAAGGTACCCTTTTGTAGCCTCCCTCAGTTTGTGCCTCTCTCCTTGTGCAGCTTTCTCCTCTGTTACTGCTTCACAAATCCTAGCTACCTTGACCTGCCTGAACTCTGATATGCTTCTCCACAGCCAGGTTATGGGGCTCTGTTTAGGTTCCCATTCCTGCACTGGGACCTAGAAACTGCCTCTGGGCAGTAAGCGGGAGCAATCACAGGGGTACATCTCATTGTCTCTCTTCTCTCAGGGATCATGACTGCCTGCAGTGTCTGAAAATTGTTGTTCCATGTATTTATAACCTTTCTAGTTATATAAGGTGGGAGGGTAAATCCAGTCCCTGATGCTCCATTACGAATGGACACCAAGGTCTACAGTTTACCTTTCAGATCTTATTTCATAGCAAATGCTTCCTGAGTAAGTTCAGATCTGTGTCATATATGAGTAGTAGTATATGAAAAGAGCTATGGACTAGGAATCAAGATCCGGGTTCTTGCACTTGCTTGCCATTTAAATTTGTTTCTTACAATATGGTGCTTCTGAGGTCCTCTACCCAGATAACATAATTAATTTGATTTCTCAACTTAATTTTCATCTGCAGAGGGAGAGTTTGAACAGTCTTTATAGCATACTGATGTGATATAAAATGTGCACACAACAAAGTATGTCATTTGGCTTAGTTTGAGCTATTTTCAAATAGAAACTAGTATGTTGTCACTGAACAGTCTTTATTACTTACATGTATTTTTAGGCACCATACTGGACATACCTTTTATGTGCTCTGGGACTCTTTATCTACCAGTCACTGGATGCTATTGATGGGAAACAAGCCAGAAGAACAAATTCTTGTTCTCCTTTAGGGGAACTTTTTGACCATGGGTGTGACTCTCTTTCCACAGGTAAATTAGTGTTTTCTTCCCCACCCTCTCTCTGTAGTTTTGTTTTACACTGATAGCTTTACACTGATAGCTTAAAAACTAAAATGAACTGAGTTGTTTGGTCGTATGTGTGTGTGTGTGTGTGTGTGTGTGTGTTTGAGCAGAGATATACATTTGGGAGCAGTTTGCACAGTGTGTTTAAAAAGGATGTTCAAAAATTTGCTTTGTGGCTCAGTGGTAGAGCACTTGCCTAGCATGTGTGAGGCGCTGGGTTTGATTCTCAGCACCGCATATAAATAAATTAAATCTACTGACAACTAAGAAAGTATTTTTAAAAAATTCATTTTGTTAAGTAGACCTATTTTAATGCCAGAATTATGCCCTCTAAAACTCTGCATTTCAAAATAGCACAGGGCAATTATTTTCATTAATGACTTTTAATTCTTATTCATTTTAAACTTTGTTCTTTCAGTATTTATGGCAGTTGGAGCTTCGATTGCTGTTCGCCTAGGAACTCATCCTGACTGGTTGTTTTTCTGCTCTTTTATTGGGATGTTCATGTTCTATTGTGCTCACTGGCAGACCTACGTTTCAGGCATGCTGAGATTTGGAAAGTAAGTATGTTTTTTTAAGCTGTACATTTAAAAGTGTAAACAACTTAATTTTCACGATCTCATATGGCATTTGTTCATGATAAGGGGACAAAGCTTCATTCAGTGATTTAAATTCTTTTAAATTTATTAGACTATCCATGTATGATCCATCTTTTAAGTCTTTTAGGTGTTCTGCATGTTACAGTTACATTATTTGACAGTAATTTATTTTTCTTCCTCCATTCTCCAACTTCTTCACTAGCCCAACTTTACAATAGACAGGGCAAAAAGAAAAACAAGAAGTCTGAATAATATAGAAAAAGGATTTGCCGTATTTAAATAAACAGCATTTGATCCATATAATAAGTGACAAATGATGTGGAGCCTAAGGTACTTGTTGGTTAAATCATCATGTGCTCAAAATGGGCCCCCTTGACAACCATCACCAACAACAGGTAACTGTGAGGCTCCCAGAGCCAACTGTGGAGACAGTTGGTCAAATGATGTACAAGTGCCCTGCAAATGCTAGAGCCATGCACCAGAGCTATCCGTGCCTCTGGTGCCTCTTTCTTAGACACCAGGAAATAGGGCATAGAGCAGTGATGCTGTTCTGTATTCCAGCTTCCCATATAGCTCCCCCTGCATCTGGTCCTTGAAGACCTACCAGCCATTTGCTCACTCTCAGCTTGCCTTCCTATGTCTACTGATTCTTTTTAACCTCATTTTCTTGCTGCATGGGAGAAGCAGTAGCTCCGAGGAAAGAAAAAAACTCCTGATAATTAGAGGAGAAGCTCAAAAGTATGGATTGTTTTGCAGCAGGAAGTCTTCAGGCAACTTTTCATATTGATTCCAAATTGTGGAATAATTGCAGCTACCGCCTACTGAGCACTTGCATGTTTTAGGCACTGTACTAAGTGTTTTCCATGCATTATGTCCTTGGTTAATCCTGGAAGGTGGATATTACCTCCGCTGTACAATAAACTACCAATAAGTGATAGAACCAAGACTAAAACTCAAGTCTTTGACTTCAGACCTCACGCTCTTAATGACTGCTGTTCAGAACTAAGGGTCTAGCAATGTATTAGATGTTATGAGAAAGATAGAAAATACATGCCAGATAGAGGCCTTCTTTTAGGAACTATTATGGGACACTTCGTTAGAGATAATACTTCTGTGACACTGATAAGAGTCTAGATCAAGTGTGAAAAGACTTACTTTAGGTTTCCAGAATCACTGAAGAAATCCTAAATAAGAGGAAGGTAACTGTAGGCTGAAGTCGTTTAAGAGAGCTTTAATGGAAAATGTATCTGGAGATACAAAGATGAGTCACCTGTTATAAGAATATGCCAGACACACTGAGGAAGAGCATTCTACTCAGAAGCATCAGGAAAGTATTTATAACATTAGGGAAATGGCTATTGTGAGTGATTAGCAAGGCTGAAGGAAGTAAAGATCCTTCAGTGTCTCAGAGTCAGCCATTTAAATATTAACTCCATATGGTACTTATTTTTGACTATGTACTTTTTTCACCTTACCAAAGTAGAAATACCATGGAGAACTGATTAGCATAGATTGAAGGTCCTGCTTAACACCACAGGGAGGACCACAGGTAGGCCGTTAAACATACCTTATGGAAGTGTGTACAGACCGACCCCATATGAGTTGTTCATTGGCTAGGATGGATTCCCTGAATGTGTCATTTTTGAATGTAATTTTTATAGTATATATAGTATTTGAAAACAGATACATGAAGCCAAGATGAACAATCTCCAAATATACTTTGGAAATTTGTTTTCATGAACACATTCTTGGTTTAAGCCTGTTTTATGTAATTCTGTTTCTTAAAAAGATTGAAGAGAATACATACCAAATGAGTTTGTTTTGTTTGTCTGAAGAACTGAAGTTTTTACTAACTTTGCTATATTTTTTTCTATATCATTTTGTCCAATTTTCATAGCCCTTTATACCATTTATTAGTAGTCCACTTTAGTATAATAGTTAAAAATACAGGCTCTGGAATCAGATTGGATAGAATCAAATTTTGGCCCCTATATACCAGCTGTTTGACCAAAAATATGTTAATTTCATTTTTTCCATTTCTTTACCTGTCAAATTAGAACAATTGCCATAGAAAGTTATTGTGAAGACGGCACAGCAATGAATGTAAAGTACTTAGCACAGAATCTGGAACATAGAAGGACCCCATAGTAAAGTTAGCATTATGATGCCTTGTTGTTTTTATTTTAATTCAATTTCTTTGGTACATTTATTTCCTCAGGAGTGACATTAAGACTAACCTGTCCTAAAAGAAAAATGTATTGATCGGTGAGGTTGTAACTATGTCATAAGAAAATAAACATAGGGAAGTTGAATCAAAACAAATTTGAGGATGGGAGGTTAATATAATTTATTAAGTGGTTTTATTGAATACTGATACAATAAATCTGAATAAATATTTTATCAAATCTTGATTGAGCCTTCATTCTAGGCCCTGTCCTAAATGGTAAAGTAATAAGAATAAGCAAAACAGACAAAAATCCCTGCCCCCACAGAGCTTACTTTCTAGTCTGGGAGACATACAATAAAACAAGCTAAGCAAGTTAATACTGCGTATAGTAAATTAGGTGGTGATAAGTGTTATGAGTCAAGAACTGTAAGGAGTCTGGTATTTTAACTGCTTACAAGCTACCAAGAAAGCCTGTTAATGTTAATGTTTTATGAATGCCTGTAGAAGATACAAAGTCCTGGGCCAGAGGCAGAGGACAAGTTTAACTGGGCAAAAACAATAGCCAGAGGTTCCTGTTGGGCCAGATTTCCATGTCCCATCCTCTCCCTCAGTCTTGTGGGGACCTAGATGAATGCCTGCACCTGCAATGGGTTCCATAAAGAGAGAACATTGAGGAATCTATTTAGTTTTGTAGCAAGCAAAAGCAAACCTGCTATCTGGGGAAGATTGAACCTCATCCTTCAGGGTTGCTCACTATATTCACAGCCCTGGAAAATGGCCCTCATAGAGTGTTGTCACAAAAAGTTATTGTGAAGACAGAAGCTTGCATTCTTGGCACATCTGCAGGACTGTGTAAGGGTACTGTAGGTCCATGGCTGAAAGCCTCTTATAATTGTGGGGAAAAAAAATAATCAAGGAAGGAAGAGCAACTATTTAAACACTTCTGTTTTTCTTATGAATACAAAACACTGTCCTGTATTGTTCCACAGAATAGAAATACTATCTATTTTACTTGGATGTTAATTGTTATATCAGTCTCTTAAAAATATGTAATTTCACTACAAATATGAACTTGTTACCTTGAATTAGACCATTAAAGCCATAATACATTAGTCACTGCTTTCACCATAATTTTAAACTGTTACCTTAGTTTATGTATTGGAGTTTAATTTATGTAGTTAGTGTAAGTTTACCAGTGGTATATTAGATTTTCCTTAGCACAGTTAGTAGAAAAATTTACAGTTAAAATCTGTCCTTGTTCTAATGCTTGCTATATGAGATAGTACATATCTTATTTATAACATGCTTGCTCTCATGTAGGGTCTTATGTGATTCAGTAAAGCAATGCTTAAAGTTTAATTTTTAAAACTAAATCAAGCACTTTAAGTTCAAGTCCAGTGTTAACTTATATCATGTGGTACTTTTTAAAAAATTAACAAGTGAATATTTAGAGTCAGTGTTAATTTTTCTGTTCTTTCAAAACCATGAGAATATACTATTAGGTCAGTTTCTTAAACTATGTTTGAGAGGAGGGATTCCTTATCCCCATCCAACCTAGAATTAGAATATACAATTTAAAAAAAACAAAAAGCAGACTTAAAAAATATAGTCCCCCATATTTTATTTGATTTAGTACACAGAATATTACTGTTAAATTGCTATAACTTTTTCTACTGCTTACTCTCAATTCTGTACCTATCTCATTGTAGACTGGTAAACTGTACTACTTTGTACATTGTAGATGTCCTCCATGTTAGCAACCTGGGGACTTATGGGTATTATATCATCATATCCACAATATCTATCTTTCTGGCATTTTAAGCCTTTTTAGTGGGTTCTTAAAGATTTGAACTCATTAATTAATTCTCTAAGTCTATAAGTTGTTGTATAGAATATTTTTTGTTTGTATAATGTGTCCTTCAAACTCTAATTGTCTCTTCATAGTTCAAAACTTGAAGATTGGTGAGTGATTCCACCCTTAATCTCCCATAAACTTTGTAATTTTCTAGATTTTAATGATCTCTTTCAACTTTCTTTTTTTCTAGACTTAACAGGCACAGAAGTAGGGTAAAGATATGAGCTTAATTTAAAATCTGTGGTATGAATGTTACATATGTGGAGCCAGTTTCCTAGCTCTGTTCTCATGTATCATTTAGTTTCATTCTAAAGAAAGTGCATTCAAAGAAAGAAAAAGAAAAAAGGAAGTGCATTCCATAATCCCTATCTGCTTTGCTTCTGATCACTAGTCATAGCCCATCAAAATTATGGACAGTGTTGTAATTGTTGTTACTGAAACGAGTGCAATGCTGGGAACAGTCTTAAGTCAGTAGGATGAATGTTGGCTCTGAAGTCATGTTCTTATAGCAGTATTCAGCTATTCTCCAAAACCCAGACATACTTTTAAAAAATTTTTGTAGTTGTAGTTGTAGATGGATAGAATGCCTTTATTTTATTTGTTTATTTTTATGTGGTGCTAAGACTCGAACCCAGTGCCTCACACATATGGGCAAGTGCTCTGCCACTGAGCCATAGGCCCAGCCCAACCAGACATATTTTATAGCTTGTAAGACACATAGGATGCTGAGTAAATGTCAGTGCTTTACTCCCTTTTTCTTCACAAAGAACCATACATAATATTATTGTATTTACCTTTACAACTAATTTGACTCTCCTCCAGGCAGCCTGAAGGTCTTGGTTTGCCTTCTACTGATCTTATAAATACTGAATATCATTATTTATATGTTAAGATTCAGTTCATTTTTGCCTTCTAACTGACCAGAATAACTCAGTCAAGAAATATTTTCTTCCAGCCAGGTGTGGTGGCGTACACCTGTAATCCCAGCACTTTGGGAGGCTGAGACAGGAGAATCGCGAGTTCAAAGCCAGCCTCAGCAACGGTGAAGTGCTAAGCAACTCAGTGAGACCCTGTCTCTACATCAAACACAAAATAGGGCTGGGGATGTGGCTCAGTGGTCTAGTGCTTCTGAGTTCAATCCCCAGTACCAAAAAGAAAAAAAAGAAAAGAAAATATTTTCTTCCATATCTGGTTTTATCAAATCCCTAGATTTCTTGTATTTGAAGAATAATAAATATTCCTCTAGCATTAAAGACTCTGGGATATATATATAGTAGAGTCTTAAAGCAGAGACATAAAGTAAGTAGATAAAAAATCTAGAGCTCAGGAAAAAAGATGTAGATTGGAGATAGGGATTTAGAGGTTATTAGCATATAGGTGGTAGTCTTAAATATAGGTTAAATTATTCAGAGAATATGAAATTGCAGGTGGAATTCAGCAAACAGCATTTAAAATGTAGAGGAATAGGAAGTCTGGGAAGGAGCCTGGGCAGAACTCTAGAAAGGAAAAAAAATCAGGGGAGTGCATGGAATTAAAAACAAACAAACAAACAAAAGAAACATAGCAAAACATTTCAAGAAAGAGGGAATGATCCACATCTTAACTATTGCAAAGGAATTATATAAAGTGAGTACTGAAATATATCCCCTAGATTTGACAAATCAAGTCACTGTTTAAACAATTTTAGTGGAATAATGGGACCAAAGTCCAGACTAGTGAATTAATCACAAAGAGAAGAAGAAATTACAAATGTAGACTAATTTTCCACCAGGCTGTTTATGGATGAAAGGAGAGAGGGTTTGATAGCTTCTGGGGAATGCAGACTAGAGAAAGTGATGCTGTTTGATTAGTGGTTTTTTGAAAGAAATTTAAATATATTTATAAGGTGGAAAATGTCTGTGAAAACCAAAAAACACACTGACTAGTAGTAAGTTAATAAAGGAAGCCATTAGAATTTCCCCTACTTTATACGTGAAATTGACATAAGTATTTAAGGATTTGCCCTAAAGCATATGGTTGATTGTTTATTATTGTGATTTTTTCCTAATTTATAAAAGTAATACATAATTGTAAAAAATTCAAACTTTAGGGAAGTATATAAAGTAGAAAATAAGTCTTCTATAATTTCAATGGCAATTATTAGCAATTTGATACATGCTATACAAGTTTCTTCCCTTTGCATATATTATTATTTACCTGTGTGAGCACATGTTGTTCTGTAGCCTTTTGCACTTTGTGTATTCAGTTGATAATTCAAAGATGGAAGTAAAGGTAAAAATAAATAAAATGTATAGAGATGTTTACATCCTTGATATTTAATATATGATTAGCTAAACTCTAGTCAGGAATTTTACTTATCTATTTTTTGTCTTTCCTTTTTAGAGTGGATGTAACCGAGATTCAGTTATCTTTGGTGACTGTCTTTTTGTTGAGTACATTTGGAGGAACAGCAATGTGGGACTATACGGTAAATCTAAATATTTAAATTTATGTGTAAGCACTTTTTAAATATTTAGGAAAAACTATTGTTAATCTCTTCAGGAATCTTTTCTGGGGATGGAACTCAGGGGTACTCGACCACTGAGCCACATCCCCAGCACTCTTTTGTTTTTTATTTAGACATAGGGTCTCACTGAGTTACTTAGTGAGCTTAGTGCCTCGCTTTTGTTGAGGCTGGCTTTGAACTTGCAATCCTCCTGCTTCAGCCTCCTGAACCGCTGGGATTACAGGTGTGCACCACCGTGCCTGACAGAAATCTTGATGTTGATTTTCATATCCATTCCATTTCTTAACCTTTTTCCTTCAGTTTATAATGTTAATATTGTGTATATTTTATAATGGCTTTTTCTTCTATGTGTGAATATTTTACTACATAGAAGATAATGACCCTGTTCACCTCCTGCTCCCTCAAAAAAAACCGAAATTACCTTTTACAGGCCAAAAATTTATATCATGAAATAAATATGCTTTTAAAGGTCCAGGAAATTATATTTGAAACTTGTCCTTAAGTATTTAAGGAAGGAAAGTGGTTAATCTGCCTTTTTAAAATCCACTTTGAGATGAAGATTCTAATGTTAAGGAATGCTTTTATTTTCTGTCAGGTTGGTGACCTCAATATTTTGATAAAAGTTGGCTTTTAGGAGTCCACAATTATAAACTCAAGCTTTTTTTTTTAGCATTGAATTTTATTTTATTTTATTTTATTAGTTTATTTAATTGCATTTCAAGTCATAGCACATATATAGAGCTCAGTTTTTCCATTTCTCTGGTTGCAAACCAGATAAAGTTACACCAATTGTGTTTTCATACATGCACCAAGGGTAGTGATGACGATCTCAATCAACCATCTTTACTATACCCATTCCCCTTTCCTGCCCCCCACCTCCCCCATGCCGTGTAAACTCAAGCTTTTTATAGGAAGAAAATTTATGAAGAAACAAATTATTCTGTCAACCCAAGTTCACAACACTAGCTGACTCACAACTTTACATGCATAGTGTTGAGAATAATGTCAACAGCCAACAACTGATATTCACACTAATTTTGTCCTATATATTGTGCCATCAGTTTCCTCTGCCCTTCAGAATAATCCTGTAAAATAGATGTTATCATTATTCTGTTTTAGAAATGTCTTAAAATGATTAAGTAATCTGTCCAAACATACATGGGAAGTACTGAAGATAGAAATTAAACAGACTGATTCCAGGCTTCATGTTTGTAATCACTAAGCCACATACCTCCAATAAAAACAGTAAGAGACACAAAACTAAATAGACTTTTACCATATGATCCAGCAGTCATGCTCCTGGGTATTTACTCAAAGGAGTTGAAAACTTATGTTCACACAAAGACCTTCATACAAAAATGGCTTTATTCATAATTGTCAAAACTTGTTTGATAAATGGATAAATAATGTGATATCCAGACAATGGCATATTATTCAGTGCCAAAAAGAAATGAACTATCATATCATAAAAAGAACTAGAGGATCCTTAAAAGCTTATTATTAAGATCAAGAAGCCAATCTGAAAAGGCTGCATACTGTGTGATTTCGGAACATGACATTCTGAAAAAGGCAAAACTATGAACTCAGTAAAAATATCAGTGGTTTCCAGAGGTTGGGAGGATGGAGGGATGAAAGGCAGAGCACAGGATTTTTAGGTTACTAAAACTATTTTGAATGATAGTGTTAGATTCGTGTCATTATACATTTATCAAATGTATAATGTAACACCAAGATTGGAACCTAATGTAAACTATGGCCTTGGTGCGATAACGTGTCAATGCAGGTTCATCAAATACTTTGAATGGGGGATGTTGATAGTGGGGAGCGCTGTGTGGGGTGGGAACAGGAGGAATGCTCTATACTGTCCACTCAATTTTGCTATGAACCTATAACTATGTAAAAAAAAATTAAATCTATTAAAAACAGTAAAATATTTAATTCCCTGTGGCACTCAGAATTGCTAATTACTGTTTCTAGTGGTAGGCTCAGAAAGATTTTTAGCGTACTTTTAAGCGGTGTTACATTCCCTGAGACATTCATATTTCTTCTCATCAGGTAAATACAAACGGTAGTATGGAGGATATGCTGTCATAGGCCCATACAGTATCCTGGAGGGTATAGCTATTCAGCTAGTACCCATGAGGTGGTGAATGTGGACCAAGAAGCATTTGGGCAACGGCAGTCATTAAGTCAGATGTAATTCACTTGAATTTGGAACTGAATTGTAAAATTGTTTCTTTCATTGTTTTGACAAGATCATAGGAAGAAAATACACTGCTTATTCTCATCAAGTATACTTATTTTTTTATTTAGATTTTCAAAATTTAATGGCTAACCTGTAGTTTCTGCAAAATTTGGTACAATCTTCCAAAGTCTATTTTCAAAATACAATAGCCTATGGCCTCTGGCAATTCATTGTTACTGTTTTTTAAATCCTTTGCTGCCTTTGGAATTTTTCTTGAACAGCAATTGATCAACAGGTAAATATATTGCTAGAGATGTAATCCTGGATATTCACTACACACATTTTTTTGCATGCACACACATCATACCTGTCACATATAAGATGCATATGTTGGTGTCTGCCTTCCAAGGGCCACTAAATTTAAGTGAACTATCCTTTTTCATGTTTAAGTCAGATGAAGGTTTGTTAAATATTTAATCACAATTGTAGACACTGACTGAACTGATTTGGTGAATTCATTTTTCACTTACTGAATAAACCAATTACAGAAAAAGTTACCACTTATATTCCAAAAGTTAAGGTTTGATTACAAGAAAAAGGATAGCTTATTGTACAGGACCTATCTTAATGTTTCTTTACTGTTTAATAGGAAGAAAAATTCTGTTTTCTTAATGATTTCTTTCTTTCCTCTACCTCTAAAGATACCCATTCTAGAAATAAAATTGAAGATCTTACCAGTTCTTGGAGTATTAGGTGGAGCAATATTTTCCTGTTCAAATTACTTCCATGTTATTCTCCATGGTGGTGTTGGCAAGAATGGATCCACTATAGCAGTAAGAACCTAATTTCATCATCATTATTAATTTATGATAACTTTTCTTATCACCAGCTATAAAGAGATATGAAATATGCCAAAGCTCAAAAATAGAGAAGGAAGCTAAATATCTTAAAGAATTTATTGTAGGCACACAGCACAAAAGCATTTTGAAAACCATGTAGACTCATCATAAAACGTTTTTCCTCTTTCCACAGGTTTGCTTTGCATAGCCTTTTCTGACTTCATTTAATCACTTTTATTATCATACATAATCAAGAGTTGCCATTTGTTTTCTTGTAATATGTACCTTGAACTAGTAGAGGAGAAGAGGAGTAGGGAATGAGTTCCTGATTGACTGATAGGAAAGCTGTCAAAGGTTTCACAATGGGGCAATTTATTACTCATAAAGTAAATTTTATTGAAATTTCACTGAAAATACTTAAATGAACTATCCTAATATTTTTAAAGGGAAAAAATTTGAACTTCAGTATTCAAGTAGGTATATCTTGTGTTTGTGTTCTTTACACTTGCTCATGCAATAATTTTTTTGTGGGTGTGTGTGTGTGTGTGTGTGTGTGTGTGGTGCTGGGGATTGAACCCAGGACCTTGTGCATGCAAGGCAAGCACTCTACCAATTGAACTATATCCCCAGTCCCCAATAATTTTTTTTAATTCATATTTGTTTTTTTAAAGTCTTCAATACTTTTGTTTGTTTTCTATTTGCTTGTTACAGTATTGGGAATTGAACCTGGGGAACTTTACCACTGAGCTATATCCCCAGCCCTTTTTATCTTTTATTTTGAGATAGGATATCACTAAGTTGCCCAGGCTGGCCTTGAACTTGTGATCCTCCTGCCTCAGCCTCCCAAGTCACTGAAATTACAGGCATGTACCACCATGCCCAAATTCAATTCTTTTAAATTGGAAAAAGTCCAAGTTTTTTTTTCTTTTAAAAAAACAAACATGATGCCTAAGTGTATGTCATCTTAAAAGTAGTTGAACGTAGGAAGATAAGTGCTTATTCCAATGATGCTATCTTTTTTTAAAAAATATTTTCTTAGTTGTTGATGGACCTTTAGTATATTTTATTTATATGTGGTGCTGAGAATCGAACCCAGTGCCTCACACATGCTGGGCAAGCACTCTACCACTGAGCTACACTCCGGCCCCCAATGATGCCATCTTTTTTTTTTTTAAATTGAATTGACTTTTATTAGGGATTATTTTAAAAGCCCCAGAAAAACCTCAAGTCAAATGTTCAAAATTCTGATTCACTTAATAAATTGCTAATAATAATTAAACATTTACAGAGAGAAATGATATCAATATAAATCATGTTTCCAAGTGAAGTATGTTTACAAGTGCTGTACACAAACAGTCGCATTGTTGGAGGACTGGTAGTTACCAGCATTCCAAGAAAATGTCCCAAAACATTCTTTTGAAGTGACGTGGAAGAACATCATTTCTTCAGGGGCAGCGATCACAGTGCAGAAACCCTTCCTCTAACTGTGCGTCACGGACAAAGCGCTGGTCCTTACTTGCTGACATCTGAATTACTACAATTATAAAATGCAGTTCATGAACTTTCTGTCATACAATGATGCCATCTTACAACAAAATATTATAAGGGTTTTTTAGGGATTGGTTTGAGTTATAGCATATTCCCTTTAACTCCTTTGGTTCTATAATTCAAAAGTTCTATTGATTTATTTATTATTTTGGTACTGGAGATTGAACTCAGGGGCACTCGACCACCGAGCCACATCCCCAGCCCTATTTTTGTGTTTTATGTAGAGACAGGGTCTCACTGAGTTGCTTAGCACCTCGCTGTTGCTGAGGCTGGAAAAATTCTATTCTTTTAGGGTGGATTTGAGTTTTGGGAAAACAGTAAAAGTTACTAGGAGAAGGACTGATAAAAAAGAGTAATAAACATGAGATATAGCATTTTTAGTTTTAAAGAAGTCTCATTCTTTTAAATGACTTATAAGTTGGCTCTTAAAACAATTTCAAAGGAGTTCTCATAATTCATAATCAACTTTTGTGAATATATATATACACACACACATATATATTTCAAAAGCAAATTATATAATTCATTTAGCTATGTAAGCTCTAACCTATTTGGAAAAAACTCTCATTTCTTGAGGTGTTTTGTCAGTTGACCTTGGTGCAGTACTGTACAGAAGGTGCTTAGGAATAAATGTTGCTTGATGGATGATAAAATAGAGCACTAGCTAGCACAAAAGTTCCACAGAAGAAAACAAGATTTAGTGAGGATGAGAATTCACTTTAAAGGATATTTTATTTAAAAAATAATTGATAATTAACTGTTTGAAGGAGGACTTAAGAAATCAACACAAGGTAGTTCATTTCAAATTCAGAAACTGGTGATTTTTCAATGTTTCTGGAAGATTTTTTTTCTTGAATGAAACCTAAAAACATTATATAAACAGATAAAATGCTACTAGTCAAAAAATTTAGAATTTTATTACCATATAGTATTTTATGTAATTTTATAGTATTTATAGTATTATCACTATTATTTTATAGTAATTTCTAACTTAAAATATGTAAATTTAATAAGTAAGCATAAGGCTGTTTTAGTGAGCACTCTTACATTGGTGGATATAGATTTAATGAACTTTAATACCAAATTTATCTCAGTATTTTATTTAGGATAAGTAGTGCTAAGAGACTCTTGATTCATACATGAAAATTTAATGGCCTTAATCATATCATTTTATATAAGAGGACATTTGCAGTCTGAATGTGAAATAAAGGGGGGTGAGAAGGTGTTGATGTAGAGAGAAACCAGGGCAGATTAATGTAGAGGGCAGATTAAACTGTTTATAGCAGGTGATTGAAATATTTTGTAGAATTGGCAGAATATGCTTTATATCAGCACTGTCACAAAAATGTTGACAGTTGAAGTATTGATGGTCTTTGACATAGTAAAAGTATATATAGAATAAATCATAGTGTTAATTTTTAGGTTATTATTGGTTTAAAACGTGCATATATAAAACTGGAATCAAATATCTGTTGCATTGTATGACATCTATATAACATTAGGGTTCTGTGGAAGTTTGAAAAGTCAGCACACCTAAGGTTTGTATACTTCTTTAAGCCATATACTACATCATGCTCTCTTCTTTAAGTCTCTAGTTCCTTGCACATAATAGGTGTTCAGAAAATGTTTGCATTGTAATAAATCCAGTGATAAAATGTGATGTTGATTTTCTGCTTTATCCCTTAGGGCACCAGTGTCTTGTCACCTGGACTCCACATAGGACTAATTATTATACTGGCAATAATGATCTATAAAAAGTCAGCAACTAATGTTTTTGAAAAGCATCCTTGTCTGTATACCCTAATGTTTGGGTGTGTCTTTGCTAAAATTGTACAAAAATTAGTGGTAAGAAGTTCTTTTATGATTCTTAGTGTAACTATTTTACTTAGTTCTCAAATGCAAAGCTGGAAACTATTTCATACAATGCGTTAAGTTTTTCTTTGTAGATTCAATATCACAGTAAGTAGCTGTTTGTGCTACAAGTAAAATTGCATTATTACAATATTATGTTCATTTAATTAATATAAACAATTATATTTGTTTAGCTGTAATTATCAATTAAAACGTTCTGATATTGAGGAACTTAAACATTAAAAATTTTAATAAGCTACCTGGTCATGAATTTGAAAGGTGTAGATAAGAATTCCATACTGAATATGAGCCTAAATCATCAGTCTTAATAGTGAATTAAAATTAATTCTTTCCTGAAAATTAGAGCTAAAACATTTAAAATTTAATAGTGAAATTATTTTGTTTATTTTTTTGTAGATAGCTCACATGACCAAAAGTGAACTGTATCTTCAAGACACTGTCTTTGTTGGGCCAGGTCTTTTGTTTTTAGACCAGTACTTTAATAATTTTGTAGATGAATATGTTGTTCTATGGATAGCAATGGTAAGTACTTTTCCAATATTTATTTTTTAACAGATGTCAAAGCACATCATGTTTATGAGACATTTAAGTATCGGTTGCCTCAATATTTAGTCTATACTATGTTTCTGAATATGAAAATTACTTCTTTCAAGTGGTGAACCATTTTATATTGTATAGAAATGGCCAATATATACAAAGATTAGGCTTCCAACAATTCAGGTCCTTGGAAACACAATCGCGTACTATGTCTTTCTCCCTCTACGCCTCCAAACTAAAACAGAAATGTCAAAAACCACTTCTTCACCCTTCCCAAAGGACTTTCTGACTTTCCTTAAGCTTATTAAAATTATTCTCAGCTTATAGCAGGTAACAAGCTAATTAGATGGGTTAGTACTAGCAAAGGTGGGCACTTACTATATCAGAAACCATCACCTAATATTGAGGAGACAACAATAGATGATACTAGTTAAGTTCAGGATTGAGACCATTTTAAGGCAACTTTGTGTATCTATATGGCCCTTGATGATAGTATAATTTGTTTTAATCATGATGACTGAATCATCAAGGATTAAATCCTCATTGATTATATCCTGCTTAAGAAAGGCATGTAGAGATGATACATATTTTCCTACTAAAAAATGAGTATAAAATACAGAATATGGTGTTTAAGAAGGATACTTTAGCCATCCAAGGACAAGAAAGTCATTCCTAGTAACAATCACAAAATTGGATAAAAGGAACATTAGTTTTCTGTTCTTGAGATATGTTTACAGTTGGTCTTCAACTAATAATAGTTTTGAATAGTCAATATTCTTGTGATATTTATTCCTATTTCTGGATCTCACTAGTCTTTACCAAATCGTTCATGATATATAAACATATTAATATGTATTAAAAAGAACTCTAAAATAAATCTTTTGATAATTCAAATAATCTCATCCTGTCAAATTTAAGCATTTAAAAACTCTGTTATCTGTTGTGTATGGACCACTGGGATACATTTGATGATACTTCCCTAAGTTGTATAGTATTACACTTTATCTGGAGTAAATTAATAATATTAATGCATAGTTAATTTAAGTCTTCTATTCTTCCTAGGGGTGAGATATCCTAATCCTAATCCTCTGAGGTGGGCAATGAAAGTTTGCAGTCAAAATACTAAAAAGTGTTTGAAAATCAGAGTAATTTCCTTTAATTTTCTATCTACTATAAATATTTTTATGGCTCCAAAACAATTCAAACTAAGAAATAGGGTAAAATTATTCAAAATATCTGAAAACTCATTGTAAAGGTTTTTTTTTGTTTGTTTTTTGTTTTTTGGTATACTTGGATATGTATTATAAAATGGAATTAACACAATTAAAATATCAGGTGTTAAAAATTCAAGCACCTGTTCTGTAATGAGTAGTTGGCTTGATTTAAACCAGTAATGGGGACTGGTGAACTGAGGAAGTCAAATTCAACTCTTCTTTAAAACATTACATAGAAGATAATTAACACACACATACACAGTAGGTACCAAACAAAATATGTGTTCTGTGGCATCCCTAAGGAAAAGCTTCCTGCTTCAGATAGAAAAGGCTCTGATGGAACTTTTCAAGTAAAAAAGAAATTTTCTTATGGGTGAGAATCCCTCCCTAAGGGCATAGCTATAAGGCTTCTCTTTCTCCTGGGCTTCATTATTTGAAGGAAAGCTTTTGACTAATCTCCAGGAAAATCTCTGGAAACCTTCCTCTTTCATTTTGAATACAGAACAATTTTGTATGTGCCTCCCCTCAACCAGGGTCTTTTTCAGATCTTTTTATATTCTTTTTGTGTGTGTGTTGGGCGGGTGCAGGTACCGGGGATTGAACTCAGGGGCACTCAACGACTGAGCCACATCCCCAGCCCTTTTTTTGTATTTCATTTAGAGACAGGGTCTCACTGAGTTGCTTTCCTTGCTATTGCTGAGGCTGGCTTTGAACTCACAATCCCCGTCTCAGCCTCCCTAGCTGCTGGGATTACAGGTGTGTGCCATCATGCTTGGCCCAAATATTTTATATTCTTATAATTAGCCTCAAAGGAATAAAATATGTATCTGATGAGTTCATTTTAATGACAGTCCCTTCTAGTAGAAAAATGTGTGGCTTTATTGCATAGCAAAAAGTTGAGAGAATGTGGAGTCAGAAGACTTGGATTCTGTTACTTTTGAGCTTTTGTACTTCAGTCCTCTTACCCCGCTTACCCTCAGCTTCTATAATTGAAATACCTTTATGTATTCCAGAAGACTATAATGAGGTCCAAATATGAAATGTGTTAAAGTACTCTAAAAAGTAATATTTTAAGAATTCTAGGTTAAGAATATTTGAGATTGGGCAGGGAGGAGGGACAGAAAAATAGCTGTTAACTTCAGAAAACATAGACCATAATCCATCTTATATTTTCTTTTTTTGCTTCCAAAGGTCATTTCTTCATTTGATATGATGATATACTTTAGTGCTTTGTGCCTTCAAATTTCAAGACACCTTCATCTACATATCTTCAAGACTTCATGTCATCAAGCACCTGAACAGGTTCACAAGCATATTGCCTAATAGCCCAAGGAAAAGAGGAGAAGCAGTTAGGGGAACCTATGTGTGAAGGAAATCCCCCTATGCAGGAGGCTAGTATACTATTGAATAAGGTTATATTTGAATATAATACATAAATGGTATAGATTCCATCATATCTATTTCAGTAATGAAGCCCTTATTATGTCTCATCAATATTTTAATCAAAGGTATTATCAAGAATACAGTCAGTAAATTAGAAATGAGACCAAAGAACGAAATTTCAATCCTGGGGTTAAGAAACTGAACATAGGTAGTTATAAACAGCAATCTTTTTGTGTCTACAAAATATTTATCAGACACTTGGGATCTTCATTGCCAAAGGATTACATAAAAATTCAGAACCTGAACGTTAGCCATCTTGAAAATAATGCCTTCTTTGCTAAAAACTGAAATAATGTGTAAGTGCATGGCTTGTAATAGTGTAATTGAGCTGTGATATTATAAGAAAAAATTTATGCTAGCCTTTTTCAAAACTATGTTAATTACTGTTATAAAAGTAAATGTACCAACCAGAATTAAAAAGGGCCATGGGAATTAATTTGTATTTAGTAAAAGAATTTGTGGTACTAGTTCAGAAAAGCATGTGAATCTTTATACTGAGGGTAACTTGTTCCTTGATATTCTGGGTTAAAATTTCATTGCCATGTAACAGTAAACATTCCCTTTTATGAAAGACAAAACAGTAACTAAAATAGCTGATATGTAAGAAAATTAGTAACTTATAAAAACATGGCAAAAATATCCTTCTATAGAAGCCAGTACACATTAACTCATTTAAGATAAGGGGACAAAGTAAGTATCAGTTATTCAACCACTAAGTACTTCGGGCTCTGATTGTCTTTCTATTCTTAGTTGAAAAGATTTAGATTGCTTTTTATAAATACTATAACTATCACCAAGATCTTTAATGATCCCAATCTTCAGACTCCCATTTGACCCTATTTCTAATTTTATATAGTAGAGTTCTGTAGGCCATATGCCATATGGTGAAATGATCAGAAAAAAATAATAAATATGTACTGTATCCAGCCAAGAAAAAAGCATATTAAAAGATGAACAGTGGAAATTGATATTCCCTACAAGGAAATTGATAGTCCCTAAAATACACTTTTGTGAATTAAGTGCACAGAAAACATTCAGGAGGTACTTATTTTGCCTCCATAACTATTGGTAGAACTCCTCAAATAAAGACCTTCTTAGAAGTTTGAAGAGTACTTAAGATTTATATTCTAGGCTGGGATATAGCTCAGTGGAAGAATGCATGCTTAGCATGGGTGGGGTCCTGGGTTCAGTCCCTAGGACCACACATGTGAAAATTTAGCAAGTAAACTATCCTCTTAATGTCAAATATTTTCTAATGGTGGAGAATTAATTTCTTTGTATAAATTACCACAGTTTAAAAAAAGATAATCTATCTGTATAGACTTTGCTTTTAAAAACTTGAAAAACCTTAGAAGATAAGGGTGGGTTACAGAGGCAAAAGAATTTAAAACATGGAAAAGCATGAGAAAGTCATTCCTTTACTTCTAATGGGCATATCCTTTTTTTGCCTGAATGGTTCATTGGAAGCAATTTCAGCAAAAAACATAGTAAGTTTTAACTGATTTATTTCAAACAAATGTTGAAACAATTTAACATTTATTAAATCAAGCATTTCAGCCAGGCACTGTGGCATAAGCCTGTAATCCCAGAGATTCAGGAGGCTGAGGCAGGAGAATCATGAATTCCAGGACAGCTCCTGTAACTTAGGGAGAACCTGTCTCAAATATTTAAAAATGGACAGGGGAGTGCCTCTGGGTTCAATCCTCAGTACAAAAACAAAAAATCAAGTGTTCCTTATGTTTTTCTATTTAAAGTATATTTTAAAAGATAAGGTATAAGAAATAACTTGTTCAGGTTTAGAAATGAATGTAAAATCAAACTTCAAAGTATTAAGACCAAAAAGACATACTGGATAAATTATCTTTGAAGATATATAACGTACTTAATTAGCTATGTTCATGACACACTTTTAATCATTACTCAGAGAATGTATCGTTTAACTGTGGACCAAGCCCAATTAACTGACATTTTGATGTCTTTGTAGAAATGACATACAAATACATGTCTTAAAAAAAGATATTTATAGGCCAGGTGCAGTGGTGCATGCCTGTAGTCCCAGTGGCTTGGGAGGCTGAGGCAGGAGGATCACAAGTTCAAAGCCAGCCTCAGCAATAGTGAGGTGCTAAGCAACTCAGTGAGACTCTGTCTCTAAATAAAATACAAAAAGGGCTGGGGATGTGGCTCAGTGGTCGAGTGACCCTGGGTTCAATCCCCAGTACCCCCCCTCAAAAAAAACACTAATATTTATAAATCTTGCTGCTGAATTGATGATTTTAGCAGTTTAGTCTAGGATTAAGTTCTTTTAATATATTTTATATGCCAAAAGATTTCTCTCAAAATTTATTTTCAGTAGAATTGGCTGTTGTAATAAGTGTATAGAAAAGAATGTACATGTAAAACAGATTCTGTGGGTTTTTTCTTAAGAACACAGTGTAAGCCAGATGTGGTGGCATATGCCTGTAGTCCCAGCTAATTCAGGTTAAGGGAAAAGGAACACATAAACCCAGCTTGGGCAACAGAGCAAGACCTCGTCTCTTAAAAAAAAAAAAAAAAAAAAGGAACAATGTAACCTTTAATACTTGTACTCTGTACATTTGGGACTAACAAATACACTGAAGCCAAACTAAATTTAAATTAAGTATCTTTATTATATTTATTAATAAAAGTGACAGTGTTAGAAATTCACAATTACAACTTAAGAGCTGAAAGCTTGATACATATAATTTAGGAATAGCTGCTACTTCACATAACTGTTGCAGTTTTATTCAGAAGTTAAGAAAGAGGAGGACTTGCACTTAAATAAGCTAGTGATTAAACATGTTTTAATTTAAACTTGAATTTCTAAACTACTCTAAAGACTTACATGCCTTTTAGCTAATGTTATAATTGTATCATATTACTTAGGTTCAAGTTCTTTCTTCAAAGAGTCATCAGAATAACATGGATTGAAGAGACTTTCGAACACTTGCCATCTCTTGCTGCTGCTGTTCATGAAAGGAGATATCAAACATTTGTTTAATTTTTAGTTAAGTGTTGTACAATTTCAGCAAATAAAATATTTCAGTGCTTACACTAACCCTTATTTTTCCAATTTGAAATATATTGACTTACAGTTTCCATCATAATTTTTTTTTGCAACATAGCCATTTCTTTTTTAAGTTCACTTTGTGTACCGGTAAGTAGACTATCATGATTCTTCTCCAAGTCCTCCAAGCTCTAAAACACAAAAGGCTAGTTCAGTTATAAAACATAATTGTTTACCTCAATTTCTAAACTTGGAAAATTAATTTTCAAAAAAACTTTTTAATATTCAGATAATGTTCATTATTTATTCCAACTAAAACTACATTATAAGTAATATATGAAGACCAAAATTCCCAGTATGATAAAGTAAAATATATCAGATGTGAATCAAATATAATTACAGAAGGTGCAATAATAGTATACCTCACTGGAAATAATGGGTTAAAGAACTGTTAAGGTCAAGATGGAGGAAAAAAAGGAAATGAAAGGTACCATTAGTATAATACCATAATTCTGAAAATTTCTATTAAGTTTCTCAAACATCAGGTTATGACCTACTTATTAAGACTAATAGTCAATGTGACATGAATTCACTAGAAAGAATAAAATTACCTACAGTATGATCTCTTCAAGTTATGAAAGCCAAATTATATTTTAACTCTTTACTACTCACTAAACAGTTATCCAAATGTGTACTATGTAAAAAATACTATGTTAAATGCTGTGGAGAAATTAAAAAATAATAATACATGATTGCTTCCTTATTCCAAAGAGAAGAAACATTAATAGGAATGGAAATGCAGCTTACTCTGGCTATATCAAAGACAATGGGGTTTAAATCCAATTTATTTGGCAAAAGAGTAAAATTTCAATGAAAGAGTTGAAAGTATTCTAGGGGGAGAGTATAAGCAAAAGCATGGACATACAGTGAATGGGCTCAGAGAAAGTAATTATGTAGAGGGGTAGGAGTAATGGACAAATGTAGTACATGAGAGTCATGTCATGGGTATCTCAAAGATCTAAGAATTTAGAATGAGAAGCCACTAATAGATTTTCAGGAGGAAAGAGAGATTTTTAGAAAGAACATGGCAGATCTATGAAGGATGGACTGGAGAACAGAGAAATAAATTAAGTTTTAATGGTAAAAACAAAAAATGATAAGGCCCCAAACTAAGGTAATAGCAGTAGGAATTAAAAGAAAGAACCACTGATGAAGAAAAATCACAGGATCAAGTTATAAATGAATGTGAAAGATAAAGAAGGTGGAGAAGTCAAAGATTATACTGAAGTTGCTATCCTAGGTGGTAATGTTTAATATTTAGAAGAAATATTTTTTAGTACTTTATCAAACCTTCCTACCAATTAACAAATTATTCTCAGGGTGCATTAGAGAAAGCAAGTTCTCTACTTGAAAACACTTTAAAAAATAACTTTTGTGTTCATATAAATTTTTAAAATATTTAAATTTTAAAACTGTATTATTTAGCCCACAACTTGCACATATATCAGTAAATAATTCTCAATCTACAAATTTTTACTCTTTAGCTATCTTGCCTATCTCTTAGAAGTTGGAATATAAAGTCATTTTTGATCATTGCAATAAATTCTAAAAGCAAATAATGCCATAAATACTTTTATGTCTGAAAACAAAAGAAACAGTAATTTCAATTGGATCCTTTCTATTTAATAAAGACTATGTAGAAATGATTTATTCTTTCTATTTTCAGTTAAACAAAGAATGATGACTTAAATGTGTGGATTAGATACGTAAATACATTTCCAGATAAAATTTTTATTTTATCATTTTCTGTCTTGAATAATCACCACAAAACAATTAGAATCCTAAAGATATATTTATCACTTTCAGAAACAATGAGTTCAAATGGAAAGTAGTTAAAAATTTTAAATGCATTAGCAAAATATTTTCCCCCATCAGCCTGGAGAGAAAAAAGTTATCTTTTATTTCCATAAGTACATTGTTTTTCAAGAATGTATTGTTACAAAATGTACAACATTTACCTTTACAAACTGCTCATATAATTGTCTAATTGTTTTCAGTCTCTGGTTCTGAACAATTCTAGATTGTTGAAAAACCTTTTGTTGTTGTCGAAACATATTCTACAAATATAGAAGAAAAAAATCGTGTAATAACAATTTGGTTAAAGTTTTTTTGTTTTGTTTGTTTGCAGTGCTGGGGATCAAACCTAGGGCTTCACACATGATAGACAGATATTTTACCTATGAGCTATGTCCCCAGCCCTGAAGTTTTAAATTTACCAAAAAATAATTCTATATTGAAGTTGAATAGTTTATAAATTGGTAGTTTTAAGTTTTTGTTTTAACAACTATTATGACCATTTAGATAATTTGTGTTTACTGCTAATATTCAATAATTGTAATAATCCTACCAGTCAATGAGTAGGAAATCTTAATGCTCAAGACTTGTCTTATTCTTGGTAATTTCAATATTCACACGGATGACCTTCCAATAATGGTGGTCTTTCAGTTCCTTAACCTGTCCTCCACCAATGATTTTTTTCCTTCCCTACTTTAGCCATTCACTTAATATACCCTAGATTTTGCCATTATCAATGATAGGACCTTTCTACAGTATTGATAATGGCAAACAAAATATATATCAACTTCAGATACTATTCTGAACCTTAAGTAAACTTAATATGAACTCATTTAATCCTGTGAGACAGGTATTCATTAGTCACTTCTATAGATGAGGAAACTTAAGACATAAAGTTAAATAATTTTTCCATAGTTTTACAGGACTTGATCCCAAACCAGGATATGATCTCAAACTGTTTCCAGAACCCAGGTACACTGCATATATACTGTTTCTCCACACATCCCAGTATTTGATCACCATCTCAACATTCTAGCTTACTCTCTTTAGTAACACAGTTCAATAATTTATCAGGACCTGAAATCCATTAATTCTACCTACTTCTCACAGTCATTCCTACTCCTGTTGTCCTCACTTTCCTCTTTCTCAGCTTAAATTATATGGACAGTCATTATAATTACTCCTTTGCATATATACCTTGCCTCTCCCTTTCTTACTCTTGTCACACTTGATTGGCTAAACCTCAATCTTGGAAAATTCAACTCCTTAGCTACTCTATCTGGAGGCAAGACTTTCACCATCCGATTATCTTGTTTCATTAAAGAAATAGAAGCAATCTAAAGAGAACTTTCAGTCTCCCATTATCATCTCAACCATCCATCTACATTTATTTATGCCCAAGATACTCTGCATTCTCTCTTGTTTCTAAGGATGAACTATCCTTGTTCCTTAATAAAGCCAACTTCTACACGTCCCACCCATTCTCAAGAATTCAGCAAATGCTCCCCTCTTTCTATTATTTTAAATTTGTCCCTCTAACTTATCCCTGTCAGTACACAAACATGTTGCTATTTCTATTATCTTAAAAAAAAACAAACCTATTTTTCTCCTCAAGCCACTATATTTCTTTGCCATTCTGTCTTGTACTCATTCTAATCAGATTTTTGCATTTACCTTTCCACCAAAATCATTCTGATCAAGGACACCAATGTCCTCTATATTGCCAAATCCACTCTATTTGGCCTGCAAGCAGCATATAACAGAAGTAATCTTTTTTCCTTCTTAAAAAGCTTGCTTTATTTGGCCTGGAGTGGTTTACCCATTACATATTAGGTCAATCATAACTGAGTTTCCTTTGCTGGTTCCCCTTTACTCCTAGAATGCTAAGCATTCAAGTGAAATTTATAATTTTTAATTTACAATTACTAGTTTATCCCATCCAGTTTCCATGGCTTAAAAACTGTCTTTGAGCCGAGTGCGGTGGCGCATGCCTTTAATCCCAGCACTTTGGAAGGCTGAGGCAGGAGAATCGCAAGTTCAAAGCCAGCTTCAGCAATGGCGAGGCCCTAAGCAACTCAGTGAGAACCTGTCTCTACATAAAACACAAAACAGGGCTGGGGATGTGGCTCAGTGGCCGAGTGCCCCTGAGTTCAATCCCCAGTACCCAAAACAAAACAAAAAAACAAAAAACTGTCTTTGAGCTAATTCCCAACTTTGTATCTTTGGCCTCTCTCCTGAACTTGACTGACACACCAGTGACCTATTCAACCTCTCCTTGGATGTTTCATGTGCATTTCAAAATTAACATTTCCAAAACTGAGTTAATCAACCAGGTCCCAAACCAGTGCCTTAGCTCTTCATATTCTGACTACAGTGATTAGTTCAGGAGGGGCAATTAAATCAGTGATATTCTTCCAGAGCTAGTGAGAAAGATTATCTCAGCCCACTGCAGTTACAAATTATTTTAAAAATTATTTAATAATTATTAATTAAAAATAAAGTATTTAAAAAATGTGTAGTAGCCGGGCACGGTGGCGCAAGCCTGTAATCCCAGCACTTAGGGATGCTGAGACAGGAGAATCGCAAGTTCAAAGCCAGCCTTAGCAACGGCGAGGCACTAATCAACTCAGTGAGACTTTTGTTTTATGTCTCTACATAAAACACAAAATAGGTCTGGGGATGTGGCTCAGTGGATGAGTGCCTCTGAGTTCAATCTCCAGTACCAAAAAAAAGTTGTAATAAGTCTAGAATTGAAAAAAACTATCTTGCTTACTGCAAGATGAGCCCTCTAAGGTGTGACAACAGTCCAAATTTCACTACATCAGCAACCCTTTCCTGTCCCCATCCAGCTATGTGTGAACATAAACTACACTCATTTTCCTTTATATTATCCAGTAATCCTTATTTTGTCCTTTAACAAATTTCTGTCCCTTGAAAATTCAAGAATTCAAACCAATATAAGATGGCTAATGGCTTTTATGAGTAAAATATATTCCTATTCTGTGGTTTCCAGTTCAGCAGCTCTAAAAAAACACAGCCAGCAATAAGAAATGGAACCTGGTTCAGTTCCATGGGCCTAATACAAAGCTAAGTTCTCTAATGCTACTTGAGACTTGGTTCTAATAAATTAATTGTAGCTAATCATGATACCAACAGCTAGTTTTTCTTCTTGTTCCTCAGCTTTCTGCAAATCTATATCCCACTGCTGAAACAGAGTCATAAACTGCTGGGAATATTCTTGGTTAAGCTTCTGCCTGTAAAACATAATGAATATTGTCATACTTCATGCCAATAGGGAAAAAAATGTTCAAAAACATTATTGAGTTGATGTATTTTTATACTATATAAAAAAGGAAATCATAGCAACTTAAATATTCTGATAGGAAACCAAAAAGTAAAATTTGATTTATACTGACTCCAGAAATATTTTTTTCCAACAAGCTAAAAAACAGGTCTTCTTATATGCTTTAACTATTAAAAATTAAGAAAGTTTTATCATTTATATAAATTTTCCAGAAAAATTTTCTCTCCAAAGAGTTTATTTTTCATTTTTCCCTACAGAATGTACATTTTGATATGATAAATAGATTAAAACATTTCCAAATAGAAACATGTCACTTGATTTTTTTTCTCCATGTTGGCACAAGCAAAGATTTTGTACAAAGGGTTTAGTTAAGTCAGTGAAAATAAAAAAAATATTTACAATATAAAATTGACCTTACATTGTCAAACATTGTTAACTGTAAGATAACTAATAGTTTCTATGATATTTACCTTCTACTCAACTAGTATATTTCTGGAGTGAATATAAATTATTTTTATGATTAAAAAAACCTCAGTTGTTATCTGAAAGGAGAAAAAATAATTTTCATCGGATGTAACTTTCCTATGTTCATATATGAATATATGAGCAGTGTAACTCCACATTATGTACAATCAAAATACGAAGTTATACTCCATGTATGTATAATATGTCAAAATACAGCCTACTGTCACGTGTATCTAAAAGGACAACAAAAATACGATTTTCACTCACTGCTAAGTAGTAGTTATCAATTCTATAAAGGCATGAGGTTACAGGACTACTTGCTTAGAGGAAAAATCAAGCCAAATATGATCTTCAACAAGTAGAAGATCATAGTATTTTTCATAAGTAACTGTACAATATATACTAAGTGATAACAAATGTGACCTTAAAAACCCAACAACCTTACCTTTGCTCCTGTTGTGTTTTCCAAACATGTTCAATTTTCTGGTTACTAGTTTTGAAAGAAGCCTTGGTATACATTTCTAGTCTCTTTCTCTTGGCAAGAAGAGCTTTGTTAATGTCAGCTATATTAAAAGTAAACAATTAAAATTTAATATTGAAGACAATTATTTTGTTCCCACCTAACCAAGTAAATATAAATATGGATAAAGTTCATTAAAATATTAGACATTTAAAATTAAATTTAAAATAGTACCAACATAACGTACAAAAAGGTTCATTTTTTTGAGTCCTTAGGATTTTGGATTTTAGACTAGGGGTGCACAACTAGTAAGTCTATGCAAATATTTCAAAATTCAAACTCTGAAATCTGAAACATTTCTAGTCCCAGGCATTTTGGATAAACAAATACCCAGTCTCATCCCAATTCTGATTTTCCTAAGTAAAAATAATTTTTAAATTTAGGGATGATAAAAAAAAGAGCCAATAAAACTGTCAAGGACAGACTTCAGTTTCCTTATGAGAAAATATTTTAATGAAAACTAAAAAAGGACTCACATGAACTCATTCTATAAGACACACGAAAGTAATCTCTCAAAAACCTAACTTAAAAAAGCCTAATTGAAAAAGGATAACAAATAAGAAAATTGTAAAAAAAAAATGTAGTCAAGATACTCTTATTCTTAAAAGGAACAAAGACCAAAGATAGAAGAACATTTTAAATACTTTCACGGACCTTTTTTTTTTTTTGGTACCGGGGACTGAACTCAGGGGTACTCAACCACTGATCCACATCCCCAGCCCTATTGAACTTGTGATTCTCCTGTCTCACCCTCCCCAAGTGCTGGGATTATAGGTATGCACTACCATGCCCGGCTTCATGGACCTTTTTATAAGACATTTTTACCACTAAGTACTGAATTTCATAATATTTTTAATACTTCAAATAAAACTTTGCTAAACAAAGTTTAATAAACTTTTATTATGGATCTACCATAAATAGTTACCATTCAGTAATCATGATGGAGCTGTATTATTATATAAATGTTTTATAATTTTAGCATCTATAATACATTTGTAAAACAATGAACTGTCACCAAACAGCATATCTTTCAAAAAAGATTTGATTGTGTGAATAATCCTTCAAAGGAGCCAAATACTGATTCTTCTTAAAGAGTATTTTCCCTTAACAATACTTCTTTATAACTGATATTTAACACATAAAAAACTTAAAAAATTTTGGATCTGATTATAAATTTCTTAGTAGCTAGCAAAGTTGTTTTTCATTTTTGACTGCAAGTTTATTAATGTAAAAATAACAATAGTTATTTTAGAGGCTTCAATTTATAATCCTCCCAAAATAAAGGAACACAGAAGTTCTAAGAACTAGAGTAAATGAAAAATTGATGTACATACAGATACATATAGATACATATGTATGTGTTATTTAATTTTAGATTACAAAGAAGTGTAAACTTTTCCCATCCATTTTTTTCCTAAAATTCCAGTAAAGCTACACATGTCTAAAAGCATCACTCTCACATGGTGGAAAAGGTTAAGTAAGGAAATTTATGAAACTAAATCTCACATGGTTATGCAAAATGCCAAGTATGAGAACAAGGAAATAATAGTCACACAGTTCACTGATTAACATTTCCCATTATACAAATTACTATATAGTTTAAAACAATTTTCTTTAAATGCAAAAACATACCTCCAAATTTTTCCAGCATATTCTGTACTTCACCCCTGTAACGAAATTATACTTAAAAAAACTTTTAGAATGTAACTCAGTGGTAGAGCATTTTTGACTAGTATGTGCAAATGTCTAGGTTCAATCTCTAGCAAGAAAAAAATAAAAATAAACTTTTGATTAATGATCCATAAAATATCATACTTGTTTTGGAAGAAATAGCACAGCCAAGTATTTTACATACAATACTTGTTAGACAACCAAAGCCAATTTTTCTTGAAGTACTTATTTTGAATATGTTACCCCATATCTTCAATTATTGCTGCAGAAGGCCTTTTCTTCCCACGCTTATCAGTTGCTGGGGTCTTTCCTATATTGACAAAAAAGGAAAGCATTTTTGATATTAAGTTTACTATTTTGGTAAATTCTAATGACAATCTTCATTTGTGGGTCTTTTAAGCATTTTACCAATATAATTTTAAAAGTAGATATATAAACACAATACTTGCTCTGTAGGTTGAATAAAATTAAATCAGCTTTAAGAACTATTTTATAGGAACAATTTTTCAAGTCTTCCTGGGGTAAACAATGTACAATTCATGGACATGTTGGGAATAATGATGGCAAAGGCAAGAGATGTTCTGTAAATTTTTGTAACTCTGATACAAGAGTATTAGGATCAAATAAATGAAAATGCTTAACGCAAGTTTTATTATAGTTTTAAATGAAGTAGATTCAAAATAAATGAACCACAGGGCATTATAACTGTCCAGCTTTAGGTATACAGTACCTTCAGGAACATCTTCCTCTGAACCACTCAGATCTTTTTCTTCTTTCTCAAAGTCAAAAGCTCTTACAAGCTGATCCTCCATTGATGGTTTCCCAGATTTCCCAGAATGCTTTCTCACAGAAGGTACCATATTTAGATTAGATGTCTTCAGACTTAAAAAAAAAAAAAAAATCTCTCATACTGATTCCAAAAAGCATCTTTTAAACCAACTGATAAAATTCAAAATATCACGTAAGGATGGTTTTTAATTCAATAAAATGTTAGCCGTTTCCTCGTACATTCCATTGGGCCAAAAGTTAACTCACTGACATTTGTCAATTAAAAAGGAAGAAGAACATAACGATGACGTTAACCATGACTCCAAGTACGCTTTGTACTTGAGGACTGGGAGATCTGAATTTTAGTCCCACCTCTGCCAGAGTCTTGCTAAATTTGGGCAAATCTAGTCTACATCTCAGCCTCAAAGTAAAATCGCGATTGCTAGCAAGACAGATCATGAGCATGCCAACATTAAGTTCATCACAACATACATCTAGAAGTTCTAAGGGCTCGGGGCTGAGGAACATAGCTCAGCGCCAGGGTGCTCCTCTTGGGTTCCAACCCCCCTACAGCAAAAAACCAAAACCAAACCAAACCAAAGCAAACCAGGCCGGGCGCGGTGGCGCAGACCTGTAATCCCAGCGGCTTGGGAGGCTGAAGCAGGAGGATCGCGAGTTGAATGCCAGCCTCAGCAATGGCGAGGCCCTAAGCTACTCAGTGAGACCCTGTCTCTACATAAAACACAAAATAGGTCTGGGATGTGGCTCAGCGGTCGAGCGCCCCTGAGTTCAATCCTTGGTACAAAAAAATCCAACCGGGTCTAGGAAAAGTCTATAAAACTTACACAACATATATACGGAGGAAAAATGAAGGGGCCCCCAGTTCCCTGTCCAGGTTTCTAATGGGTTTGGGGCGCTCAGGCTTCAGAAGGTGGAGGCAGGCCCAAGCCCGGCCCGCTCCCGGTAAACCCAGACTCAGACGCGGCTCCGCCACCTGCTCTCCGCCCACCCGAGATTCTGCCCCTAAAGCCCCGATCCAGACGCCGCTCAGCCACCTGCTCCTCACCCACCGCGGCCGCCCGAGGCTCTGCCTTTGAAACCGGGACCCAGACGCCGCTTCGCCACCTGCTCCTCACCCACCCGGGCCGTCCAAGACTCTGCCCCTGACCCCGACCCAGACGCCGCCCCGACACCTGCTCCCCACTCAGCGGGGCCGCCCGAGGCTCTGCCTCTGAAACCCCGACCCAGACGCCGCTCCGCTACCTGGTCCCCACCCACTGGGCCCGCCCGAGGCTCTGGCCCTGAAACCCCGATCCAGACGCGGTTCCGCTACCTGGTCCCCACCCACCACGGCCGCCCGAGGCTCTGCCCCTGAAACCTTGACCCAGACGCGGCTCCGCCACCTGCTCTCACCCACCGCGGCCGCCCAAGGCTCTGGCCCTGAAACCCCGACCCAGACGC
>CM053403.1:17873984-17972364 GCA_028644305.1 Xerus rutilus | reverse complement strand
CTGAAACCCCGACCCAGACGCCGCTCCGCTACCTGGTCCCCACCCACTGCGGCCGCCCGAGGCTCTGCCTCTGAAACCCCGACCCAGACGCCGCTCCGCTACCTGGTCCCCACCCACCGGGCCCGCCCGAGGCTCTGGCCCTGAAACCCCGACCCAGACGCCGCTCTGCCACCTGGTCCCCACCCACCGGGGCCGCCCGAGGCTCTGTCCTCGGTGGGGCCCGCGCCCCATTTTCCTGTCAGAGGCCCCACGGAACGCCAATGGAGATGTACCTCAGTAGGCAAAAGTAGCCTCGGCCGGAATTCCCAAGCCGAACAAATCCCTTCCCTCTTTATACCTAAATAAAACCTCAATGGCCCAGTCACGTTACTAGACTCCCGACAGGTGCCCCTAAACGCTCCGCCCTTCTCTACCACTGCTCCTCACCTGAGAGCTCTGCTTCGCCGCCGCGCCGTCGTCGTCGCCGCCGGAACACTTCTGAGGTAATTTGCGATTCGCGCGGGAGATAAACCAGTCTCGCCTCAGCCAGGCGCCTCGCTGATTGGCTGAAGGACACGCGCATGCGCGCGCGGCGAAGAGCCCCGCCCTTCGCGGGGCGATCGCTCGCTGGAACGCTCGCCATTCCCGCTTTTCAGCCAGCGCTTCTGAGGCCTGGCATCATCCAATTTCTAAGTTTTAAATTTATATAATCTCAAAATTCTCAAGAGAAAGTGCGAATGATGAAATAGGTGAACACATCACCTACTTTGTGAAGTAAAACTTCACCAATATTGATTCATCGAATCTCCTCAGAAAATCCTCTCCAACTCACCCCGCCCGTCTCCCACGCCCCTCCTCCTCCCCGCCCCCGCCCCGCCCCTGCCTGCCCCTCCTTGTTCAGAAACGCGGGAAAGTTATCCACAACGAGGTGAAAGGTTCAGCTGCTCCCATTTACTAAGTTTTGTCACCAAATGTATCTGCCCTTAAACAACAGGGCTTAATTCCGTTTGAGCATAGCAAAAATAAAATATTCTGGAGTCCAGGTAGTATTCTTCCACAACATGAGGTCGCGAAGAGAATCTGTTATTACATGTACCCATAATTCTTTCATTTTCATTGCTGTATAATATCCCATGAAGACACTATTCCACAAATTTTTCATCGATTTTCTTGTCAGTATACATCTGAGTTATTTCCAGTGCCACCATGAACATTCTGATTTCTTGCATGAGCTAATTTTTAAAAAATATTTCAACACAAGGACAACTTTATTAAAGCAAAGAAATTGCCATCACTTAAAAACATGAAAAGCTTCATGAATTTGTGTGTCATCTCGTCAAGGAGCCATGCTAATCTCTGTATTGGTCCAGTTTCCTTATCTATGCCATGGATGAGGGCATTGTGCTAAACTGTTTACAGAGTATCTTTAAGTGAAGTTACTGTTATAGGCTTGGTGATACTAAGTAATGCTAAGTTGTTTTCCAATTGTATTTCAACCAACAAAATATATTCCCTGTCAAACGTATTCATCGTTACTTAGCATTGTCGGATTTCTTAATTTTGCCATTCTAATGGATACAAAATGATATTTGTTTGAAGTCTTTTATATTTTTCTAATCACTCATGAGAGTAAGCTCCTTTAATGCCTCGTAGCCATTTATCTGTCTCCTTAAAAATGTTTATTTGGGCTTTCTGCCCATTTTTTAATTGGATCTTAATGTGTTTCTTACTAATTTGTAAGTCTTTGTGCTGAGTATTAATCTCCAAAACTTTTTAATATCTTTTAAAAGAAATTTAGTTACCCTGAAACTATAAAAATATTCCCCTATAATTTCTGTAAATTTTTAAGATTCTGTATTTCATGTCTTTGTTCACCTAGAATTAATTTTTGTGCCCTATGTCAGATAGGGATCAAATTGCTCTTTTTCCTTCATGTGCAAACTATTGTCCCATCGTCATTTATTGATTTTTTTTGCCAATATTTCTGTTGACTTATAGTAATTGTAGATATTTATGGAGCATAGTGTGATAGTTCAATAATATACATAATATGTGATGATCAAATCAAGGTGAGTTTCTGAATGTTCTGGAGCCTGTTTTGTGAGCCTGTTTTCCTGGCCGGTGTACCCGTATTTATGTGCCAAAACCACAGTTTTCATTATTCTAACTTTATTAATGCCTTCATGTCTCACTGGGAAAGTCTCATGCCTTACTTTATTCTTGCAGGTATTCTGAGTATTCTTGAACTTTTCAAGTAATTTTAGGATGGGTTTTCCAATATCCATGAAACATAACTTGCTGGGATTTTTATTGGAATGCCACTGAATCTATAAATCAATTTAGAGATTACTGAATCTCACGATTCTTGAATATAGCATATTTTCTATTAACTTGGGACTTCAATAATATCATTCAATAAAGTTAAATTTTTTCTCTACAGGTTTTGCATGTTTTATTGGATTTATTTATAAACTACATTTTTGATATTTTTTCTAATTGTTGCTGCTATGTAAAATTGTAATTGATTTCTGATACTAATCTTATATCCAGCGGCTGGCTAAATACTTATTATTTCAGACTATAGAGTCTGTGGTTTTATAATAATACTATCTGTGAATAATTACATTTTTATGTCTTGCTTTATAATCCTTAGATTGTTTTTCCTTTTCTGACTCTACTGACCAGGATTTTTAGTATCAGTGAATAGAAACATTGATACTGGACATTCTTGTCTTTGTCTCCATCTTAAAGGACATGCTTCTAAAGTTTGTTAGCAATGAGGATGCTGTAGGCAGATTTATCTATTTTTCCCTTTTGCAAGTTTGTCTTCTATTCTTACTTTGCTAAAAAGAGACCAAATCATGAGCGGCAAATAACCGACCATGAACTTCCCTTTTCATAGTTTGCATTCCCGTCTATCTTCTACCCTAATTGGGCTATTTTCTTTATATCTTCCAGATCCTTGGTTTTCTCTTCAAATGAATTGAGTCTTTTACCAGATATTTCCACTGATTTATTTCTAAATGTTTTCTTCCCCTTACCCCCAGTTTTGCTTGGTTAGTTTTGAATCTCTTCTTACTCATCTGTTTTATAACAGCTTCTTGTTTGCTCATTAGGAGAGTCCAGCTTCCTCCTAAACATTTCTTCCTGTGTCAACTGTAACATCTAAAGTGGGATTCAAGTCTGTTGTTTTCCATTATTCTGGCTGGCATGCTTTCATATAAATGCAGAGAGAGAGAGGGAGAGGGAGAGAGGGAAGGGAGGACAGAGGGAGGGAGGGAGAGAGAGGTGGTTGTATGTGAGCTACTTCCCCAGCCCTTTTTATTTTTTATTTTGAAAAAGGGTCTTACTAAGTTGCTGAGCTTGTCCTTGAACTTGCCTCAACATCCTGAGTCACTGGGATTACTGGAGTGTGCCACTGTGCCCATCTTGTCTGATCTTAATTGTTTGACAATCCTGAAAGTTTACACTTCAAGTACTTTCTTCCAGGGAGATGTCTATTTCCTTCAGATGTACTGTAAGGGGACTCTTTTCAAGGATCCAAGTTTAATGTGGAAATGTCAGGTGTATCAGTCCTACTCTACAGTGTACGTATTTTTTTATTCCGGTTTTGGTATTTCATGGTTGCTAATTGCTTACTATTCTTTTAGTTTTTATTTTTCCCCTCAAATTGTTCCATTACTTCCTGGAAGCTCAAAACTGCATTAAAAAGTAAATTTAGGGGCTGAGGTTATGGCTCAGTGGTAGAGCACTTGCATAGCACAAGTGAGGCCCTGGGTTTGATTCTCAGCACCACATATAAATAAACAAACAAAATAAAGATCCATTGACAACTTAAACCAAAATAAATAAATAAATAAATAAAAATATAGAGCCAGGCATGGTGGCACCTGCTTGAAATCCCAGCAGCTCAGGAGGCTGAGGCAGGAGAATAGCAAGTTGGACGCTAGATTCTGCAATTTAGCAAGATCTTAGTAACTTAATGAAACCCTGTCTCAAAATAAACCAAAAAAAACGGTGTAGGGATGTAGCTCAGTGGTGGAGTGCCCTCAGGAACACACACACACAGACACACACACACATACGTATATTCAGGATCTGGGTGTACAGCTCAATAGTACAGCATTTGCCTAGCATGTGCGAGGTTCTGGATTCAATCCTCAACATGGCAAACACACACACACACACACACACACACACACACAACAAAACACAACCAAACAAAAGTTGATTTTAGCCAAAAACAGACTCTTATAAGCTGAAAGTCAAAGAATTCCCTTTCTGGATTTGAACATGATTAAACTTTTCAGTTCCAGTTATTACAGGACTCATCTATCCTGACTTTGCTGCCCGAATTTAGACCATCATTTTTCATCTGCTCTTTTGCTATCCAGTTCTCCACCTTGATGCTGGTAATCCTTCCAAATTCAAAACCTGATCCTAATCTTCAGTGCTGACGATCACAAGAATTATCACCTAGTAGCTATCATTTATCCCATTCCATATGTGGGAGCATTTTATGTACATTCTAATTCTATAGAAACTTACTATCTGGGTTTTATTATCCCCATTCATGGATTAGGAGAGTAGACAATAGAGTGGGGATTCTGAGTCAGATCTACCTCCAAAGCCTCTGTTATAACCCTACTCCACCATGCCCAAAAGCCTTCAGCGGTTCCACAGAACCTCCACAAGAAGGTCCAGCCTATTTATGTGTCATGCAAGGATCTTCAGCTTTTCACATTGTTTAAAAATCACCTTCTCTCCTCTCCTTTCTGAGCATTTTGCAGTTTTCCCAAGCACACCACTGCCGTTTTGTGCCACCTGGCTTTTCCCTGGCTCAGCCGTCTTTTCTGTAGTCTCATCTGATGATCTCTTAGTCTGCCACTGTGTCTTGTGTAGCTTTTCTCCACTGTATTTTCTCCAATGTATTAGCATAATCTGTTTGCCAAAAAGACCTTACTGTTCGGTCTCATTTTAATCACAGAGGAAAGCAGAATCATTCTGAGCAGATTTAGAATATAGGCTTCAATGGGTCACTCGTTATCCATAAATAAAAGCAACATTTGTGTAAGCGCTATGGTCCTTTGAAAGTTTTCATACATATGATTCATTTAACTATCATAATAATCCTCGGGATTTGAATTAGTATACACTCATTTTATAATTAAAAAAAAAACTGGTGAGGAGGAAATAAATATTTTCCTGAGATCACAGAGTTACATAGTTGAGCGAGGACCACAATCTTGGTAGTTTTTACCCCCTTGTTTTCTCCCAACCCTTACCTGTTGTTATTCTGTTGCCTTGAAATAAACCACATTTTAAGCTATGCATAGTGATTTCTAGGAGTTTTGGCAATCCAGTAGTAAAGGAAATATCTTGCAAAGCGTTGACTGTGTACATGAAATCCCTTTGTAAAAGTGTGATTTTCAGTGTATCTTTCAAAAAAAATCAATAAATGAAAGCACTGTCTTTGACATTTGGGAGTACAGTTGAAAGTTATAGGACAATACACCCTTTGAAGAGTTCATGTAAGATTAGACCAAATGAAAAAAAAGAGTTCATCCTTTATATACCATCATTTAATGTTCTCACAACTCAGATAATAGTGTGCATCAATAGTTTCAGGAAGATTGTCTGGCACAAGGACAAAATAGTTAAATGCACCCACAAGTGATTCAGATACAGGTGGTCAGTGGGCCATACTGACATAATAAAGAAAAAGAACCTAAGGTAAGTATTGTGGCAAATCCTGTATCTGCCACCCCTCCATCCTTACTAGCAGAATCTGGACACTCTTCTAGGCGTGGGCAGGTGACTCAGAAGCTGTGCTGGTCATGTGACCATGCAGAAGCCACAGGAAACATTTGTGAGAAAGCTTCTAGAACTGGAAACCCACAGTAGGCAGTAGGTATCCTTTTTCCCTCTCCCTCCACTAGACTGAATTTCTTTGCATCTCTATGGACAAGACTCACTTCCATTTCCATCAGTTATGTACAACTCACAGAGACATACAAAGACTATAAAAGTTGCAGAGACCTCAGAGCTAGTCTGGAAAGATACGCTTACGCAATACCTAATTTTCCATTGAAGATATCCAATAATTTTTATGACTCATTTCAAAGTCTTTCACAATTTCTTCCTTCATGGAAAAGAAGGACTAGAGAAAAAGAAAACAAAAGGAAGGCTGAAAAATGTCCTTTACATGGAGGCCCAGGAGGAAGAGGAGAATGGGGATTTACATGAGTAGCTAATAATAGCTGCTTCCTCCAAGAGGAATTCCAAAAAGAATGTTAGAAGGTAAGGATAATATTCAACAAGAAAACAAACAAAAAAAGATGGTTTAAAATGTGACATGAAAGCCAGGTGTGGTGGCACACACTTGTAATCCCAGCAGCTCGGAAGGCTGAGGGAGGAGGATAGTGAGTTCAAAGCCAGCCTCAGCAAAAGCGAGGTGCTAAGCAACTCAGCGAAACCCTGTTTCTAAATAAAATACAAAACAGGGCTGGGGATGTGGCTCAGTGGTCGAGTGTCCCTGCGTTCAATCCCCAGCACCCAAAAAAACAAAAACAAAAACAAAACCCAACTATCTTTCTCTGCCTGCCTCTGCTCCTAACTCTGGAGAAAAGCACATATTGGGGTGACTTTGTGTCACTTTAGGTTTGTGAATTTCAGTCTTAATTAAGCCCTCAACATGCTTCATAATGTCCTGTTTCCCAACATATTCTCCACAATTACCATTTTAAGCCTTTTCTACTTTATTGAACCTTCAAAACTTCCATCTCCCTTCTCAACTACCCCCTTCACACTATTTGACACTCTTTTTTTTTGAGAAAGTAGTTCAGACTGAAAACCTCAAAACTTCTGCTCTTGAGCCTACACCTGCCTGCACCATCTACCTTTCCCTCCTGCTAGACTAGGGAGATGGCTTACCTCCTGTGTTCGAGGTTCCATGGCCTCTTGTCTTCCTAGAGTCTTGCATTGTTTATTACTTCTCTCTCCTATATCTCCAGTCTCTCTTTATCTGTTCCATCTCTTCCATTAACATTTATAAATAATCCAAATCTCACTTAAAAAAGTCTTGGGTTTCAAATTTTGAGACAGGGTCTCACTAAGTTGCCCAGGCTGGCCTCCAACTTGCAATCCTCTGCCTCCCCAGTAGCTGGAATAATAGGTGTGCCCCACCACACCTGAGTCCCTTATCTTTTTCTTTTAGCAATCAAAGTTTAAGACAGAATTAGCTGTTGCTGATTCAATTTTTTCATCTCTCATGTACTCCTCAAGCCATTCTAAGCCAACCTCAGCCTCCACCACTCCCCCAAATGGTGTCTCTGAAGTCACCCAGTGGTGCCTTGTTCCTAACTTGAGTGGACAGTCTCTAGTCCTACTTGATTCAGCAACAATCAACACTGCTGACCATTCTCTTTGCCTCTCTCATGTCTACCTTCCTTTGGCTTACATAGTTCACATTCTTCTGTTCACCTCTGAACATTCTGACAACTTCTCATAATTTTTCCTCACTTCTTCAAAGGATTCTTACATGTTGGACATCCATGGGGCTCTGTTTTCCTGAGCTCTCTTCTCAATTTATGCTGTTTCTCTGAATTTTCTCATCAATTTTGTACAAGGCTTCAAAGATCAGAATTTCTTAAAGTGTGATTCATGGACTGGTTTGAATCAGGCTCACTTCATGGGGGGATGAGGAGAAGATGGGAGGTGAGGGAAGGTATGTTAAAATGCCGATTCATAGTCCCAAAGAATTCAGGTGATATAGTCCATCTCTTTGAAAACTTCTTGGTAGATAAAATTAGTAAGTAATGGACCTTGAAGTGAGTAGGAGCTCACCAGATAGATAAGGTAGAAAAAGACAAACCAAAAAATAAGAACAGCATCTGCAAGGGTCTGTAGGCATAAAAGTATACAGCACATTTGAGAAAATTCAGTGTGATTGACACTGTGAGCCAAGAGTGAGGCTACCAGGGGAGGAAGAGCAGAAGGAAGAGCCAACTGTGAGTCCTAACAGCACAACTGATGGAGAACTTGTACACACCGTACTAATGATTTAAAGACACTTGTGGATCCTTTCAGTGACAAACTATTTACAATTGCTGTATTCCAATCAATGGATTTGAATTTTACAGTTGCCTTCAAGGATGGCAACTTGCCTTCAACTCGGGCAGTCTGGGAACTCAGTCTTCCAAGCTGCATTCTGTGAAGCTAGAGTGCAGTGTTTTGGGCAGCTCAGCATGCTCCCTTCCTCCCTTTGATGAAAGTCTCCATGCTTCTGGTCACACTCATCATAATTCATCTCCCACCAGGATTTTCTATATTGGAGCCAGCAATGAAGCGTCTTGCCTCTCTGGGCTGGGAGCTGGGAGCTGGGAGCTGGGAGCTGCGAGTCCTCATGATGGAGAGAAAAGTTGAGTGCAGAGACAAGCAGGGTGGATGGCATTGAGTTATAGTTCTAGAAGGATATATCTCCTGTACCCACCCGTCCTCTACTTTTTTTTTTCCCTTAAGGAGGTTGAGTTAGATTTGTCCCTTGTAATCCAAGCATATCTTGGTGGCTAAGAATGAATTTTGTAGAGACTTGGGTAGAAACCCTGACTCTGCCACTTAATAGTGAGACCTTTAGGAAAGGCACTAAGCCTAATGAGGCCCCAGTTTCCTCACTGATAAAATGAGTGTGTGATGTGGATGAAATGAGATTATGAACATAAACCACTCAGCACACCAAGTGCACTCAGTAAAATGCCGCTGTTACTAGGGAATGAAAGGGAAGAGCCGTTAGATGAACAAGAAGCCCCCTTCATCTCAACCACCAAATGCTCTGTCTCTGCCCCAAGTCTGGAATTTACTTTAAAATACAGCAACAAAGAAAAAAATAACCTTAATAACTGTTGGACAAATGGGAATTCATGGTGCTAGTCTCTTTAAAATTTTCATAATTTTGTTAAAAGAAAAAAAAATCTGTTGACACGATTATATGGGTTTTGTCGGTCCTGCCGATATAGTGAATTGCACTGATTTCTAAGCGTTGGACCAATCCTGCCTTCCTAGAGTGGACCCGGCTCTGTCATAAAAGTTGTTCTTCTGGGACGTAACTGCACCCAGCTTGCTAGTGTTCTGTTTGCGTTTCTTACAAGGTATATTGTGTGCCTGGTGCCCCTGTGGTATGGGAGCCAGGCGCTGGTGCTGGGGTTATGCTGAACTTAGAAGATGGTTCAATGATGTTTTCCTTCTTTTTTTCTACTCTATGCAGGAATCTGTGTGGGATTGGTGTTGTTTCTTCCTTAACTGTTTTGACTTGAGTAGTGATTAGTTTATTTTTAAATCTTTGATCTGTTAAGTCATCTTATGTACACTTTTTGATATGTGAAGACTAATTTTAGAAGTAAATGCTTTTTTTTTTCTTTTTTGCAGTGCTAGGGATAGAATCCAGGGGCTCACACATACTAGGCAAGGGCTCTCTCACTGAGATATATCCCCAACCCCTAAAAATAAACATTTGAAGAAATAAAGTGTGGGGTGGCAGTCTTTCTTTTTAATTAAAGTGTATTACTTAGTGAAGGGCAGGAGAACTGCTTCACCTCAATGCCTGGACCATGAGCCCCACCTCTGGCCTGGGTTCAACCCCTTAACACATCCTTTGGTCATTATCACCATCATCACTGGCACTTGCTAGGCAGAAGTGATTGCCAGGCACCATCCTGGGTATACTGCATAGGTCATTTCCTTTAATCATAGCCAACGGTCTATGAAGTAGCTACCAGCATTAATTCTCACATTCCAAAAGAGAAAGCCATGTGCAGAGTCCAGGTCTGAACCCTAGTAGTTTGACTACAGAGAGTGTGACCATCCATATATGCCACTGCCATGTGGAGGCAGCATGGCCTGGTAGAAATGGTAAAAAGACAATCCAGGTTCCAATCCCACCTCTGCCTCTTAGGACCTGAATTGAAGGACACAGACTATTCACCAGCTTATAAGGTTCATGTGTCCTAATATTCTGCTGAATCATTAGATGAATGATTTCATGAATATTCTATAATTCTATTATCCATCTCATTGTCAATCAAACTCCTTGTCATGTGTGGTCTATGTTCATCTAACTGCATAAATCTCCATTATAACCAAATGTTCTCATTTCTCTATAACTTCTAGAATAAATCATTTGCTTTCACAATGAAACTCAGATATTCTCCTAAATTTTTACCATATGAATTCCTTTTAAATCTATTTTCTTCTTATAAAGCAATATTCTCCAGGGTTTGAAAATATTCCTGTCTTCACCCTACTTTTCACTTAATTTCAGTAGTGTTCAGTACAGAGTCTGACACACCATGTAAGTATGCAAGTGATTTGTTGAATGTAGATAAAAATAAATCCCCAAAGATTTAAAAATCAAAGCATCAGACAAATATAACTTTTTAGGAGACTTCAGTTGTTGAAATACATTAACTCTTACAGCACAAACACAGTATTTACATTTCAAGTTCTTTTTACAAAATGTATGCCACTGTGGAAGAATACTGTTGAGATCATGATCTAAAATACCTGTCATCTAAAATACCTGTCAAAGTTGAAAAAGGACTCATGGAATCAGGTCTCCCCAAATCCAATGTATATTGATATAACAAAACATGGCTGAATGTCAGGGTTTATCCCAGACATAAAATATACTAATCCTCAGTGGTTAGCCAATGTTGGCTTATGGACCAAATCTAGCTGTTGGCCTGTTCTTGTATAGCTGCAAGCTAAACACAGGGTTTACAGTTTTAAAGGACTGCTTAAAAAAATAAAAACAACAATTAAGAACAATATGTAATAGAGACATTTGTGTCCTGCAATTATTTACTATCTGGCCTTTTACAGAAAGAGTTTGTTGACCCCTGCTTTATACAAAACCAATTCAGAGAAAGAGAGCTACTGGAATATACTGATGAGTATTAAACTAGACACCAAGGTACTGTGCCTATGCCATCAGCACTACTCATTTCTAAAATGAGGCACTTTTGTTTGAATATGTACATTTCCAAAACATAATTATATCTGGTAAGTAGCACTGCTACTTAACTCTAGCCCTTTGTAATTAGGCTTGCACACAAAATCACAGTATTCTTAAGGACTAAAGTAAACAAGCACAAAATATTTCTGATGTCAGTCATTGAGCTCTTCAGTAGTTATTAGTGATTTAAGACCACTTACACATTAATAAAATCAATAATTTGGATATTGCCAATAGGAAATGATATTAACTGCATTATTTAAATAGCATCTATAAAATCATTTTTAGACATCTTGATTCACTTTTTTCAGAAGCAAGAATAATTAGTTAACTTAGTAGCTACTTATTGGAAAAATGGGAAATGGAAAAAAGAAAAACGGAAGTGCAAAACTATAGAAAAATGCTTTGGAATGCAAAGATGGGGGTCTCTCAGCAATTGCTCCCAAGCTGGCCTGGGCTTCTCTCTTAGCTTGCAATGGCTACTGATGGAAATTAGCAGCGTATCAGTGAGGCTTTCTATAAAAAGATGACAGGTCCATGAGCAAATGCTTTAGAAGTAAAATCAGTTCAGAGCTGTTCCACATCTAAGTTTTCGGAATTGATTGAATAATTCCTGGGCAGTGGGCTATATTCATGCTACAGCACAGTATGGTTCTGAATGTTCTCCCTTCTTTGGGCCAACCTGGCTACACATCACATCACAAAGACACTTCAGTGATGCCGAGTTTTAAATGCTCAGTAGATTCTGAGGTAGGTGATATTCAAACGAAGATCTTCTAGACCCTGATTCGATCAGGACTGGCTTCTTTGTTTATCCTCCTCCTGGGAAATACCTTCCGCTTAAGAGCAATTAACTAAATGAGGGAAGACAGAAAATAAATTTCAATTTGCCATACTGATGAAAGGGTGTGAGTGCATCAAACTTTCTGAGAGCCATTTGTCCTTAATAATTTCCATAGTTTTACATGTAAAAAAGTCAAAAAACAAGTTTCTTCATTCCTCTTGAAAACAAAAGCAAACTTTAATTTTGTAGGATCAATATGCGAAGGTATATGTCCACAAAGACACCCAAGAAGATTAAAATTATTTTGACCCACACTTGATTTTCTAAAACCCATAACTACAGATTTTTGTATACCCATTACCAGGCATATTTATTTTCAAGATTTCTGTTTGTCAAGTCTTTCCACTAAAGGAAATTGACTCTATTTAACCAGTAAGACACTCTCTGGGTTTTAATATGACTGTAGTTGTAAGAGAATTTTTAAAATACACCTATATTAAAAATCCTATTGACAGTTTTTTCTATACTTAACAAAAATCATTTGAAAATAAAGATAATACCTAATTTATGAAAAAGTTGTAATACAAAAATTCTTTTATAAATTAGTAGCTTAGAGCTTGGAATAAATAGTACATTTGTCCTTATAAACACAGTTACCCATGCTATCATTGAAACAGAAAATGTCACCACTACTATAATAAAGTTTCAATAATCATCCACAAGAATGGAGTCATAATTAGAATAAGATCTATTCCGTGCTTATATAATTATATCAAAATGAATTCTACTGTAATGCATAACTAAAAAGAACCAATAAAAATAAAAAAATAAAAAATAGCCCCAATGGGGGAAAAAAAAACCCAAACAATGTTCTTTATGGTTTCCATTTGGGATCCCTATTGTTTACTTTGCCTCCCTCTCCCCTGCCATATAGAGCCAGTTACTGCTTCCATGGGAGGCTGGAGCAGGGCTTTGCCCAGACATGCACCACTATGGTTTAGTTGATACACCAGGATTCTGAGCAGAGGAAGAGGCAGCATTGACTGGTTTGTTGGTCTGGCTGGTAGGAGCAGCAGGGAGCAGGAGTTTGATTCAAGTAGCTAGAGAACAGGGTAACTAAGCAAGGAAGGGAAGGGAATCTTCCTTTCCTTTCTCCCTTCTGCCTCTCTCATTCTGTTCAGGGCTTTCTGCTGGTATAAAAGAACCCAGGAAAGACTGACCCTCCTGTTTCCTTCTATTGCCCCCTAGTGGCTCCTTTCAGCCCAGCTCCCTCTTTTTTCCCTATCCTTGGAAGCTTAGAGCAGACACATAAATCTCTCAATGGACTCCTATTCCAAAAGTAGGTAGTCCTTTTTGAGGTTTTCTTCCCTAAGGCTTTTACCTGCCAGGAACAATGGCAACAAAAATATCAGGAACAAAATATACGATCCTGAAGATGGATAAGGATTAAGTTGCCATCCTGCTTACCTCTCCAATCTCCATTTCCTGAATTTCCTTCCATCAGTGGCAGGAAGCTCAGTGGTTTATTCTAAAGCTCTCAATTTTTAGGCACCTCCTTTCTCTTGGTCCAAGTAAACTTACTGTACATCTCCTCTGAATGACAGCTAGAAAAGGTCACTCAATAATCACCTTGATCAGAGGTTGAGGTGGGGCTATTTGCTTCACACAAGTTAGGTCACCCCAGTTGCCATTCTCCTCCTCCAATTCTTTTTCTTCAGAGCATTTCATACCTGCAGCCTAATAAGGGTTCTCTTATCCCTTTCTTTTTACCCCTCCTTTTTCTGGGCCTACGCATCAAGGAAGCTGAGAGTGGGCTCAGAGGTAAGCCCAGGGGTAAAGAGGTGAAAAGAGCAGAGGGGGCGGGGAGAGGGGAACCCAGAAATTCAAAGGAAGTGTAAGTGGGAGGCATATTACCAGTGTGTGCAGAACACACAGACTCGGAGGTATCTGAAGAGAAGATGCTGAGGCCACTTCAGGGAATTTAAGAGAAAGGAGGAAAAGCAAGAGACCCATAAAAACTAGCATCAGATGAGGATTCTAGGTAGGTTTTGGTTAAAATTAAGTAGAGTTTTTAAGTTTTAGCCTGACATATAAAAGTTAATCCACTGAGAGCCAGGTAAGAGGAAGACAGGTAATAGATCTGGGAAATATATGAGTAAAAAGCTATTATACTGACTGCCTGAATGTTATGAAATATATTTCACATATTGACATACGTGCTATAAGCTAAGAGAAGAATTTAAAATGTTCTAGTTGTGACTTTACATTATTTTATAGAAGACTCAGATGATAATGTACTAAGAAATACTAATACCTATGTAAAATATATAAAACTTACCTGTTCAGCAAAAAATGAGAACACAGTAAATATAATCAAAGTTGCTAGTACACAATGGGTCCAAAATTTCAATTTGTCTCGATATGCCCTCCTGTTCAGATAGAAGAAATAAAATATGTACCTCTGTATATGGCTTCACTGTCATTACTTAAGAGTACTTTATGTACTAGTTTTCCAAACAATGCTGTGAAATGCAAAAACATTGTTTACAGGCAATGCTAAAATGTTAACACAACATACAGTTCCAACATGACTTCAGATTAGTTACTGTGGTATAAAATACTAACTAGATTACTAGAAAGTTATTCAAGCAGGAGAGAAGACTTCAAAAGAAAATTGTGGTATTCAAACAAAAGCACTCTTTAATTCACTTTCATTTGTTCATCCTCACCTAAAAATTGAACGCTTTTTTCCAGTGCCGGGGATAGAACCCAGGGCCTTTTGCATGCTAGGTAAGCACCCTACTACTGAGCTATATCCCAGTCCCCTATAACTGTAGTTTCACAAAGAAATTATACAGCAAATAACACGTAAAAGAAATTTCACTTCTCTAAAATAAACATATATGTATATATGCACACACACACTTTCATATGAAAAATGAGATTTTACCATTCCTGCAGCTCATGCATATGAAGGAAACGGTTTCGATATTCTCTTGGCAGCTCAAATTGGGAAGGTATGGGAAACATGGATTCATAGAAGTCCCTGAGAACAGCCTTCACTGTCTGGGCATCTTTATGATTGTGGTCAATGTTGTCATTCAGGCAAACAAACTTCCTGAAATAATAGAGAGCCAGGGTTAAGGGTCATCATGAACTTGACCCTGACCTGACAAACTGAAGCATGTGGATTCCAAATGTCATTCATCCATGTATTTATTATTGAACAATGAACCCAGGGCCTTGCACAGATAGAAAAGGGCTCTTCCACTGAGCTACATCCCAAGCCCTTTCTATTTTATTTTGAGATAGGTGTCACTAAGGGCTGACCTCCAACTTGTGATCCTCCTCTTCAGCCTCCCAATTGCTGGGATTATAGTTGCCACCATGCCTTGCTCAATCTGCTGATGACTTTGGGGAAGTAATGTTCTGTAAAAATTTCCTCCAGAAATTCCTCATCTGTGAAATAAGAGAACTGGGGTAGATAATCTTAAAGATTATCTGTTTTCTGGCTATGGTAGTAAAATAATGATTTCCATTAGTGTATCCTGACTGGAATATTCTGTCAGCATCTTAGAAAAAGAGTTATTAAGTACCTAAAGCCAAATTCTCTGAACTGATGGTTGCATTATGAATGGTCATAGAGATAACTAAGATAGACATCATGCCTTATAGCTATAGAGTCTATGAGTTAGGTCATTTTTGAGGCCAGCCTCAGCAACTTAGTCTTATATCAGAAGGCTAGGTGTTACTCAGTGGTAAAGTGCCCCTTGCTTAAATACTCAGTGTCAAAAAATAAAAAAAAAAAAGTGGGTCCAAAGACAACACTTGAAATATATTTAATGAAATTTGTAATAAAGCCTTCAGATCTAAATACCAATTCATGGAAAATACAGGGGATATAAGAACACGTTAAACAACTAAGAAATTATTAGAAAAGCAGTGTAGGAAATTTACAGAACACAGAATCAGATCTCTTCATATAAGCTCTCGCCCTGGTCATAACTTATATAGTTTAGAAAAGAGAAATGAAGGAGAAACCTATAGATTTAGCTGTAATGAGTTTATCTGATACCACTTCAACAAACTTAAAAACACATATAAACACTTATGAAAGATAGTGGAGAAAGGTGTACACTGACCAGATAGTTGACATTAAGAAATCACTATTGTGAGCTGGGGTTGTGGCTCAGTGGTAGAGCGCTTGCCTCATATGCGTGAGGAACTGGGTTCGATCCTCAGCACCACATAAAAATAAATAAATAAAATAAAGATATTGTGTCTATTTACAACTAACAAAAATATTTTTTTAAAAAAAGAAATCACTATTGGTTTTTATAGTGAAAATGGTTATTGCAGTTATATTTTTAAAAATCCTTATAGTTTAGACATGTGTACTAGACAATGTACTGATAAAACAATATGCTGAATGAGATTTACTTAAAATTAACTCAGGAGTGGTGGTGGAATGGGTCTATTTAGATAAAATGAGCAAATATAAAATGATTCTTGTTGAAGATGAGTGATATATGAAAGTTCACTCTACCATGCATTCCCTAAATTTGGGGATTTCTTTAAATCAAAGGATACTCAAGAGCTGTATCAAAAGCCTTGATTGTATCTTAGATTTAAAATACACATGGACAGGCTGTAGCTCTCAGAGGAATCTGGAGGCAACTGGGAAATTGAATAATGGCAGTCTATTAGAGGATCTGTTCATCACTGTTAAAGTTTTTGAATGTTATGGTTGTGGTCTTGTGGTCTACAGATGAAGCCAGTGCAGCAGGAGAGTAGAAGAGCTGAGAAGCCAAAGCAAAGCTGAAGGCTAGACCCTGCCTACCCCAGACTCTGTTAAAGGCATCAACATATCCTGAAGCTCAAGTAGTTGAATATTGATTTTCCATGCCCATCTGAAAGAGAGCCCTCATAAAAGTAAAATAAAACAAAATAAACAAAGAGTTAAAAATAATGCATCCAGAAACACTGGGGGAGCTAGGTCTGGCAACCACTGTCAAGGATGGCTGGCTTGCCATCTTTTGACTAAAGCCCTGTACTTTCAAGTGCCACAGAGATGGCTATGGTTTCTTTCACTCAACCATTTTCAAACTAGCACAGAGACACAAAAGTGTAGGTTAAAATTCAAAACAGTAAATTTTCACATCAGTCCTATGAATCACTAGTGACCAAGAGCAAAATAGAGGGAATTCTATATCTCAATCCAAACAGGTTCTAAAGACTAAAGTTATCTTTTAAGAAGTAGAGCAGTGAATCCCAGGTGGAGGAATATACAGCATGTAGCAAGAGACTCGCAAGCTGGGTATTCATCATTAGGGCTTGTGGTGCACTTGTGAGAAATATTTTGTAGAAAATGAATATTTTCTTGGGTTCCTGAAGACACTAAATAAACACTAAAGATATTTTTTTTTTTAATTTTTTTTTAGTTGTTGATGGACACAATGTCCTTATTTTATTGCTTTGTATGTGGTGCTGAGGATCGAACCCAGGGCCCCACGCATGCGAGGCAAGCACTCTACCGCTGAGCCACAATCCCAGCCCTAAAGATATTTTTAATTTTCTCAAAATTCCAACATCTTTCCCCTTCCTCCCCCCGAAGAAGAATGGATTTAAAAAATAAATATCATCATGTCTAGAAATTATACATCTAGAAATGTATACATCTAGAAATTATACATCTCTGGTCATTTACAATTAAGATTCCAATTCAAAGGAGGCAAAACTGAAGACTTTCAAAGGCATTTAAAAGACTCAGAAGTAGGGCTGGATAGGGCTCAGTACCTCCCTACCATGCAAGAGGCCCTGGGTTCCATTCCCAGCACTGCAAACAACAATAACAACAACAACAAACCCCTCTGAAATGAGAAGTTATTTATTTTATAAGCCAAGGTTTCCCCTTGCCTCCAAAGTTAAAACAAACAATTTAAAAAATGCAAATTTTAACTAATGTTTTCCTCATGGTTAAAAACTGCTTTACTGGTGATGATCAGTACTGGTCAATAAATGTTGATCCTCAAAGAAGAGCTCAGTTACTTATCAGATGACTGGTCCACAGAGAGCTGAATGAAGCTGAACTGAGTAACTACTGAGAAGACTGAGGTCAACCCTGCTCCTTGGGAGATGAAGCCACAGCCAACTGATATACAGCACTGCTGTTCCACCCACTGTAGAATCATGGTGGCCCTGTGTGGGAGGTTATCAGCTACCCTCACTCTTCAGATGCACTGGAATTCCATTATTCTCCTGAAATGGCTTTTGTTTCTCTGGAACTTTATATCACAATGCCTGTATGAAGCAGTGCTGAGGGTCCTCTGGACAATCTGACAAAAACCCAGCAGGTTTTGCAGCACTCTGGCTCAGTTTCTGCCTACCACTCATGATAAATGAATGGCAGGCAAATTTTAACTAATTTTTATCAAACTCACCAAAACAACAGTTAGGGTCAGGCTGAATTTCAAAGCTTATGTAAACTTCAAAACGTATTCATCTCAAAGAATAGCTGGAGTTTATTGGATTAATTTTCACATAAAATTGATGGTAGCATTTCTTTGTCCTTGAAAGTTCATCTGAACTTCACTTTGAATTGTGAACATAAAGCTAACCACCAAAACAACTCCTCTGGAGGCAGTCATTTAATAATCCTGCGGGTGCCAGAGGCCTGGTCTCACCCCCACATCACAGTCTGCCCTTTAATTTCAATGAGCAACTCACGGGGCCCACTCCTGGGAGTCCAGGCCAGCCCCTCTGTATGGTGTTCCATCTCAATATGCCACTCCTACCTCTCAGTCAAGCTCCAGCTCAAAACACTACCTCCGCCATTAGGCCTTTCTGTCTGTTCCAAACTGAAATAAGTTCACCTCTTCTCTCTGGTCCTATTGCCCTTCAGTCAAGTTTATTTGCACAATTAAAAATAATTTAAAAAAATCAGTACCTGGGGTTTTTTCTTATGTCATCCAACTGGCCAACCACATGAGAAACATTGGTACGAATCATTTTAAAGGCAATCTCTTCTTCTCCCATAATTTCAAACCTAATGATCAAAACATATTTAAAGAAGCTAAATATTTATGTGGATATGAAAAATAAAATTTCAATACAAAAAGCATTTTTTAAAACTTTAGTGGACTCAGCATCCACAGAATGACTGGATCTTTCGGTATTACTAAAGACAACAATCTTACATAAATTTTAAAAGAATGCTTAAAAGAAAAAAATATTGAACGAATTATGAAAATGTCAGACCTTTGTAATTAGGGTTAAAACTAAACAAAGAGAAAATGTATGTACTACTCACCTATATTTGTTTTTGTCCTTATATGCTTTGTGGATTTTGTCAGTTACTGGTTTACAGTTGGTTACTAGACTTTTAGTGACTGGTGGCTGTGAGGAAATACAACAAGGTCAGATGTTGCATCAGGGATGAGACAGGGTGAGGTGAGGTGCAGGGTGAGACACTCACCTAAGGGGCAAAATGTAAAGGGTATCTTATATTCACTGAGAAGAATATTTTCATGCAATATTAAAAATAATCATGTTCGTATACTTCAAGCCTGCTGGTTAGTCAACTGTTTTTTGCAAATAAAGTTTTATTTTAATATGCATTATACTATATTATGTTTAAAAAAATCTTAGAAAGAAAATTCTAACCCCAAATAAACTAATGTTTAGAAATTATAACCTATAGTTATAACCTATAGAAGTATAAAGTGATTATAGTTCTATATTCATGTAGAACTAGTCTATTTGATATTTGCAAACTAACTTGTGATTTTATAGTCTAATTAGAAAATATTTCCTTTATCCTGCATGTAATCTGTTAATTATAGTAAGGAAGCCTATGCCTTGGATGAGTTCACTCAAGTAATGTTAATTAATGCTGCCAGTATAACTAATACTTATGTCTTAAACAGTTTGTATGCATGAGCCTCAAGACTAAATTATAATCATTAGCAAAGCAGCCTTATTTAATTTTTGGCTCTCAAAGGATATTTGCTGATTCTAAATTTCACGTCAGAAATTTGGCAAACATAAAATAATATTCTGCTAATGAAAGAAGATGTATACATTTCAAAGGGAAATTGAAATCTGTCAATAATCTCTCACTTTGGCCATCAAGAGGCAAGATGAATATCTGTTTTCTGGGTGCTGGTCATCTTTCCTTAGAGAAGAACACATTTCTACAAGTTTTATACAAGTGCAAGGATCTGGTAATGGAAAAGTCATATTAGAAGTTTTACAAGAGAAAGAAGGACACTAGGACTGGGAATGTTGGAGATGTGGTTCAGTGGTACTATGCTTGCCTAATGCATAAGGCCCTGGGTTTGATCCACAGCACCACAAACAAACAAAAACAAAAACAAAATAAAACAAAAGACAATGATGGAAAGAAACATTAATTAAAGGAAGATATAAAAATGGAGGTGGATGGAAAGAATAAAACAGGTTGGGTGGATTTTGAGGGAAGTGAGTGGCCTCTCAGTACGACACTCGATCATCCCAAAGAAACTGAAGACCAAAGAGGATAGGGTTAAGGAGAAAGGCCGAGGGGGATGCAGTTTAGAAGTCCTGAAGCCTTTCGTCTTTCCATCTCTTCTATCTTAGCCATACTCAGGGGTGCCTATAAGGAAGATAAAGGAAAAGACAGGGTAGCCTGAAGCACCCAGATGCCTACTTCCCCTCTCAATGAGAAAAGGTGCATACACCCAGATCCCTGATAATAGATAGAAATTTAGTTATCTTGACAAATACATAGATGTCTACTTTTTTTCTTTAAACCAGATCACTGACTCCTCTATGATTCAGAGTTAACTGTACTAGGTTAGGGTTTAGAGATTTGTTTTCAGAAAACACAAAAGAGTTATTGTTTTAAAAGTTCTATAACTGAGAATGTGCATACTAATTTCTAAAACCTTGATTTTATTCTCTCTGGAGGCAGAAAAAACACCTACCATGATTACATGTATACCATTTTCATGATTAAGAACATACTAGCAAACAATTACTAACATTTATAAAACAATCTATAGAGTTTACAAAACCTTTTTCCACAAACTTTAAGTACTTTATTTTTCTAGACTATATCAACCGTCCAGAAGAAACCCCAAAGCACACCAGTGAGCTGTTATCCTCTCACCAGCATGACTGCTGATCAGCTGTGCCTGAGGCCTACCGTGAACCCACACCCCAGAACTACTCTCATTCTCTACCTGCTGGTTCCTATCTGCTTACCTTGCTGGAGTGAATCCTTTGTGGCTGACACTGAATCTTGCTCTACTGATGGCAACTTCACTGACTTTGTAGTTTTAACTTTTAGAGTACTTAGAGAATTGGCTTTTAATTAGCACATATCTGCATACCTGCCCAAGTAATATGCTAACCTGACCTACATGTGCATGATCGCTAGTACTTACGCTTGGTCTAAGTGCCCCCACAGCTGCTGTTCCACCTCTCTCATCAATGGCTGCCACTCACCACACTGCTTCTCCTTGTGAACAAGCTTCCACTAGGCTCTCTGAACACATGCATGAGAAACAGCTCCTGACAGGCACACCAAATGCTAAATGAATAGTTCACTTCTTTAAGGAAGAAGATTCTTAACTGATTTTATAACTCTTCTCTATAGTTATTTACAAGTGTCTGATCTGTAGTCACTAATAATAACTTATATGTGGCTTGAAAATTTGCAAGACTAAATTTTTTTTATATATCCTTTTATTTATTTATATTTTTAGTTTTAGATGGACACCATATCTTTATTTTATGTTTGTTTTTATGTGGTGCTGAAGATCGAACCCAGTGCCTCACGCATGCTAGGCAAGTGCTCTACCACTGAGCCACAACCCCAGCCCCAAGACAGTAAATTTTAAAATAACATTTTCTTATATTTATGAAAGCAAAAGCTATTCATTATAGAAAATACCAGAAGAAAAGGACATTAAAACCTACCTGTGATTTCACCTATTGTCATTAGGGGTATGTGTGTTTATGTTTGTGTAGGGTGGCTGTATTTGGGAGATTTTCATAGTTCAAATCATACTGTACATATGGTACTAAGCATTTTCACCACCTAATTTTATATTGTAAGCATTTTTCCATATATCAGTAAAAATTAACTGTAAACAATTTGTCAATGCCTGTATTATACCCTTTTGTCAATTCTAAGATGCACTTTTTTTTTTTTTATCTTTTTAACTTCTATGAAGTGCATCTTACAATCAACAGTCCTCCAATCACTTCAGCCAAGTGGCCTTCCAGTGTAGCTGTGTGCAAATCATTCACTAGTCCTACTGGTCAAGACTGAGAAAGTGCCAGCTCTGGTCCATTCGACTGCTATTTTCTTGGCTAATGTTAAACCTCCTGATTGTTCTCCCTGGCCAATGAGAATGCTCTGGGGCTATGTGTGGCCATTCTCAGTGTCAGGGACATCTGTCACGGAATATATGCAACTGATCTGAATATCAGCTTATATACTCATGGGGTAGGAAAGATTCCAAAGCAAGATATAAATAATTCTGTATTATATGTGCTACTACTTTATACCAAATACTTAAATAAAGAGAGCCTGCCTCTAATTCTTGATGTGCTCTACAGAAATGGTATAACTAACACCTGATTGAAAGCATACATAAGAGAAACTCAGGCCACTTACCAGATTAGGATCATAGTACGCTTCCTGAGTTGGGGGAATGTGGTTTAGCTGAGTGACATTAGCAGGTAGTGTTTTTGAGCAATTTATTAACATGTGTTCCAGACCTGTCAAGTCCTAAAAAAGCAAAATAAATATATAAACTTGTTATATACATTATAAGTAAAGATTAGGATTTAAAAACAAAAATCATGTAAAAGTCTCTATAAAAAATGGTTTCCATACTATCCTTATAGACAGTTTAAATCTGATTCTTAAGCATAAAGACACCCTAAAAAAAAAAAAAGAATGAAAATGCAAACATAAATATTTCATCCTCATCTCAAAGTGGAACATACTGGCCTGAGACACACAGTTTATACAAGATAGTCCAGGGATCACGAGAGGAGATACCCTGTAATTCTCCATTAGTGAGTTTCCTACTCCCTGGGCTACAGGACGCCTTAATGGAGGAGCCTGGTTGAGTTCATGAGTCATCTATGCCTAAAGGCCCTGAATGAACTTGCCTCAAGAATGTTACAGAAGGTACCTACTCTCTAGCTCTTCCCCAGATAAAGGGAAGAAAATCTCTACTAAAAACCTACAGAAAGTAATCTCATTAAATATGAACTTCAAAACTGCTTTTAATTCTGGCACCTAAGACCAATTAGTTATGAAATCCACACTGAATATTAAGAATTAATTTTACCTGAATTAAATCAAAATATATAGCAGAAAAAGAGACTATTAGAATTACAATTTTTATTTAAAGTGTCACAAAGTTTAGACTAAAACAATACAAGACCTGCAAACTTAAAGGAAGATCATGAATTCTGGTAGCCAGTGTTCGGATTTCTCTGTCAGACAAGACACCAGATTGGTCCGTGTCAACTTCATCAAAGACTTGAGATATATTCAGTGGCTGAACTGCACTCATGAGATAATAAAAATAAGAGAAGGCAAACTGCATGTCCTCAGAATGACGCACTTTGTGAAACGATGTCTTGTCAAATTCTTCAGGGAACCTGTCCAAACATAACATAGAATGAGCTCTGGATCGTAAAAGTATATATTGTGGTTAGCATCTGAAAACATAGAATCTTTTTTTTCCTACTTATTAAGATAATATCCTTAAAAATACCAGTCATAGAATATTAAAGCTATAAATTTTGCACAGTGAATATGCAAATTTCAAGCATCTTTAGCTCTGAACATAGGCAAGTAACTCAAACACAAGCAAGACTTACATATCCTGCAGTTCTTGCATAACAATTCGGTCAATCATGTGAGGCATGTGTGCAGGGACTTTCCGAGATGTGAATCCAAACTTGCTATTTAAAATTTTATTTACATATCGAAGTGAATCTGCAAACGTATCTTTTAGTTGCCTCCCAGTATGTTTGCTATCAGTAAAGTATGCCAATTGTGTCTTTAATGACTCTTCTTCCTGAAAGGAGAATTCCACACAATTTAGGATTATGCTTAGTGCAAAGTGAACTTTCTTAACAAGAGGTAAAAGCACTGAAATTCCCAACACTGGCTTGAGAACAATAGTTCTGTGAAAGAGTTTATGTGGTATTCTTGAAGGACTAGTCATTGATCATGAGATTTTGAAGCCAATTCATGGAACATTTAGAAAATTGATGTACATATAAATTTGGCAGTACTTTCAAGATCAAGCTATTTTGTGCTGACGTATCAAAGCAGCAAGTAATTGAGTTTTGAACATAAAGACTAGGAAAAAATTTGCTTTCACACATAACAATGTTAACATTATAAAATCAAAACCAGAGAGGCAAAATTAAATGGGCAAAAAAATTGGCAAGGAATTCAAAGACATTACAGAAAAGGAAATATTTTTGCCTCTCAAACCGATAAAAAATCAGTAAAGAAATGAACATTACCTGGTGTTGGTTAGCCTGTGGAGCAACAAATACTCCAATATGCTGCTTGTTCCAATGTGAAGTGGTGCAACATTTTAGGATATATTTAAAGTTTATAAGAAACCAGATACATTAACCTAGTTACCTACAGAAATAAAAATTTACTCAAGTGTAAGATATGTATGTACAAGTATATTCATTGCAAAGCTATTTGTAATTGCAAAACATTGGAAATAATTTGCAGCCATTAACACGAACAATGGCAGTGACAGGCATAGTTTGCCTGCATACTAAATCAAAAGGCAACTCCAGGGAACTATATTTAATTTCACTGCTGCAAAACAGAAATGATATAGCTTATATATTTGCATAGCTACAGAAAAACATTAGGATACCCATCAAACTATGAAGAATGGTTGTCTCCAGTGCAGAGACTGAGGAATGAGCACCTTCTGCCCTTTTTAATGGTATATTTTTGCACTGCTTGCAATTTTTAGCACTGGCCTACAGCAGTGTTTTTGTAAATTTTTTATTTTTTATTTTTAAAAAAGGAAAGAGGAAAAAGTGTGAAAAATAAACACAGGCAAGAACTTGGCAGTCCTTCACTTAATGATCAGTAAGTAAATACCTAACAGAAAACAAGATACTTCATGAAAACACTGAGAAATGAGACACAGTTCCCCCTTCCCCCTCTTCCTCCCAGCATTAGTGGCTCTGCCTCTTCACTACCCATCCTGGATCATGTGACTATTCGTGGTCTGTCAACTGCTGGCGGAGGTTGGGGGGACTTCCTCCTGGATGCTGTTTCCCATACCTTAACAGAGCTAAGCTTTCCCTTTAGACTCCTCGCCCAGAATCTCAACCAAGATACTTATCTCATTGCTACACTATCCGCTCACAAATCTGTCATTCCTACTGCTCTGCAGGTTTCCATAGGTAGCAACCATGCACTAGTTGTCTTGTATTCCCCAGCACTGAGTACTGGGGTGGCAACTGGGAGATGAACAAAGGATGCTACAGCTGGAAGCTATGGCACAAGGGAAGAGCACTCGACTTTTAGTTTTGGCTCACGCTGACTTCCTGCTGTGATGTTGAAGAAGCTAAGGAACTTATATGAAACTCAGGTTTTTCTTTCAGTAAAGCTGGAAAAACATCAACTCTGCCATGCTAAGTAAAAACAAGATGCCACTCTGTTCTCCTTCCTCAGGGTATGTCCCTTGCTAAATTCCTTCCTCATACTACGGCAGTTTCCCAAACTAAAATGAGAGTAGCAGTAATAAATAGTTTTGTAAGTACAGTTTCTGGGAAAATTAAATCAAATCATGTAAGAAAAGCACTTAGCTTAGTGGCTGGCACAAGGAAGTATTGAATAAATGTAGCTATTATTATATTATCACTTACAAAGTTATTTATTCTTCCTGAGAAAGATGAAGAATAATGCAGGATCTAACTTACATCAAGAAGATCTTGGAAATACTTTTTTTTCTCCCAAGGCAAAAAGCCCAGGTAAGTTCCTATGAAATACTGCAGCTTTCTTCCAGGTAAAGCCTCATTAGCATCTAGGAGATCTTTAGCATCTTCCTCCATTCTGTTTTTCTCTTCTTCTTTCCCTGTGATTTTCTTTGTCACATGGATTTCTGGTGGAATAATCAAGGATGAAAGCTTTCCTTTAGACACATTCCCGCCTATTTTTTGGGTCTGAGTTTCCACTTTATGTCTTGCTTTGGTCTCCAAGAGGAGTGATGAATTCTTATCCTGGTAGTTCACTTTTACTGTCCCTGATGGAAAAGTTGACCCGTGTAACCTTTGAGGACCTCCTAAGATGTTTAGGCTTTCGTGAGCAGGTTTTTCTGGTGGGGCTTCCAAATTGTCTTTTATTTCATTTGTTACAGTAGCTTCACTTTTTACTTTATTATTCTGTAAATTCATCAAAAATGGTTTCAGCAAGGCTAACTTGGACAAATTGTATCCTTTCAAAGTGATGTCTCCTTGTTCCAGTTGCAAGTCCAAGTTGCTGAGACTCCATTGGACCTCTTTTGGAAGGAGTGAAATATTTACCAGGGGAACTTTCACCTCTTCTTGGAATCTTCCTATTTGGTTAACATCCTGTCTCTTGACCTTTGGAAAGCGTTTTTCTTCAGGAATATCCTCAAAAAGAATTTCTGCCTCTGGAAGAATTGTTATGGGGCTATCCAAATTTTCATAAGACTTCTGGGTTGTAGCATTCACTTTGGGTCCTTCCCTTGTGTCCACCTCTACTATTAGCTGGGTTTTGAACTCCTCATCATTTTTGTTTTGAAATGTGATGTTAAAATGTATTGTGGTTGCATTCATTCCACTGTGCATTATGAGGTGGATGGTTTTCCACTTATTGGCAATAGAAGCATGTCGAATTATGGGGTTGTCACTATAGGCACCTTCAACTCCTCTTTTGGCTATTGCTGCGAAGCTGAAATAAGGCAGGTATTCACCTTTTGGAATAACATAGTGAGTCCGGTTTGGAAGAAGAGTTACTTTATATAATTCATGAAAATGATCTAGAGGAAAAAGCATAAACGAGATTCTTTTTTAAAACCTAGGCATTTTTTATTCCTCTTTCTTTAATTCTTTGGGTTTGAGTTTCTACTTTTCAAGAGTGATCAGAAATTCTAATACAATAGCTACTGGTATGCAGCTTATTTTACTGAGACAATCTCAATAATTTACATGGTATGCTGACCCTGACTCATCTTAGACATTTGGCATAGTTCCTGTTCTTAACAACAAATTCCAAATGCCACTTTCCATCTCTCTGTCTACTTGAAGGAAAAAAAAAAGCTTTCTCACAAAATGACTCATTAATAAGCTATTGCCAATATTCACATCATCCTTATTTAATGAATTACTGACCTGCTCTTATTGTTTCCAAATTAAACATTCAGTATGTTAAAAGAATGTAAATTGTAAAAGAAATGATAATCTTAAATGTCAACTGTTTTCTAAAGATCTGTGTCCTTCTCTTACATTTAGCTTACAACTAATTTGTATCCAAAGCTGGAAAAGGAAACACAGAGATTAATTACTTAAAATAATAATAACCACTCCAAAGCCCTTATACTTGTCCATGATTTACCCTTTTATTTTTAGTATGTCTTTATGGCAACAAATGTACCTTGCCCACAGTCGCCAGCATCAAACCCACACGACAAGACGTTGCAGGCTTGGTCACAGAACTTATCAGCGAGCCAGGAATTTGCACATCCTTGATTACAGTAAGAGACACTGTTTATTCCTCCACCGAACTGCCAGGGCTGTCCAACACCAATGCTCCCAGTACCCCCGCCACCTGCAACATAGCGACTCCCTCCACTGTTACCTGCAGAGGGAGGGAGGAAGACAGACTCTTGCTAGGCTTACAATTTTGAAAGAATATAATTCTTTATTTCTTACAAGTATTTGCAACACTGATGATGAACTGCAGTCAAAAAAATGTCACCACATTCTTTTTTTTTTTAAATATTTATTTTTTAGTTGTAGGTGGACACAATAGCTTTATTTTATTTTTATGTGGTGCTGAGGATCGAACTCAGTGCCTCCCGCGTGCTAGGCGAGCACGCTACCACTGCGCCATAACCCCAGCCCTTTATCACATTCTTGAGTACATTTCATGTTGTTGTGTGAAACAGACTGGTCGAGAAGCAGCAAGCAGCACTTGGAGAGGGGGAGAACTCTCAAACTTTATTTTATGCCAGTAGACCCAGAGGAAAACAAAAATCCAAATTCTGAGCCCCAATCCATAGTTTCTCACATTTATAAGATATTTGGCATCATCTGAGACCCATCCCATCATTGGGGCTTTTTTCCTATTTTAAAAAAAATTCCTTATCTACATGGCTGAAGGCCTTCTTCGAGGTCTCTAACATCACAGGCTTCGGTTACATTTCAAGAGGGAGTAGTCAGACTCTTAGGGCAGTTATTTACAATACAAAAGGTAGGGACCCATGGTTATCAAGGAGGGGAACTGACCCCTTCCCCAGGCATTGGTTTCTTACCCTAACATTTTTATAATTTCATTTCACAACTAGGTCTGGTTTTGCCATCACAATGTGTCTAAAAATAATATACAACTAAAGAGGGAGTATCATTTGACAGTGCTACAGGACTCTGTGTGTGTGTGTGTGCGTGTGTGTGTGTTTAGACAATTATGCCTGACAGATCTGACTGAAACACAACTTGAAGCTTTGTTTCTTCAAATAGTCAACAAATTTCCAAATGTATTCCCCTCATAAGGAACATGGGGATGATCATATCTGTACACAAACACACTTTTTCTTAGGTGATCAAGAAATTCAAGTAGATAATGAATAATGCTCTATAAATGTAACACTTTATTGTAAGGTGGTAAGTAAATTTAAAAAACTTCTATTATCAACAAATCCAAATATGAGTATATAGGAAGGGGAGAAGAGCTAGATCTCTTCAATTATTTCAGACCTGGTGCAATCTGCTGATGAAAGCTCCTAGCCATGAGTTCCTATAAGACCACTTAGAATGATTTTGTTCTTGGGTTTATATAGTATTCTAGGTTTTCATATTTTAAGTAATAAGAAAGGGCATTTTCAAGAACAGGGTCAACATGGGAAAGTGCCCTCAATAATGGATAATAGAAATAAACTGGGCCACATGAGAATACTGATCACTACTATGATCATGCAGAGTCTATGGATCACCACCGGGCATGGCGGCACATGTCCATAATCCCAGTAACTCAGGAGGCTGAGGCAGGAGGATCCCAAGTTCAAAGCCAGCCTCAGCAACTTAGTGAGTCACTGAGCAATTTAGCGAGACCCAACTTCAAAATAAAAAAATAAAAAGGGCTGGGGATGTGGCTCAGTGGTAAAGCACCTCTAGGTTCAATCTCTGTTACCAAAAGTCTATGGATCACTGTTTCAAATACATAGTTTAAGTCTACAGCATATCTTCAATTGTGATTAGAATGAAAAAACTTCTGTAAATATGAAAAATAATCACATTTTAACACACCCTTACCAGAACAATCGCCACCATCCCAGTCACAGGCTGAATTATTACAAGCTTTGTCACAATAACCATCTTTAATCCAGGAACCTGGGCAGCCCTCGGCACAGTTTGGCACAGGCCAAGTCAGATAAACCTATAACAAAACCAAATAGAAAATAAGTGAATTAAGATTTCTTTAAAAGAAAAAACCTGTCCCTCTCAAAATGCTAAAGTTTTCCAAGCCTGTCCACTTCATATTTGTGCTCAGCTGGCCTGTGCTCACAGCAGCCTGCTGTGGTGATGGTGCTAAGTACATTCCCTCCTTTCCGTTATTCAAAAAAGGCAGACAAGCGCTCCACACACTAGTTTCTCATAACATGCTCCTATAATCCTCTTTGGAATAAAATAGCATCATGTCAGACTTAAACGTGAGTTCAATAGGTGAGAAGCATGCCAAGAGTCAACTGTTTTTCTGTGACATCAGTAGCTCCTGAGTGTATTTATGGATGATCTAGTCTCAATGCTGAGAGAAGGAGCAGATGGACTCTCAATATCCTTTCCCTCCATGCGCAAGGTCCTGTGATAAATTAACCAGCACAGCACTTTGAACTCCCAAAATGAGTGATAAGGTATATGGTTAGATTTAAAGTTAAAACCACTTAAAAAAATATACTCCCCTTTTAAAGTTTTTGCACCTTGTACATTCCACCTATTTGGGATGTCTTCACCTAAACTAATGCTTACTTATTCTTCAAAATACATGTCAGTTCAGATGGGAGCTGTCCCCCATTCCATCTGATTTAAACCTCCTGTGCTCATGTTCCTCAGCACAGGAACACTTGTCAACATCAAAAGCACAGCACACAGTCACTGATTCTGTGTTTGTCCCCATTAATATACAAACTCAATCTTGCATCTCTACAGTTTAATGCAAAGGAGGCACGTGGACAGGGACACAGGAGAAGGAGCAGGTGGGGAGGCATAAACGTCAGCAAAGTAACTTTTTGCTATTAGGATTTAAAGTTGCAGGGTGTTACGGTTTGGAAATGAGGTGTCCCCCAAGGCTCATGTGTGAGACAATGTAAGAAGTTTAGAGATGAAATGATTGTGAGGGTTGTAACCTAATCAGTGGTTTAAGCCACTGATATGGATTAAATGGGTGGTGACTGTAGGTAGGTGTCCTGAGCTGCTTTGCTCTGCCACTCTTTTGCCATAATGTTCTACCTCAGCCTGGGCCCAGAGTTATGGAGTTGGCTGTCTATGGACTGAGACCTCTGAAACTGTGAGCTGAATAAAAATTTTCTCCTAATTGTTCTTGTCAGGTCTTTTGGTCATAGTGATGAAAAAAGCTGACTAAAACAGTTTTATAACTCAAGCTTAGAGTGACAAGTCTCTAAATCATCACTATATCCTTTTAACAATGCTATGGGGGTATGTGTATTTTCCCTACCAGGTGGATGGAAAACTTCCCTTGGTCAAGTCACTTCCCAGTGTGGTCCTAAACAGTTGGCCCCTGTGTCTGTGCTCTCACTCACCTCTCTATCCCACCTCTCAGCAAAGCCAGATGGAAACAGGCTGCCTTAAAACAAAATTTCATCCATATCTTAAGTGCTACTTTGCGCTAACTTTCCCATTTTTTTGTTTTTTGGTACCAGGGATTGAATCCAGGGGTGCTTAACCACTGAGCACATCCCCAGCCCTTTATATTTTTTATTTTGAGATAGGGTCTTGCTAAGTTCTTAGTACCTCACCAAGTTGCTGAGGCTGGCTGTGAACTTGCAATCCTCCTGCCTCAGCCTCTGAGACTGCTGGAGCCATGGCACCCAGCCTAACTTTCCTTTTGCTGACACTAACTACAATTTTATTTCCTATTGATTCTGCTGAAGTAGAAAATATAAAGGGCCTGTTGAAGAGTGGGTCCTGGGTATTCCAGAATGTAGGCAAGCAAATTTCCTATCAATTGTTGACTCTCATTTGAATGCTTATTTGTTCATATTTGAATACAGAAATATACACAGTGATTTCCAGCCTTGGCATCCCCTCCTCCTAGACACTCACCTTTTGACCCTTGGAGTGACTATAGAAATCATCTGGCCAGACATCCTTCCCAAACATGACATCGTCATTTAGGTAAATAAATTTCTGAGACAGCCCTTCGATGCGATGAATGTGACTTTCAATAGCAGGTGAACTAAAGGTAGGCAAGTGGCTCAAATTTCGAAAAACATCCTTTTAACAGAAAAACCAAACAAACAAACAAAAGAAACACAAAAGAATAAATTTGAGTTGTTTTGGTTTGGATTGGCTTATGGAAAAGAAGAGAAGAAAGCAGAATTTAAAAGGTGGGCATGGAGGCGAGAGCAGTAGAAGAAATGAGACTGAGATTCCTACACCACATTACAAAAACAGAGTGAGAGACCCTAGCCTTGTGATATCTGGAAAACCCTGTACCTGGTGTGTTACTATTGTCACTCGAGGATTGTCGAGGTTCAGCCAGGATGGAATCTGCCCATTGGTGACAATGAAAATATTCCGAACCCACGGTGCATGCCTCTCGATGGATCGCAAGGAGTATCTCAGCTCTTCATTATCTTCGAAACGGCTGGCAGAAACATCTTCGTCCTGCTTGGACTGAAAGAAACAAAGGACACATAAAGATGTGAGGCACTTCTTACATCACACCTCCTCCTCCTCGTCTTTGCTCTCTGCCTTCTCTGAATTCAGGATGGTCTGGATGACTTTCAAAGATAGAATCTGTGACTGAGTGTGATGGGGCACACTTACAATCCTAGAGACTTGGGAGGCTGAGGCAAGAGGATCCAAGCTCAAAGCCAGTCTCAGCAACTTTTTATTTGTATTCTAAATAAAATACAAAAAGGGATGAGGATGTGGCTCAGTGGCTAAGCCCCTAGGTTCAATCTTTAGTACCAAATTAAAAAAAATAAGATGGAATCTATGTTTGTCATCTTTTTGTCACTGTGACTAAAATACCTGATAAGAATAACTTAGAGAAGGGAAAGTTTATTTCGACTGATGGTTTCAGAGGTTCAGTGCACAGTTGCCAACTCCACAGCTCCAGGCCTGAGGTAAGACAGAGCATCAAGGCAGGAGGGTGTGGGGGAAGAAACTGCTCAGCTCATGGAAGCCAGAAAACAGAGGAAGAAGACAGGCCAGGGGACAAGATATAATCCCCAAGGGCATGTCTCCAGAGACCTACTTTCTCCAGCCACTCCCACCTGTTTACAGTTACCACCCAGTATAATAGTCCTTCCAAATCATTAATCCAACAAATAGATTAATTCACTGATTAGCTTATAGCCCACAACGTTATCATTTCACCTCTGAATAACTCTGCATTGACTAACATGAACTTTTTGAGGACACCTCATATCCAAACTGTAACAGAATCCTAATTTAAAATGTTACAAAAAAATGTAAAAGACTCAGTATATTAACAAATAAAACAAAAAATAAAAACAAAACTTGAATATATAACATTTCTTTATCATACTTTATAAAAAGGTTTTTAGATATAATTCTAGGTCACTTCAATTAATCTTGAATCAGTGGCAGAGCTGGAAAATTAGAAAAGTTCCAAACAATTCACTTCTCTGTAAGTTCTCTTATCTCAAATATAAACCCTAGATTTCAGTTGTAAAAGAATCTCTGCATTCCTTACCTGGCTGATGGCACTCAGATCCCATAATAAATATGCAGGGCTTATGTTAAGTTCTTTTCCATCAATGGTCATATTCTTCTTAGTTTGCTTATTGAGTTCTTGGAAACCCTTGGGATTATTCAGTTTGAGAAGGGCCACACTAGCCTCCGAATACAACTGCAACTATCAAATAAGAAGAGAGACACAGGAAGATTGAACCTCGAGGTGGAAACCCCCTTAAGCTTCCCCTGCAGTCTTTGGCAGGGCTGCCTAGAGTGCTTCTGTAGGAAAACTATCTTTTGGAACCAAGTTTGTCGAACAATCACAAATCTAAGAGGGAATACTGTAAACATCAGCAAGTTTTATGAACAGGCTTCTCCACCCACATGAGAGTCCATCCCACTCTTTATCTGTTTTATGTTTTGACTCTGTATTATAGAATTTCCTACAAAAAGAGGATTTCAGATCAGAAAACAAGGAGAGGGGTGAAAACCATTAATCTAGAACAGCAAAATCCTTTAGTTAAACTAGCTCTTCTGACATCAGTTCTTTCTTAATTTATAAAACACAAGCAAACACAAATTATTATGGGCTCATTCTGAATTCTATATATGCTATGTGAGTGTACTTAGCTCATGCTCTAAAAAGTTTCCTGAATTTATGGGGACCAAAAAACCACAGGCTGGAGTTAGAATTCCATGTCTTTCTCCCTTTTTATAATGCAGGATGTTAACTTGTACCACCAATTGTGCAGGTGTAGATGTGTGCATGAGCACATGTATGTACCACCTTCCTGATTACCTTCTTTCAACCTGACAGTTCCTGGCATACATTAAACACTCATGGAATTCAGTTCTCACTGCTGTCCTCACCCTGCCCTAGTGCAGCGGGGGTGGGGCACGAGAGGCAAGGCACACAGGGAGAATATTAGCCTGCCTGGGAACTGCCCCACCAGCCTCCCTGCTGCTTCCTTATCACAGTGGCTGCTATGACATCTCTGAGGGCTCCCTGTGGTGAAAATAATTACTATTCTAATGTAACTATAGTAACTTCATACTCTAATTTAATTTTAAGTTAATTGGGAAAATTCCTTTATCCTAATCTTTTCTAAGTTGCTTTTATTTTGGAAAATTATTCTAAAATTTCATATTCTAAAATTTTGTGGATTTTTAACATTAAGATAAATTTAAAATCTAAAAGATCTGATACTAATATGTTTCCAAGATGTAACAGTGCATCCACCTTGATCCCTGACTTCCAACTCAGATCCAGCATCATTGATTGTTGAAAACTGGTTCATGGTGGCATTTGTTTTTCCACGTAGGCACTAGGCATCGGCTCATCAGGAAGAACCACTTTCCCAGAAGCTACACATAAGAGATGCCAAAGGTGCAATGATATTAAAGTAAAAAAAAAAAAAATCAACAAAGCTCGACTGCCTAACACACTTACATTTTAACTTGATGACAGCATGTTCGCTTCAATTTCTACCACAAACTGGGTGCTCACTGTGTGCCAGACATTGCCTTGTGTGCTTAGCAAGTGCCAGAGCTGAGGGGCCACACTCAGCCCTAGAGTAGAATGCATCACCACTTAGGCTTCTGCTGATGTCATGGGGCTGGTTTGTGAGACACACGGGGGTGGATGATGACTACTCAACAGACTAGTGGGAGACTCTGATCAGACACTTAGCATCACACAGGGTGGGTGCTGCTGGGGCTGTGACAGAAGCAAGCATCTGGCAGGAAAGAGCTGCTGGAAGAGGCAGCTTGCTGAGCTGAGCTCTGGGAGTAGAATCTGGTCATTCTCACACCAAGGGACATGACCTTGGCTCCTTCCACTGTATTAGGTAGTTTAGGTGATTGCTAATCTGGTCAGAAGGAGGCAATGGCAAAGCCTGGCTTGAGAAAGAAGCAGGAGTCACACTTCTACTAAGTCTTATGTGGCACTTACTGCCCTCTGCTGCAGACAGGCTCCCAGACCATCATGTAAAAACCTATCTAACTGCAGCTGAAAGGCTGGGGATTCTGTTTTAAGACAAAGAAAACAAAACAAACACACTCCTGTTCCAATATTAGCCAGTAAGGTATGAAGAAAGTCTTTTGAAAAAGAAAGGAAAAAATACTTTTTAACTCCTGACACTAGAGGAAAAGAAATTTTAATTATAAAAGGGACAGTAGACTAAGACATTTGTTTGATTTCATGGCTTATAGTGAGTGGTCTTTTCTTTGATAAAAGATACATCGCTACAACTATTCTTACATTAGCCACCTTGCCTAGGGCTGATTTCTAATAACATACGCATTAAAAGATCAAGAGGTTTTCCCATGGTAACCATACAAGAAGTAGAAGGAAGATGAAGAGTAAGGCATTTAAGGGAATGTTTATATGTAAGAGAAAGATTTTCTGCCACTGTAATGAAGCAAGTTGTGAATGGTGAAAGGGTTCCTCTGTCACCACAAGGTGGCAGCCCAATCCCACACATCTTTGTTACTTCTGCCAGAAGAGGGACAGGAGGTGGGTGAGGCAGATGGCTGTACTTGGTGCCTGAGGCTAGAGTTCAGTGCTTGGGTGCAACTGCTTCCATAGATGGCTTCTTACTTTGAAGTATGCGTTTATCTAAATTCTTTAAATTAAATTATAGGTTTCTCATAGAAAACAACCTGGGGGGGGAGGGAAAGGGGAATGGGTACAGTAAAGATGGTTGATTGAGATCGCCATCACTACCCTTAGTGCATGTATGAAGACACAAATGGTGTGACTTTATCTGGTTTGCAACCAGAGAACTGGAAAAACTGAGCTCTATATATGTATTATGACTTTAAATGCAACTAAATAAACTAATTAAAATAAAAAAAAAAAAGAAAGAAAACAACCTCCACACCCACCCACTACAGACTCACAATGGATATGTAGCAAGACTGAAATGAACTGTCATTTTTCAGCCAATGAGATTTGGGAGTGTTTGCTACTGTAACATCACCTAGAACAAACAACAGGATGGGTACACCTACAAGTCCAAATGTAAGACTCATAGCATAGGATTCCAAGTGTAGGCATCTTCCTGGATTTACTTTCGATGAATCCAGGAAGAAGTGAGGAAAGATGGAGAGAAGTAGAACAAAATGATGGTCCAGGACAGGACCTGGGCAGCCTATGACAGCAGCAACAGGTGGACGGATGTGAATTAGTGAAAGACAATAAAGATGGCAATCAGAAGAAATACTGCTGAAGCAACAGGAGGAAAATAGTTCCAAGAAGACAAATGCTAAATTCTGGTATACGTCTAAAGATAAATAACAGGCACCAAAATTAAGGGGCAAGAAACCAAAATTAAGGGGCTAGGTAATTAGCAGGTTGGTGCTGAATGGATTCAAAGGAATGATGGACATGGAAACCAGATTCCAAGGACTTGACCACTCACAGATAACTTCCAGATACTATCGGTGTATATGTGTGGGAATATTGGAACTGAATCTAACATTTTACATTGGGTATACTATATGAAATAGGACAGGGAAAAAAGTCATAGAGGTATTCTTTCACAAACCTAAATTCAGGACGATACTGACCAAGTCATGAAATAAAAAGATTTTAAAATGTAAACAATCTTCACTTTTCAGTTCTGTAAGTGATGATTAACTATCAAGGCAAGACTATTGTTATTAATGTCAAATATGTACAACCATGTAAAAATAAAAATACTGGTTTTTGTGAAGTTATTCTAATTAAATAGTTCTGTTCTCAGCATAGTATCTCACATTTAAAATGTGGCTTAAAAATAATAGTAGCCAACAACAATGACAACAACAAAAAGAGTATGAATCCATGTTTTTAAAGTCAACCAAAAGGAACAAGAACAGAAGAGAACCCATCCTTTAAGGCATACAAAATAGTCATATGTTAAGGTAAATCTTACTTAAAAATCATTTCTTTTTACAAACTTGGCAAAAGTCATTTATTTGCAAAGTTATATCAAACTGGTCATTGATAAATGTTAAAAAGAAAGGCTGCACCAAGTGGTCTAAATAATTGTGTATCTGCAAATATATTTCTGGGATAGTTTCAAGCAGGGGCGATTCTGCCCTAGGAAACCTTTGGCCATACCTGGAGACATTTCTGGTTGTCACAGCTGGGGCTGGGAGTGCTACTGGCATCTAGAGGACAGGGACCTGGGATGCTGCTGAATATCCTATAATGCACAGGTCAGGTCAGTCTGCTACATGACAGCTGTATCAGGCCCAAACTGTCACCAGTACAGAGGTCAAGGAGAACGTGCAAATCCACAAGGATGGTAAAGGCTTTCCCATATTAGGTTCCCAACAATTTTAAAGGGCTCAAAAATTCAGAAGATCTAGCTTATTTTTATTTTGAATTGATTTAATTTTTAAAACAATTAAGAATCCTTTAAGGAATAAACATTTCTGCCAATACCAGTGAAAAAACAAATTATCAACTTTGAGTGATTTGACAACTCAAAGCCACTAGGTCTTAATATGTCCTGGTGGTTTTCTAAAACTAAAGTCAGTTCCAGAGTTGGCTGCTCCCATCTACTGATGAAATAAACCCAAAAGAAAGAGCTCCATGTTTTAAAAGAATAGGAGCATAAAATGGTTTCAGAGAATCACAAAACAAAACGGCATTAGAATAGTATTACAGGTTCAACAGTCCTTATCTCTAAAATTCTTGGGACCAGAAATGTTACAGATTTTGGATTTTTTAAAAATTTTGGAATATTTGCATATACATAAAGAGATACATTGGGGATGGGACTCAAGTTTAAACCTGAGATTCATTTATGTTTCATGTATGCCTTATATACATAGCCTTAAAGGTAATTTGATACAATAATTTTGTGCATGAAACGCAAGTATCACACAGTCAGGGAATTTTCCACCTGTGGTGTCATATTGGAGCTTAAGAAGTTATGGACACTGGAGCATTTCAGATTTTGGATTTGAGATTAGGGATATTCAACTTGTGTCATTTTGTGTGAACTTAAATATAGGCTCTGAACAGAACGCCAAGGGTGCAGAGTCCAAGTAAGACACTGTGCTATTCCTACCTGCCTGCAGGTCCCTCTTGCCTGGGCCACTTACCCAGTCTTCGAGGACCTGGCACAGCCTCTTATCTCTTGACTCTGATCCACACAGACCTTTCCAGTCTCTACATGTCCACTCTAGTCTGTAGTAGTCTCCTCAGGAGCTGCTTACATACTACTCTGTTTTGCTAGCCAAATGTTTCCTATACACACATTCTGCTCCAGAATGTGATTCTAAATACGTGAGGACAGGGCCAATATTCTCCCCTCCTTTTGCACACTCACTCAGCAACCTCTATCACTGAATTGGCATAATGTAAGAATTTCCTTGAGAACTTTAGGAAGAATTCCAACTTGTTTTCATATGGCCAAGGAAGAGAAAAGCCCAGCGCAGTGGCGCATGCCTATAATCCCAGTGGCTTGGGAGGCTGAAGCAGGAGGACTGCGAGTTCAAAGCCAGTCTTAGCAACTTAGTGAGGCCCAAAACAACTCAGCAAGACCCAGCAAGGGCTGAGGGTGTGGCTCAGTGGTTAAGAGCTCCTGGGTTCAATCCTCGGTACCAAAAAAAGAGGGGGAAGATATCAATAACCAAAAATTATTGAAAAAATAACCCACTATGAATCAGAATGTCTAAAAACACAATTTAGAGTGCCCCCAAAATAAAGAGGAATGGATAACTGAATTATTAAATGCCAAATTTTGTGCCCATCACACACAAAAATTTGCCAGATAAATTAGCTGAATCATAAAAGGGCTTACCTCAAGGTACCTCAAACTAGAAAGCCTCTTATAGAAAAGAGGGCTTGATTTATGACTAGAGTTGACAGAAAAGTTTTTATGAATTCAAATCCATTTTATTACAAATTAAAGTATTTTCAAGTCCTATGTCCTCTCCTCAAGGGGAAAAATATGTAGGTTTTCCTCTACACAGGATATATAAAGGTATAGTTGCATATCTACAATGAGTTAGTATAAAGGCTCATTTCTGGTATCAAATACCTAGAGCAGCACATGTGAAAAATCATAGTCCTGAAAAGGAATCCCTTTATGTTCCAAGGCACTGCACATGTGTTTATGGTTACAGCTTTCTTCTTGTTCATTCCTTCATCAAGCTTTTTTGTTTAGCTTTATGATACTGGAGATCTGGAGATGAATCCAGGGATGCTCCAGCACTGAGCTGCATGCTCTGTCCTTTCTTTTTTTTTGTATCAGGGATTGAACCCATGGGTGTTTAAACACTCAGCCACATCCCTGACCCTTTTTATTTGTTATTTCAAAACAGGGTCTCACTAGGTTACTTACAGCCTCACTAAGTTGTTGAGGCTGGCTTTGAACTGGTGATCCTCCTGCCTCAGCTTTCCAGGCCGCTGGGATTCCAGGAGTGCACTACCACACCCAATCCTGTCCCTTTTTTTTTTTTTATTTGTTGACGGATCTTTATTTTATTCCTTTATTATTTATATGTTGTGCTGAGGATCGAACCCAGTGCCTCACGCATGCTAGGCAAGCACTCCACCACTGAGCTACAATCCCAGCCCCCAGTCCTGTCCTTTTTATTTTGTTTTGAGACAGGGTCTTGCTAAGTTGCCGAGGCTGGCTTTCAATTTGCTATTCTCTTGCCTCAGCCTCCCAAGATACTGGTATTACAGGCATGAGCCACCATGCCTAATTTCAACAGGCATTTCTAGAGTGGTCCCCTGAGTGCCAGATAATCACCTGTTTTAGGGTACAAAGGTGAACAGGGCAGTGTCTGTCCTGAGATGCTTATGACCCATTAGTTTGTGGGGCAGAACTGAGCCAAAGTCCTCAGCAAAAGCCTCCTGGAGGATCCTGGGAAGGCAAAGTGGCCCAGCTGTTCAGGTCCTGAAGTATAACACCTAACAGGCTTTCCTTGCACATGCCACATGCACCTGTAACCCAACACACCCCAAACTGAGGTCCAGATTTCCATCTAAAATCTTGCTTCTCACCATAGCTCAGAGTGTGCTTAATGCCATCACTTCCATCTTCACTGAAAATATCCACTTCCCTTTTCCTTCTTCTCCCCTTCCCCCAACAGCTTCTAAGTCACCACTTGATGTTAGGTGTCCTCTGATGTTTCTGGAGCCATTCCCATCCCAGGTGTCCCCGTGCCAAGGTACTTGAACAAGAATGTCTTGCTGGGCTACAGCAGCAGTGGCTCAACTGGTTTTCTGCTTCCAGCCTCTCCTTGTCTAACATCTGCCACACCTGCCCCTGCTATGTTTCCTAGAAAGAGACCAGACTGTGCCCTCCTCCTGCCTCCAGGAAAAGGCCCAGGCTCCTTAATGGAGACCCTTCTCAATCTGGCCTCACGTATCTTCCCAACCTCATCCCCAGTAAAATAGGCCCTGTCTATGTTCTGGCCTCTAGGAACTGCTGCCTGCATTCCCTGAAAACACCATTTACTTCCAAGCCTCACCCCTTTGCTCAGGAGTTCCCTCTACTTAGAATGGTCATTCTCACTCCTTTCTCTGCTGGAGAACAGCTGCTCTGTCTGTTCTGGGCCCAGCTAAACTGCCTCCCATTCTGCAAAGCCTGCCTTGCTCCAGTATGCCTAAAACCCAGATGGCATTTTGTACAAACTCTTATTCAGAACTGATCATATCCCAAAATAACTGCTTTTATCCACTCAGGTATTTGTAACATAGCCCCTGGCACGTAGGGTGAATTTAATAAATGCTCACTATCTAAACAGACTGAGAACCCGTGATAGGAAACTTCAGCCTCAGAGGACCCATAATAAAGTCACAAGCAGAGCCGAAGGCAAGAGAGAAGCTTGAAAAACTGGCTCAAATGCTGACATATACTCCGGTTCTTCCTCGTTCTCATTTTCTCTGTAGCTCCCAAGACCAAAAGTCCTAGTCCCTGAAAGTGGTCAGATGCTCGTATTACCAAAGCAACCTGCAGCAGTTCTTATGGATTATTACTGTGATGCTCTGGGTGGTGCTGGCCTCCACAAGGACAAGCGCGGAAACCCAACAATTCTCCAGCTGGGTGAGTGAGCCACAGAGAACAGTTCTTACCATTGGGGAGCTTGTTGGTACACAAGTTACTATGCCACTCTACCTCCACCCGCAGACACCACACCATGCCACCTCACAATAGTCTACACAGGGTCCACCACACCTTAGGACTGGCATTCTCTGGCAGCACACACCTGGCCATCAACAGACATGTCAAAAGCAGTCAGCACAGGTAAGAGGGTGCAGCAGGTCTGGAGATGCAGGATCCCAACCAGAGAGGAGGATGGAGAAGTGAAATGAACATTCTCTCTTTTAAAAATTTATTACAATTGAAATTATATAAGTATAACCAAGGATGTCATTCTTTCTGCATAAGAAAACTGAGCAGATAGTCAAAAGTACAGATGTATGTGTACCTGTAATTCTAGAACTAATAGCTAGGAAGCCAAGAAGTGATGCGGCTGAAATGAAAGCAAATCCACGGGGTTTTTCTGGGGGAGGAGGGGGCCCAAATTAGCACTAAAAATAACTTAGGAGTAGAGAGGTAATATCTATTTCAAAATAACTGCAGATTAAGAGCAATCAATCCTAATACAGCTGAGCACTACCATATTTTAAAGTACAATAAAGAAAGTTACGGAGGAAAATATGGAATAAGGATATAAATGTCATTCATATTACCACTATATGACAAAAATATTAGTGTTTCTTAAGACAGTGAAACACAGGTGGGGAAAAAGAAGCAAGTTAAAGGGAATTTTGTGTGGAAAAAGCACAGTTAAGAAAGGAATTAAACAGCTCCCCCGCCCCATTAACCCATCTTCATCTTCCTACGCTTAAACGGTCAAATGATGTGCAAGAGGAGGAGGAAGTAAGAAAGAATCAAGGAAGCTAAACGCAGTGATGGAACTCAAAAGAGTGTTCTTTCATAAAAACCAAGAAAACCGAAGCCTAACAAATTCTTTATGCCAAGGACTTTATGCCCTCTCCTCTAAGAGAAAAGACATTCACGTTTTACAACCTGGAACATTTCAGAAAGAATAGCAGGCATCTTGATGTGAGGTCAACTAGAAAGCCACCCACATGGACCATGTCCTAAATCTATCAGGGAAGTAACTCTGAGGATAAGTGTTAAGAAAAAGCCAGGTCACAAGCCAGCCTCAGAAATCAACCTTAACAAATGGCATCAATGGTCAGTCCTGCAGAGTTATTAAGCATAAATTCTAAATATATGAAGTCCTCTATTATCTACTAATGAATCAGAATTCCACACTCTCAAATGTTCCAAATATCTGAAGCGTAATAGTTACATGAATGAAAGCGTTAATAAATTTGTACTCTGGCTCTGTAGCCTTCTATGACCCCTTTCCTCTTCCAGGCCCTCAATTCCTTACATCATAAATGCCATTAGGCCTTGTGCCTGTTTTGTCCACTGCTATTTCCCCAGAGGCTGTAACACCACCTGACACAGAGTAGGGCTCATTTGTTAAACAAATGAATCCCACTGCTGTCTGGGAAGCCAGCAAATCAAACAAGAAAACAAGATTATTTTTAAGAGTTTCGGCCAAATTAATAGTCAAGAGTGAGGAGGATGTTTTCCAAAGAGCCACCTTTTACAATAGCACTGTGGCAACAGAGTCCCTCTGTCTCTTATGATCATTTGGCTATACGCTAAACAAAATGGTTACGAGAAGTGTCATGCGTTGGATGAGACGCTGGCTCTTTTTCTGTTCTTACCAGTTTTATTTTAGAAGAAAGGTTTTCTGGCAGTTTTGTTTTCAGTTGACTTGTTTCCTTGAATGTTGGTGGAAATCCACTCAGGAAAGCCAAATCTTGCATTAGCACTAACCCAGGGACTTCTTTATCTGTTGTCTAAAATATGGAGGGAAAAATAAACAGCAACATACTTTCCACATCACCAAGCTGTGTGAAAACCTAGAGCTCTTACTAGTCAAGAGCTCACTGCTTCATACCAATTTCAAAATAAGAATGGTGAGATTACTTAAGTCAACATTCATTAATGCTCGTAAGTTGGTCTCAGAGAAAGAGGTTCTCAAAGGGAAACAGCTTTATTATTCATACTTTTATTCTAGTCTAACGCAAAAATACAATTAAATTTAAAATGGCATACCAGGTAGCCTCTCCAAACTGTCTGTCTGCCGTTTCCTTTAAACACTCCAGCATGGGCATCTTCAACTACAATAAAGAATACAGTAAGCAAGCATATTTTTAACAAATACTTAACTATTCATTGTGCAATAATGCATTTTGAGAGCTACTAAAGGAACATAACACATCATCTCAAAAAGAAAAGTAGTTGGGGAAGACAAAACTAACACACTCAACAAAGGAGGAACAATGAAAATCAGTGTACAATTAAACCTTAAATTTTCATTACCGAGCCATTCATGCAGGTAGCAGAAATGGGAATGCATGTTGGAAGTCATCAAATTTAAACTGGATCTTGGGCTGGGGTGTACCTGTGTGGTAGAATGCTTGCCTAGCATAAGCAAGGCCCTGGATTCAATGCCCGGCACCACAAAGAAAAGAACATCTCCCCAAAAACAAGGATGAAAACTGGATCTCAGCCGGTTGCAGTAGTGTATGCCTGTAATCCCAGTGGCTCAGGAGGCTGAGGCAGGAGGATCACAAGTTCAAAGCTAGCCTCAGCAACTTAGTGAGGCCCTAAGCGACTTAGTGAGACGTTGTCTTAAAATTTAAAAATTTAAATTAAAAGGGGGGGGAGGTCTGGGGATGTGGCTCAGTGGTTAAGCACCCCTGGGTTCAATCCCTGGTACCAAAAAAGGAAAGGGAAAAGAAAACTGGATCCCAAAGAAGGAATGACAGGATGACAGAAATCACAGATATAGGAGCAAACATGGACACATTTGAGAAAAAAGAGAACTGCCTGACTAGAGTAAAACATTTGGCAATTTAAGTACCAGCAAGCAAGGGTAACCAGACAAAGCGGCCCTTGAATACCAGGGGGTGCGTTATTTACATGAACAGCAGGGAACCAGTAGCTATGGTTCCTTAAGAGGAGAGTTTTCTCATAAGTCTCTAGAATTCACCAGGTGACGCCAAAGAGAGCAGATTCCACTGGGGTGGGAATGACATAGTCCGAGTAGGAGAGATTTCTAAAGTATTGGGCACAGTGAATCAGCAAATTTGCTGTTGATTGCTCAGGGACCATGGGAAACCGGAGAGTGGTCAGAAGGCTCTGAATCTGATCCCCAAGATGGGCAAAGAAGGCAAGTTCTGCAAATTATAGCCTAGCAAGACAGACGTCAATCCTGGACAAGTCTCTAGTGAGCGCAGGGGAAAAGAAGCTTGGAAATACACTGACTGTAGAGGAAGCACTGGGTGCTAAGAACATGCATTCACTGAGAATGAATTTATCAGATACAACTCTCTCCTTCTCCTCCAGGGTTACAGAGGGCACTACACTGGCTGATCAGACTCCTAACGGATCTGATGTATATGTATCTGTATGGAAGCTCAGCAAAGCTGCCACTATTCTCAAGTGAACATTCAGGCTGGATCCTGAACTGGCTAGATCATAACATAACTAATTCTTCCTGAAGGACATGAATTCTAAGGTCATAACCATCAAGCTTTTGCCTTGAAGAACCATAGGTCAAGGTTCTGGAAGACACTGGAGGCACATCCAATGCTGACAAAGCTGACAAAGACTCTATTATCCTGCATAACAGAATCAGGATTCCCCCAGTTTTTGACTACTTTGAGCAAAGAATCAAATCTATCAAAATAAAATCTCCTGGGCTGGGACTGTGGCGCGGTGGTAGCGTGCTCACCTAGCACGCGGGAGGCACTGGGTTCAATACTCAGCACCACATAAAAATAAAATAAAGATATTGTGTCAACCTACAACTAAAAAATAAATATTTAAAAAAATAAAAAAATAAAAAATAAAATAAAATCTCCTTCAAACAATGTAAGATCTAGAACTTGGGATCAAAAACCAACTATGCAAACATAAATCTAAATATATATTTGAGCATTAGCATATACTTTTTTAAAAAGAGACAGGAGTTTTAGCTGACAGTGAGTTTAGTAGGGCTGTGGCTTACATTACATTTTTATGCTTTTAAATAGAAGTAAAGCACTCAGACTCCTGTCACCAACTCATCAGGAAGCCCTGTGAGGCTGACCTTAAAAATGTCCAGAATCTGGACTGGGGATATAGATCTGTGGGAAAATGCTTGCCTAGCAAGTATGAGGCCTTGGGTTCAACCCTCAGCACTGCAAAGCAAGTGTGACGCCTTGGGTTCAACCCTCAGCACTGCATGAGTACACAGAGGAGAGCAGAGGAGAATAGAGAGAAAATAAATAAATAATTCCAGAATTCAAATCCAAATTCTTCTCAGCTATACCACACCACCCTGGCCTAAACCACCTTCTCTCTTGTCTGAATCATTGCAATTTTTTCCTCTCCTTAGTATATTTTTACCACAGCAGTCAAACTGATCTTTCTGGAACGTAAGTTAGATTATATTATTCCTCTAATCAAAATCCTCCAATGATCCTCCATTACACTCTGAGCTAAAGCCAAAGTCCTCAATGTAGCTATCAAGGTCTGCATTCTTTATCTCCCACACACTTCCATTACTTCTCTAGGCTTATGCCTTGTCCACTCCACTCCAAACCAGCTTCCTTACTCTTCAAACAGACCAGACAACTCCTGCCTCAGGGCCTTTGCACTAGCTATTCCACTTATCCAAATCACTCTTGCTACAGATGTTTATTTTGCTGGCTCTCTTATCTTCACATTTTCACTCAAAAATCATCTTTTCAGTGATGCCTACCCCTACCACCCAATTTGAAATTATCATCCCAATCCCTCTGTCTGACCCTCCTCTCTCTTACTCTCTCTCTCTACAGTATTTATCTTCTGTGGACTATATAATTTACTCATTTGTTGGGTGCAAACACCTCAGGGCAGACTTTCATCCATCTGTTCACTGCAGCACCTTCAGCACTGAGGACAGTACCCAGCATGTAGCAGGGACTTAATAAGCTCTTGCTGAATTCATGGTCCTGCTTTCCTTGTACAAATTGAGCCATATGAAATGGAAGTAATTTGTAAATGCAAGGTTAGTCCAGAGGTAATATGAATTGCCCCAGGAAGAAATCATTTCCTATATATCAAAGGGAAAGCTTGACTGGAAAACCACTCTGCTGAGATGACCCAAATCCAGGCTGCTGGGCTGGAATACGTGACTGCTGAAGCGCAGACTTCATGGACATATCTACAGTGTGAAAGGGGAGAATCTTGTACTTAGAAAGTTAAAGGTTTCCTTCCAAACTAAAAATAACTTGCACGCCAGGAAGCCAGCACTTCATTAAACATTATTCAGAATACAAACAGGTGAGTGGTAACATTTCTGCTCATAAAGAAATTACATGAGAATACCATAAACTCCTGTGCAATGGAAAAATAAATCAGAAGTTAGATTACAAGCACTACAGGAACACAGAAAAGTAAAAAAAGTCACGGTGAATGTCCTAGTCCAAGAGCTCCACCGAGGCGGCAGAACTTGAGATGGGCCAGGAGAGGAACTAGGTAGGGAGGTGCAGATGCACAGAGGCCTAGCACCTCCTAGTGTGAGGACTCTGACAGCTGGTGATACGGGGCACACAGTGGGATCAAAGGAACAGTCAAGGAAATGCAAGCTGCATCCTGAACACCTGGAGGAGATCATACCATGTGAAAGCCAAATATATACTATTAAAGCATTTTCTTCACAAAAAGAGTAAACTGGTAAGTTGAGGATTTTCAGATCTATCTGACAGTCATGTGCTAGACAGAGGAACTGCCCAGTTCCTCTAACTGTCTGCAGACAGGCAGCTAGGAGTCTATGATTGGAATCTGGGAAAGAATGCAGACCAGGGTAGAGGAAATGAGATAACTGAGATATGAATCTAAGAACTGCTTGCAAAATACAAGAGCAAATGATAGGAGGAGGTTAATTATTAGTTTTGAAGTTGAAAAGGCAGAAAGGGGGCAAAGATGGTTCCAAAGATTCAGAGTGGGAGGTATTACATGGACAGAAGCAGAGCTGGAGAACGAGACTCAGCACCTCAGGCCTGGGCTTGGCAGCTCGGTGGTCAGGTGGGAGGACGGGCTCCGGCTATCTAAAGATGTGGGACAGTTTTATGCCAGGAGTTACAATTTTATAAAGGCACTGATCCCCTTCATGAGGGCTCAGCCTTCATTCCTAATCACCTACTAAAGGTTCTACCTCCTAATAACATCACATTGAGGTTTAGGACTTCAATATATGAATTCTGGAAGAAACACAAAACATTCTGTCCATAATATCTATATAACCAGATGTTTCAGAATATAAACTTTGAATGCTCCAGGTATGTTCTGCCAAACTTCAGGAATTAAATGGTGGGGGAAAAAACCTCCTGAAGGGTCAAGAAGATAAAGTAAGGATGAGTACCAGACTGAAGGTCCTCACTAGACATTCAGCACAAGAATGTAAAAATGTGTATTTCATGGAGTAAAAGATACACAATCCTTTCTGAGATTAGACATGACATACAAAGACCACACAAATGGCAGCTCCTTGGCCTTTCTTTGTTTGTTTTTAGTTTATCAGACATTTCTTTAAAACTGAATCATTTCCATTTCATTTAGAATTTTGTTATTCAAACATCAATGACAATAAGATTTTTAAATATCCACAAAAAAAGATCTTACCATCCTTAGTGCTTTCAAAAACAACCACTGAGACATTAGTAGAAGGGTTTTTTGGTTTTGCAATGTTGAATATATCACTGGCAGAATGAAAAGAAGGATAAAGAGATGGCAGGTCCTTCAAGGTGCTGTTGGCAGGGAGGGGTGGGTCCAGGACAAGCATTGGCACCTTAATGCAGTGCGTCAGCAGACACTCCAACTGCTTCTCGCTGCAAGGAAACACCAGCACACTCACAACTACATTCCTAAAATGTAATCAGCACAAAAAGCTTGTTGGCCCTACTAACTTGGGGTATTTTTTCTACAGTTTATGTTAAAAAAAAAATTGCATTTTAACAAATGAGAAATTTCATCTTAATATAAAAACTTAGTAAGTTAGCAAGTATGGTATAAAATTAACAAGTTGAACTCTAAAGTTAGAGTTTCAGACTCCTATTATTGAAATAAGATTGCCACCCAAATTTACTAACTCAGAAGTAAACAGATTTATAGCATTTAATTATTGTCATTTTAAAGGCTATTCATGATTAAAGTGAAGCCCATGACTGGGAATTAGGTAGATCCTGATTAACAGAATGTCATGCTACTGGGTATCATTCATCAATTCCAGTTAAAATACAACTGAAGACACTGAATGTAACACTATACTGATGCAAATAAAAGCAAATGTATCATGGTTCTACTGTGAACTTATGTGAGATATTTGTATCTGAATACAAGAAATACCTAAAACAAATATATTACCTGAATAAACAAATGGCAAAGACGATGCCTAGAATATTCACAAAGTGGGAACTACTAGTTAAACAATATATAAAACTGTTCAACCTCCCTAAAAAATATCAAAGAAATGCAAAAGGAAAGAATGAGGAATCACCTTTTGTTTACTCAATCAGTACCCCTCTGAAGAAGATGGCTCAGCCTTAGTGTAAGACAGTAAGCCCCAGTATACACACTCCCCATAGGGCATGCTGGTGTCACTCCACCTGGGAACAGCTCATGGGGAAGCAATGTGGCAATATATACTTGTGTTATGTATGAAACACAGGTGTCCATCTATACTGAAGAGTGAAGCATGAAGATAATGTATCAATGTAAACATAATGAATGACTGTATAACAGTTAGAGACAAAGCTACATAATTAACATGAAGAGATGACGAACACATAGAGGGCACTTAAAATTGTCTTTGTAACTTTTTTTCCCTAAAGTCTAATGGTTAAGTGGAGAAGTAGAAGTTAACAGGAATTTCTGCTTGTCAGTAAGAGAGTCTTGTTTTAAGGACTTATCAGAGTCGGGTCTGATTCAAATCAAATGTTATCTAGCAAGATATACATACCTGATTCTTGTCACTAGGTAAAATCCCCTTCCCAGGCCCTTAAATACATACAGCTTGACAGTTGCCAAAGACAAGGAAATATATAGTAAACACGTCAACAAATGATAGATACAAAGTTTATCATTGAATCGCTGGGCATAAGAGTTTAAGAAGGTCAAGACAGATGACAGGGTACTCTAACTCTTCCAAAAACAATAAGGCTTTGGTTGGCTAAAACCCAAATGACCAGACCTTTCAACTGCACTGTTTCCCATCTAATAGCTGCATTTAATTTGGGGTTCAAAAACTAGCAGAAGAGAGACTAAATGTAAAATACTGTGCACCCTACAAAAACAAGTGAAAATCTGGAAATTTCACTTCAGTCTTTCAATTTTTATCACTGCAAAGAAATCAAAATGCTTACCTCTTCTTTGTTGGTTCTGTTGTGTTCTTCCCAAGGATTTCTCTAAAAAAGCAAATATGATTTGTCACATATGCAAGAGCTAGTGCTAGATCCAAATGTGAAAAGCATAGACTTCATAATGTTAATTTTCTTGGTTACACCACTCAAACTAGCATACTGGTAGGAAGCATTATAATGCTTACACCATTTACAATGCAAATAAATTATATGTGCCAATGAAATATTATCAACAGCACTGTACCTTCCACTGTAGCCAAGACAGTTCACATAAAATACAGACTTTTATATTTTACTAATAAAACACGAGACCAGGCTATCAGTCATTTTCATGCATTGGGGGGTCTAACATGGACAGAATTTGTTGCAGTTTAAGGTGCCAATGACCTGTAACTGGACTGCACATTTATGAAGAAGTGGGTGGAGAGGATCTCAACATGCATTCCTAAGGAGTCAGAAATAAAGTTACATCAGCCAGCACCTGAGCCCGGAGGCTCTCCATAAGTCACTGTGCCTTTCCCAGATAAAGCCAGTGAAATGACCAAAGTCACATATTAAATAAAAAAGTACCAAACATTCTAATTTCACAGTCCATGTCTTGATAAAGAGAAATATATAGTTTTGACGGCCTTTTAGATTAAATCAAATCTATAGGCCTACTGTATTTTTCAAAGGAATAATCCATCTGACCATGAAGTTATTTTTGCATGATAAATCTTAATTTCATGAAGATATAAAACCTGGAACCCACCTGAGGAGCACAAAGCTAAAGGCTGTTTCAGGAGGCTCCCTCACCTTTAGACCCCTGGGAGACCAAGCCATCTCTTCATAAAATGGCCATCAAAGTGATACCAGCATCTGGCAGCAGTGGCTAGGTCCTCCTTAGGCACCAAAAACCAAAGGTCAGGGGATGACTACCTCAGTCTCATAATGGCAAGAGTTTTCAGAGGCAGATCTTCGGAGAGTGTGTGAAAGGCATCTTATCCTTTTCAAATGTAGACTTCTTTGTACTCAAAGGACATGTGTTTTGTTTTGTTAAAATCAATGTTACCTCATTGCTTTCTGCTCCTCCTCCATCTGTTCTCTGACCTGCTGCAGTTCCTTTAGTAGTTCAAGATCTGTGCCGTTCACCCAGGTGTAAACCACATCGATTGGCATGGGCAGACAGAGCCTATGGTAAACCCACAAGTCCTCCAGCTTAAAAGCACGTACATTTGAGAGTAAGGTACAATAGAGTCTAGACTTAGAGGCTATGAAAAAAAATGCAAAAGTAATCTGATTAAGGCATATTATCACAGAACTGCATGTTTTCCTGGAGGTGGGGGGCTAATACTTATCAAAATACTTTCTTTGTGGCTGGACTATGCTAGAAACTTCATATAATTTGCATTATTATATCTTCACAACCACCCCATAAGGATGTTGAAATCACTGCCTTTTAAAGATTATTCAGGAGTAGAGAGGGGTGGTCTCAGTTTAGATTAGATAAACTGCTATGTTCTCATATAGCAAACGAAGGAGCTGGATTCAAATGCAGCCAAACATAGGGAAGAAATAAGCAGCTCAAAGAACAAGACACAAAGTTATCAAACAGTTCGGATTCAGACCTGGCCCAATTACTACAGCCTTCTCTGGCCCTGATGCCCCAAGCCAGACCCTCCCCAGCTTCCTCTCCCTGATCTCTGTTTCACTACACTTGACCTTTCCAACGCTTTCTGCCAAAAGCATTCTTTCCCTTTCTCTCTCTGACTACCAAAAACCTACCCATCTTTCAGGGCCAGATCTACACATGCTGACCTGTGACACAGGAGTTCATGTATATGTTTGGGTACTGACATCACTTTGAATGATTCTGGTATTTTCCAAGCAACTAGTACAGTTTTGGTTTTAGTTTCTATTATTGTTTTATTCCTGGCAAGTAGTACTGAAGCTTACTCTCCTTTTGCCCTCACATCACAGGCACAGGGTCAGGCTTTTGGCTGCAACTGTATTACTAAGTGCACAGTTAATCCTTTCATGGGAAAATAAATGCAGTTTGAAGGGTAAATTTTTCAAATTATGGTAGGAAAAAAAAAGTGACGATGACTACCACCCTTGGCTTTAAAAAAGTATGTAGGTAAAATGATTAAACAAAAGGAGTGTCTGTCCATTACTGAGCACATTGTAGGCACCGCTGTAAGTGCTGCAGATTCAGCAATAAATAAAACAAAAATCCAAATCTGTTTCTTTCTGGGGCTTACATTCTAGAAGATGAAAGACAGGTAATAAACTAAACGAATAGATATAAAGTCAGATGTTAAATGTTATGGAAAAAATAAAGCAGGAAATGTTTAGAAAGTGTAGAAGCAAGCCAGTTGGGTTGCAAGAGAAGAATGGGTCAGAGAAAAGCACCAATATGTGCAAATGCCCTGACCACGTGCATATCTGGCTTGTTCAGGAACTGGAGGGCAGTGCTCCCATGCAAAGGGAACAAATTGAAGAGATTAGTTGGAGATAAATGTCAAAGAGGTAACAGGGAACTCAGAGCTTCATCAGAAAAAGGAGGAACCACTTTATATATTCAGTTATGAATGTATAACTGTGAATGCTCAGTGTTTACCAATTCTCTCGTCAGTGCTCACTACTGTCTGCAGAATAGGCTAGTCTCCCCTCCCACCCACACACCTTGTCCTCTCCAGTTGTTTATCCTTACCCAAACACAAGAACTTGTAAGATCCTGCACCTTTGGACATACTTTTCCCTCTGCCTACAATGGCCTCTTTGTTTGTTTGTTTGTTTGTTTGTTTGTTTTTTGTGGTGCTGGGGATTGAACCCAGGGCCTTGTGCATGTGAGGCAAGAGCTCTACCAACTGAACTATATCCCCAGCCCTCATGCTCCTTTTAACCATAATGATTGACAGCAGACAGACGTGAATGTTAGGAACATAAGGTTAAGGGAACAATGCTATAAAATGGGCCTACATGCTTGCCCTCTATATCTTTTCTTTCTTTTTTTATAGTTTTTTTCAAAAAATATTTTAGTTGAAAATGGACCTTTATTTTATTTATTTACATGCAGTGCTGAGGATCGAATCCAGCACCTCACACATGTTAGGCAAGCGCTCTATTATCACTGAGCTACAACCCAGCCCCATATTATTTCTTTTAAAAAGCAAATTGCCCAAGGCCATGGCTCTGGCTGAAGTCATTAGGATATGTTGCATTCCTCAATAACTGTTACCTATAGGGCTGGCTGTTCTCTGGGACAGGAAGGTACATCCAAAGCCTCAGCCTCAATAAGAAGAACCCAAGTTTCCCTGAAAGAGGATCTTTGTGACCTTTATATGAACCAAAGATTCTAAGACTAAGCAAAATCAGTTAATCAAAAGCAAAGCCACCAACTATAAAATCTATAAAAACAAGTTCCAATTAGAACTGGTCAGTGTAGGTCAAGGTGACCCAGAGCTGTCTTTAGATCTTTAGCATGCTATTTTAATCTCAATATAATACTACCTCCCACCCCCATGGATTTCGCTTGGGTCCCTGTGACTAAAATCATGTGCAGTAGGCACCTGAAAATCTGATGCAATTCTACTGTCAGTTAAAAGTTCCTTCTTAAGGAACACCTCTAGAAACTTCCCTAAGACTAGGGAACAAAGGAGCACAACATTGCTCTTTGAGATAACCCACTCTCTCAAAGGGTACTGATTTTTCCTCCCTTCTATAAACTTTGCTATACTTCTACAACACCTTATATCCAGCTTGAAATCTCTTGCAAGAACACAAGAGCCTTTTGAAAGATGCAACGTGATCTGCATGCCCCTGACAACAACCTCCTTTCCTAATCTCCCTTCTCTCCTCACTGCCCCAAGAGAATTCATTGCATAACATGCAGCAACCATAACACTTTGTATTAGAAGGAATCCTTGGCATATTGTGCTGTACTATTTTTTATGGATGCATATATATCATCTAGTAGATACCCCTAGGGCAAAAATGGTATCATACATTGTGTCCTGTTGCATTATTTCTCCTCTTTCCTAAATCTTCAGGCTCTCTCCCTACTGTAACAATATTCAAAAGGTTACCTATTTAAGTTTTTCTTGCATTTATCTATATAAATGGTCCCCAAACATTAGCAGCCATCAAAATACGTTGTAAAACATATTGCTAGGCTCCATCCCTACAGTTTCTAATTGAGTGGGCCTCAGAATTCTCTTTTCTAACAAGTTCCCATGTGACACTGATGCTGCTGGTCTGGGAAGTTACACTTTGAGAACAGCTGATTTATATTCAGGCTACATTTCACTTTTTTGCCCACTAAAATGCCAATTCTATATAAGGTTAATGAATTCATCTTGCTCATCACCATATGGGCTAAAATAGTGCTTGGTGCTTTAAGTGGTGTTTAAAACAATTTGTTAGATAAATAACTATAGTTCATTCCTTCAAGATATACATTAATGTTTCCCATTAAAATAAAATCTATCTCACAATGCCCACATGTAAATTATCCAAGGTCATCTCACTCACAACCCCTCAGATGGTCTCTGGACCTAAAAATAAATTTTAAAAAAGTGCTTGAATGATATGTCTTAAAAGGTTAAAAGAGGATCGCACATTCTGAAGGTTTCCTATAAAATTATTTGCTTTTCATGATTTTAATAAAATCCAGAGATTCATACACATTCAACTGAGGAAAATATGTATATAATTCATTTATATATTGGCTCTTCAATTAAGACTGTTATTACATGGTTGGTTTAATTCTTTGGTGAAACTGAAAACCTGAGAGAGATTGTATGATGTGCTCAAGGTTATGAGTCAGTTGTTTTTCTATCAGACATGAAAGCGGTCAGTGAATCTTTCATTCTAACCTTATGACCATTATCTTGGTTCCCAGATGAGAAGGAAGGCTTTATCTCAGAGCTGAAGTTTAACTATTATTTAGTTTAAGTGAATATTAAAGTCACTTACTAGACTTTGTTCTACATTCTATAAACGAGACAAGAAAGCACAGAATTTAAATGGTTGGAAGAGATTTTATACTTAATCTAAGATCCACATATTACATGACAAAACTGAGTTCCAAATGACTCTCTCTCTCACAATTAGTAGAAGTGGATAATTTATATATTCACTCATTACTGACATACAGAAGGGGTTTCTTTTTCACTAAAGGCAAATAAAATTTAAGATATGTGCAGATACCAGCAAAAGAATGAAAGATTTTAAAAAACATGGTATCTTAAAATATATCAGAACATGTGATGTATCTGATCCACTTTTTGTCACCATCAAAATTGGGCAATTTTTTGAGCATGCTTACATAAAAATCAAACTGCACTTCAGTGCCATCTAAAATTAGGAGAAATAAGTCACACAAAGAATCTTAAAAGTTCTTTAGAAAGAAAACAAGAATATTTGATTAAAATTGTTAAAAGCAAAATGTGGGTTTTCTTTTTCTTTTTTGGTACGAGGGAATGAACTCAGGGGCACTCAACCACTGAGCCACATCCCCAGCCCTATTTTTTTATATTTTACTTAGAGACAGGGTCTCACTGAGTTGCTTAGCTCCTCACTTTTGCTGAGGCTGGCTTTGAACTCACGATCCTTCTACCTCAGCCTCCTGAGGCACTGGGATTACCACGCCAAAATGTGGATTTTCTAATAAGGTAGTTTTCTTTTCTGAAAGTTTGAAGCTCCTCGGGGCAGAGATATCACTTTTTGTGTATCAGCAGCACCTAGCACATCCGAAGGCACAAAGCAGGTCCTCATAAATGTTTGACTAGAAAAACAAAACTGACCTTCCCTTAGGGAAGTCAGCTGCTGTTAAAATAAAATTAGAGAAGCAGGAAAACTATACCTCTTGAAGCAACCTCAACCTTAATGCAGTAGTTCTGAGTGTGGTCACCAGACTCATGGATGCATTCTTCAGTATGACCAGGAAACCTGTTAGAAATGCAAATTCTCAGAGACCCTCTGAAACCTACAGACCCAGAAACTCAGCAGGTAGGAAGTAACTACCATCTCCCTCAAGCCCTCCACTGCATGTCAAAGTTTGAGAATCATTACATTTGAGGAATGTTTCTTAAAGTTTTCAGTTTTCACACTAAAAAATTATTAAAGACCCAAGAGTTCTCATTTATAGGTTACGATTACCCATATTTGCCATGTATGAAATAAAACAGATTTAAAAATACTGCATTCATTTTAAAACAAGATGTTTAGATGTTGCTTTGGATGACTTTATAGAAAAAACCTACACTCACACAGATATATAGCTGGAAAAGGGAGAAAGTATTTTAGCAGCCTTTTCAGATAATAGTACATATTATTCTCTGATACCAAAACAAGTAGTAGCTTCTTAATATTAGTTGCAATTAGTTGCAATGTGGAATCTGGAACCATATTAATGAACTTCTGGTGCTTTTACATTAACATCCATTGGTCTTTGCTGCTCTTTGAACAGTGTTTTTATGCAAGATTCTATAATACCATGCCTTGGTTATTTGGGAAAAAAAGAGCTTATTCACTTATGCAGATCTGCCAAATGTTGATACACTTTATGAATATTCTTACATAATACTAACAAATGTGCTCTGTGCTTTGATATATACAGTAAATACAAATCTGACTGGAAAAATCTTTACACTATATAGAAGCTGTTAAACTAACTGACTACAGTAGAAACAAGTTTTCCAAAACTCTAATTTTTATCTGAAATCTCAAATGTTACCATTAGTAACAAATGCTATCATTTGTTTTCCTTGGAGTGACAAAATGGTTTTTCATTGTCAAGAAAATAAAAAATAGCTGAATGTGGTGAAGCACATCTGTAATCCCAGCAACTCAGGAGGTAAAGGCAGGAGGATCGCAAGTTCAAAGCCAGCCTCAGCCACTTAGCAAGGCCCTAAGCAACTTAGCGAGACCCTATTTCTAAATAAAACATAAAAAAAGCTAGGCATGTGGCTAGGGATGTAAAGCCCCTCTGGGTTCAATCCCTGGTACCAAAAATAAAAAATAAAAATAACCATCTGAGGAATCACACTATTATTTGTCCTTTCAAGTAGCAATAATGTTCAGTGACGAGGATAGTTAGTTGAGCAACTCACACATTATACAAGGGCCTTCCCTCAAGTCAATCTCCACACAGTTTGTGTGTGCATCACCTAGAGTAGCAAAAACACATGCACTCAAAGTTCAAGATATACTTGAGTCAATAATTTTTACTGCTTTGTCCTAAGTATTTTGAAATGAAATTAGCTTTTTTCTTCTCCTTGCAAATATGTGGTGATAAAAAATACAATGACATATTAAGGTGTGAGCAATTTTACCCACTGTTGCTTTTATACCATTAGTGCCTAGGTCAACACAGTAAAATTAATTTAAAAAAAAAAAAAGGCAAGTAACACCTGTTATAGAAAGTTTTTATTTCAAAGAACCCCTGTGGGTCTTGGGGACCCCCAAGAAAACTGCTGTTTTAAAGAATCCTAATAGGAAAGATGTAGTTTCCCTACTTCACTAGGTACTTGCTTACAAGCTATCTCCCCAATTGGACTGTTAATGGCAAATAGACAACTCAAGTATCTAGAACTGGGTAAGGCTCTGAGATGCAGTCTTTGTTGAAGGAATGCCATTCAAACCTAGGGTGCATTAAAGACTAAAGAGTAAAACTTTAGGTCAACTTGAGGAGACCCCTATCCCTTCTTTCATGAGATACTCAAGACTTTAGTAATGCTTGATATATACAGTATATTAGTGGTTATTTTTCAAGTTACTTATTTGATTGAAACCACATAAGCATTTATAACAAGTGAATGTAGGGACAAGGAAGTGCTTCTAAACAGGGGACAGGGGCTCAAATTGGTGTCACAGTCTAGAGGTACTCAGAAACTCACAAGCATGAATTGATATGAATTATTACCTATAATTTAATTAGGTTTTCTGATTCAGTCAGAAAAGAGGGAAGGATTTATGAAACCTATCCTCTGGGAAAAATAGACGGCCTGAGAAAGTTCCAGAGAACTTTCCAGTTATGGTCTCTGACATTTAGATCAAGGTCATTTGTGGGATTAACAATCTTTGTTAGCTACTCAGTTTTTTCTGGCCACCTCCTGTCTCTAACCCAATAGTAATTAACTGTGCACCATTACAATAAAAAGGAGAGTGAATAGATACTGCATAAAAGTGAATAAATAAATAAACATGGAGAGAACTCTCTTAAAGTTAGAATGATAATCACAGAAGAATCCAAAACAAAAATTGATTAATAGTTGTTCCAGCCAAGCATAGTGGTGCACGCCTATAATCCCAGCTACTTGAGACAGGAGGATCAAAAGTTTGAAGCCAGCCCAGGCAACATAGTGAGACTGTGTCTCAAAATAAAAATAAAAGTAAGAAAGGGCTTGGATTGTAGCTAAGTGGTGGTGCACTTAGAAGCCATGGGTTTGTTTTCAAACTAATCCCTGCCCAAAAAAAAATATCAAAACAAAACAAAAACTAGTAGTTCCTCTGGGTAAGGGAAAACTGGGAATGGGACAGTGAGAGACCTTTACTTTTTATTTTTCTGTATTGTTTGAACTGTTTTCAAAAACAGACATAATGCTTTTATGACATAAAACAATACAAATGATGTATGTCTAAAAGGAAAAGGAACTAAGAAATCCAATTTATCTGCATGGAAGGAAGAAGGATGTTGGAAAAAACTGCTTCACTCTGAGCCCTGTCTTGTGAGGGAAGAAAATATTCCCCAAGGACAAGAAAGGTGAAGGCAGTGTTCCAGAACAGCTGCACCAAGAAGCCTGGGTAGAGGAGGGAAGACACAGATAGGGCCCAGCCCTGGAGGTCGCCACAGAGGAGAGCTGGTTGACAGAGCCTGTGGACAGTTGGCCAGAGCTCATGGCTGGCTGCATAGTAGCCACCTGACTTCCTCATCCTACAGCAGGGTAAAATTCCCCTTACCTCACAGAAATGGGGCAAGATAAAATGAGGTCCTGCAACTGGCGTACTCACACTGCAAAGCAGGATTATTCTTTGGGAATCAGATTTCTCCCATAAAATGTGGTGAACTCCAGAGCACACTGTATTCTTGAATACATAAAACTGTATCTACAACTTGGAAAGGCCCCTTCAACCACTATATTTAAAACATGAATGATTTTATGATTCATCATCTAAGTCGAAAAAACAAATACTCTCCAAAACAGGTCTCTTCTCACCGATTCTGAAAGGACTTCCCAGCAATATTGTCTCTATAGGAATCAAACAAGACGTGGTATTGATCCCGGCTCCATTCCAGAACCACCTGGAATAAAAAAGAAAAAGAAATGATGCTTCCTTTGTGTCAAAAACTAAGATTATATAACCTTCATTTAATCACATTAAGAATTGTTAAAGGAAAAGAAATAGCAATCAAAATTCATTTATCCACTTAGTGCCTAACCCAGTACCAGACATGGTAGTCGATCCAGGTGGGTAAGCCACAGTTCCTTCGCCTGAACTACCTAAGAGACTAAGGGTTTCACTGTGCTTGGGATGGGGTAGGGGAATCAAATAGGTTTAAATGGATGGGACATTTGAACTGGGACTTGAACAAATTCTGTACGTAGTAAGAGTCAGTGCCAGCCAGCTGAAGAGCATGTTCAAGGAGGAGAAGCAGCAAGAGAAGGTTGAAGGCAACTGTGGGGCTGGCTGTGTCTAGAGCATGGGTAGACACCTGGAGAGAAATGGGGCTGGGAGAGGAAGATGGACCCTGAGTGTGACATGCCTGCTATGCCTTGGGAAGCTGAGGCACAAAAGGAATTTAAGGCAGTCACATAATCCATCTTAAGCTTGGGAAAAACTCTTCTCATAGCATGTTAGAAGACAGGCTGAAAGAGCAGGGACTGAGAAGACCTGGAGAATGATGCCCTTTTTACCTATGAGGTTCTAGTTAATGGCCTTGCTGGGTACTTCAGGAGACATAAAAGCTCCCTCATGTCTGTACCCCAGAGCTATAACCTACCTGCACATGCACATTTAATGAGTACAAACAGAAGTAATTTCCCATTAGTATCTCTATGTAGTTTGCAAAAGGACCACCAGTCTATTATTTTTGTAAAACAAACCACAAAAAGCTAAGCTTACTGGAAGTGTTCTTGGCTGGTGCGTTGCCTAGAAGATAGGTAGAGGGCATCAGAGAGGAGATACTTCATCAAGGGCCAAGAAATGTTGACCTGCTTTATGTTCTCATATTGTTCCTCCTCCTCAGATAAATTAATCTCACCATCTATAAAGTGCTTTAGAGTATTAGAAAGAGAAACAATTCCATATTCCTCAGCCCAATCCAAATGCTACCTTCTCAGAACTCTGAGTACCCTCTATTGTTGACTTGGTGGTCAGTCACCCACTACCTCGTAATATTTCTTGCCCTGCACTATTTAGATTTTTCATTGTTGTTTATCTTTCCTCTCATATTAGCACCTTCTTAGATTAGTCAAGTTATATGTTATTTGAGGGTACAAAACTACTTATAATTCTAGTTGTCATCTAACATGTACTCAAACAGTTCACTATATACCATCTTCTTCTTAATAAATGTTACCTAGCTTATAGTTGAGGCATGTAGGAGCAGACTGGATTTGGGAGTACAGATACCTCCAGTTCTCCTACTTCACAGCTGCGTAGCCTTGGGCAGGCTACAAGTGTTCAGGTCTCAATTTTCTTAACTACAAACTGGGTACATTGTCCGTTTCATTAGATTGCTGTGGTGATATAGAACAGTGATTCTAACAAAAATGGAAGAATAAAGGGCATAAGGACATTTGGGACACACCAGGAGTCTTGGGTAAACAAAGCCTATCTTCCAGAACCATCATTATAAAAGCAAGACATTTAAAACATTATACTGATGGGAATGTAAACACAAAACTTGTATGGAGATCCAGGTGTGATGGCACACACTTGTAATCCCAGTCAGAGTCAGGATGACCACAAGTTTGAAGTCAACAGGGGAAACTTGGCCAGACCCTGTCTCAAAATAAAAAATTAAAGATGGCGAAGGATGTAGCTCTGTGGTTGGGCAGTTGCCTAGCACGCACTGGGTTCCAATCCCTAGCACCCAAGGCCACACAAACTATGTCAAAAAAAAAAAAGGAAATTGTAATCCCAGTGGCTCAGGAGGCTGAGGCAGGAGGATTGCCAGTTTAAAGCCAGCCTCATCAATTTAGAGAAGCCCTAAGCAATTTAGTGAGACCCTGTCTCAAAATAAAAAAAAAATTAAAAAAAAAAAACACCCATGAAGGATGGAGATGTGGCTCAGTAGTAAAGCACCACTGGGTTCAATCCCTGGTACCAAAAAAAAAAGCAGGAGAGGAATTAACGAGATTTTTTTTTTTTTCTTAGGATACAATGTTGGTCCTCAAAATCTCTCCTACTTGCCACTTAGAGCTCTTCCTCCAGATACCTCCTCTCTAAACTATTTTCCTCAGGGTATTTACTTTTTTCTGTTGCTAAGGCTGATTATTGATAAAACCGGAGACCTAATGAACTAAGACACTATTTAGGAAAACACACTCAGAAGTACCACATAAATAAGGCATTATTAATAAAGAGTTGCAAATATCATCCAAAGCTAGTTTGTTCTACCAGTTAAAAATGTTTCTCACTTTTAAGCTTCCATTGGAATCATCAAGGCGTTCAAGATCAGCTATTGGTCAGTTTTACTAAATGGCAACCAAAGTCAGTCTTAATTTGCTGATAATAAAAAAAGGGCACATGCACACATCTACCAAATACATCAAGCCAGGTGCTCTGTGCCACTGAATTCCTATACCAATGCCCACTGTGAGGCAGGTACTAAGCTTGTTTTCCAGTGACGCTCCCATGTCTGTAGCTACTACGTGGCAAGGCTGAGTTCTGCGTGGCCCTGACTCTCATGCCCATGCTGTTTAGCTTTGCTCAAGCTGCTCCTCTGACACTTATTCACAGAGCTAGCTTTGTCAAATCACATGTATGAATGCAGCTATTCAACCAGTGCTGAAACTGATGTGTTTATCTGACACACCAGTTACTCAATGACCCAGAACTGTTACCCTAGCGTGTTTATAAATGTCACATAAATGTATGTTTTTCCTCAGCACACACAATTGCTAAAACTCCTAGATAAAAACGTTTTTAAAATTATAAAACTAGGACATGCTTTTGCTGAAGATTTTTGTGATCCCACAGCAGAATGAAATGCATGCCATTATAAATTAATGGTGAATGATACACAAGCCCTGTAATTTTTGGTATCAAAGGATTTCTAGTTAAAAAAAGGGAGGGGGGAATTATTAGGAAGAGAGACTGAGCTAGTGGTGTAGCTCAGGGGCAGAGAGCATGCTTAACACGTGTGAGGCCTTGGGTCTGATCCCCAGTACCCCCCCCCCCCCCCGCCAAAAGGCGGGTATATAGTACAAAGATCACAATATTTACTTCAGAAGATATAAATTTAAACCCATTACTTATCAGTAATATAAATTGGGGAAACTTCTCTGGTCTCCCTTTCTCCTTTTGTAAAATATTAGTACCATTTGCTTCACTAGACTGTTGTCATAAGTAAAATACTTATTATAGTCAAACTGTTCACATCTCTTAAAAGCAACATTTACAATGCTACAGTATAATTTAAAATATTATTATTTAAATATTTGTCTAAGCTTTTATATGATGCAAACATGTATCAAAATGTGGGATCACGGGTACCTAATTTTTATGCATCAATTAAAAAACAAAATATCTGTGCTCCTGAGAGCAACTCAAAGCCAAGAACTTGATTTATTACTTTTATTCCAAGAACTTTACACAGTGCCTGGCACAAAAACACCAAACATTTTTAGAATGAATAAACAAAGGCTACTGGTTTGATAAGGTAAACATTTTGGAACAGCTCACTACGCCAAAGTTCTCTTTGGAACTTCCTGCTTTCAGATCCATTTCGAGACAGTTATGGTAAAGGTTGGAACCACAAAGAGGTAACAGCAGGCCTAGACCTACACAAGCATATAAAATTGTCTCCTGGTAAAGCACATCTTCTCAATTTTTAAGTATAGCAGAAATGTGGCATGCTGCCCTATGAAATTCAAAAAGTCAGGTCTCTCCAACCGTAAGCAGCAAGAATGCTAAGGACCCCTGGTAGTTTTCCTACATTGATGATCATAAGTTTAGTGTTCCTTGATTACAACAGTCTTCCCAGTTTCTGAAAACAAAATTTGTTTTATATTAAGAGGCACTAAAACAGAAACCAAGGTATCTTAAAGATATTCTAAGATTTGGGTAGGGGTGTGGCTCAAGAGTTGAGGGCTTGCTTATCTGCTCAATGCCTTGGGTTCAATCCCCAGCACTGTAAAAGAAAAAAGAAAAAAAAAAGTGTCTCTCTCTATATATTTTTCCTAAGCATTAAGCATTATCTTTTCTACTAACCCTCTTCCACCTTTGACATTAAACAGCAAGTCAAATCTGCTATCACAATAATTTTCTAATCATATTTGATTAAGGATGTGGGTTTTCCCAATGCAAAGTAGCTAAGTGAGATAGAACAAGTTAAATATAAAAAACTGACCCACTTCATGTTAGGAGTTGAATGTGTGTTGAAACTGTGAAGAAGCTGAGTGTGGTGGTGTACACCTATAATCCCAGTAACTCTTGGGTGGCTGAAGCAGGAAGATCAAAAGTTCAAGGCCAGCCTGGTCAACTTAGCAAGACCCTGTCTCAAAATAAAAAATAAAAGGGATAGGGATGTGGCTCAGTTGTAAAGTATCCCTGGTTCAATCCCCAGTACCCAAAAAAAACCAAAAACCAAAAAATCAAACAAAAAAACCCCACAACCATCACAACAGCAGCAAAAAACAAAACAAAACAAAACATCACCACTGGGGGAATTTCTCCTCTTCACATAAACTAAAGGAAATGATCCAAATCCAAGATGCATAACAACTACTTATTCAAATACTAATTAAACTCAAAAGCACTCTTCTAGATCCTAGACTATGTCTACATTTTTTTAATCCTTTATGGCATTAGACAACAGACATTTGTCAAAAAGATTTTGTAAGGAGCACAAAATGGAAATCCGGACTCCTCACAGAGATAATGCCTCTATTGCAAATAAATCATTTATTTGTGTAAAATGATGAAGGGACATTTATTGTTTAGTTTTCAAATCAGCACCGATTAAGACAGATTACACAGTCAGAGGAAAAGATACAAAGAATCAGGACAGACTTTTCCTAAACAAGAGTTTTGAGGAAATAAAAAAATGAAGAAAAAGGAAGAACTTGTTTGCCATTTGGGGAGGAGAGAGGAAACAAAATAAAGAAGGAAATTATATTAAAGGCAGAATTAAGAATACTGAATCTTTGACTACACTGTATAAATGTAATAACCAAAAGAAAAAAATTAATGAACTTACAGCAAGCACATGTAGCTAAAAGGAAAAGGGGGGAAAAAAAAGAAAAGAAGGAATTACTAAAGATACTTACAAAATGTATTCAAACCAACTTTCTGTATTATCTACGTTTGCTTTTTGTACTGCTCAGTTTTTAAAATCACAGAATTCTATAAGAGGAACTTTATAAATCCAGAGACCTACTCTGCAACTAATATTTGAGTTCTTGCTATAATATCCTGGCAAAAAGTTATCTATGAGTTTAGATCTGCACTGTTCAAAATGGCATCCACAAGCCACATGTGGTTATTTAAGTTAAATTAGATCAAACAGGAAACTCAGGACCTTAGGCACACTAGTCACATTTCAAGTGCTCACTAGCCACAGGTAGTAAATGGCTACCATGTCAGACAGTGCAGAACTACGGAACATTTTAGTTCACTGCACAAAGTTCTACTGGACACTGCTGCAGCTGTTCAAAGCTCTAAATGTCACATAAGCACACTGGGTGACAAGTCAGAACTCCTGGACCTAAGGCCTTGTTTTGTGATTTTAGACAATCTGTTTAACCGTCTCTAAGTTTAAACTGTTAAGATTTAAATAATATTGCCTTATTCTATAAGTAGTTGTTATAAAAAACCAAGCAAGTTGATATATATCCAAATACTCTGACAGAATATTATAGGAAATACAAGGTATAAAAATTGTGAAATAACATTGAACTAATTTATCTCTGCCAAAGGGCTCCCAGATTACTGGAAAGACAAATGTGAAACACAATTGCAATATCTCATGTGAAAGACAATATAACTAAGACAGGAATGATTTAGCCTGGCAAATATTTCTATTACAATTGGTAAACTAGAAGCCAAAACTAGTCAAATTAAGCACCTTAATTTTATTTTGGCAAAATTTAATTGAGATGAGCCAGGCATAGTGGCATACAACTGTAACATCAGAGACTCGGGAAGTTTAGGCAGGAGGATCACCAGCCTCAGCATCTTGGTGTATTTATTTTCACTAACAAAACAATTCCATTGCATACTGTTACCTAGATAAAATGTTTTAAAAATATACTACGAAGAGACCTCTTTTTATGAATATGAAATGCTGGAAAGTCATAAATTAGGCAAAAAGAATTTGCATTTTTAAAAATTGCTGCAAGGTCATTATTAATAATATGTACCAAAGGACCTAAGAAATGTTCATATTCTTTTGCTCTGATTAATTCTAGTAGCAGAAACATATAAGAAAATCATCATAGATTCCCTCAGAAACTCTGTAAGTATGATAATCACCATCATTAGAAAATTATATAAAAATTAAATTAGAAAATTGAGTTAATAAATTATGGCATTTTCATATAAGTATCATGAAGCTATTAAAAATCATGTTCTCAAATAATGGTTTAATACTTAAGGCTTAAGTCAGTCAACTCACAAACATGATGTGGCACTATTTTTGAGCCTGAAGACACAGTAATGGTCAAAACAGTTTCTTCCTTTGTAAAGAATCATGGACTAATCAAGGGATAAAGTGATAAAATATCACCTAAAAAGAAAAAAAATTATCTGTCTGGAGCATGGATGTCAGTGTAATGGTGAGACAGGTAGCTCCACTCTTTCCTTCCCCACAAAAACACAGAAGAGCAAGCAGAATCTGCCAGAACACCAACAAAGACAAATATTGTACAATTGTACTGTATGAAGTGGCCAGAGCCGACAAATCCAGAGAGAGAAAGAACACTAGGGTGTACAGGAGCTCCAGGGAGGGATGAAAAGGAGTTATTTCTTAACGGTTACAGTTTCTGTCTCAGGTGATAAAAAAGTTTTGGAAACAGGTGGTGATGGTTGTACAACATTGTAAGTGTGATTAATGCTACTGAGTTATACACTTAGAACTGGTTAAAATGTCAAAGTTTATGATATATGTGTTTTACCACAATAATTTAAAGAAACATAAATAAATCATTACAATATCTTCTCCTCAAAAGAATAAAGGAACACTATCAACACCTCTGTACCCACAGGGTTGAAATAGGTCAATGAAATGGACCAATTCCTTGGAGCCGGGCGCGGTGGCGCAAGCCTTTAATCTCAGCACTTGGGGAGGCTGAGACAGGAGAATCACGAGTTCAAAGCCAGACTTAGCAACAGCGAGGCACTAAGCAACTCAGTGAGACCCTGTCTCTACATAAAACACAAAATAGGGCTGGAGATATGGCTCAGTGGTCAAGTGCCCCCGAGTTCAATCTCTAGTACTCAAAAAAAAAAAAAGAAATGGACCAATTCCTTGAAAGTTACAATCCACCAAAACTCAAATAAAGAGAAATAGGTAATTTGAATAGGTTTATATTTATTAAAGAATTTGAGTCAATAATTAATAACCATCCAAAGGGGGCGGAGATAAAACACCACGTCCTGATGGTTTCAATGGTGAATTCTATCAAACGGTTAAGGGGAAAAAATGATACCATTCTCTACAATCTCTTCCAGAAAACAAGCAGAGGGAACACTTCCTAGCCCATGCTATGGGGCCAGAATCACCCTACTACCAAAACAATACTAGGACATTACTAAAGAGCAAAATCAAACACCAATATCTCTCATGACCACAGATGTAGAAATCCTCAATAAACAATAATAATCCTCTATAATCCTCTATATAACATTTTATTATCAAATAAAATCCAGCAACATATATAAAGAATTATATACCATGAACAAGTGAGATTTATGCAAGTCTGGTACAACATCCAAAAATCAATTAATATAATCTTCCATATCCACAGGTTAAAAAAGAAAAACTGTATGATCATACCAATAAATGTAGAAAAAATATTTGACAATCCAACACACATTTATGATAAAAATCCTTAGTAAACTGGAATATAAGAAAATTTCTTTAACTAAAAAAGAATATCCACAAAAAATTTTAACTAAAATCATAGTGGTGAGAAATGACATGCTTTCTCCCTAAGACTAGAAACAAGACAAGCATAGAATTTAATCACTCCTATTCAACATCATACAAGGAAGTCTCAGGTAATTCAATAAGACAAGGCAATAAAAGGGAAACAGAATTGGGAAAAATAAAATAAAACTGTCTTTGTTTATAGATGACATAACTGTCTATTAAGAAAATGCCAATGAATAAATTTCCTGAAACTCATAAACTCATAAGCAATTATAGTAAGGTTTCAAGATACAAAATTAACATAAAAAAGTCAACCGTTTTCACATACACCAGCATGAACAGCTATTTGAAATTTAAAAAATACAATAACATCTAGGTTAGCACCTCTCCTGAGGTGCTAGGAGAAAATATTTGTAAAATGCATATCTGAAAAAGAACTGGTGTCAAAAATATATAAAGACCTCTTAAAATTCAACAATAAAAAACAATTCAAGCTGGGCATGGTGGTGCACACCTGTAATACCAGCTGCTCTAGAGGCTGAGGCAGGAGGATTGCAAGTTCAAAGCCAGCCTCAGTAAAAGCAAGGCGCTAAGCAACTCAGTGAGACTTTGTCTCTAAATTAAATACAAAACAGGGCTGGGGATGTAGCTCAGTGGTTGAGTGCCCCTGCATTCAATCTCTGGTACTCCTCACCAAAAGAAAACAATCCAATTAAAAAATGAGAAAAAGTTCTGAAGACATCTCACCAAAGAAGACATAACAGATGGCAAATAAGCACATGAAATGATGTTTGACATCATGTGTCAGTAGGTAATTACAAGTTAAACCGAGATCCTACTCACACCTAATGGAAAAGCCAAACAGTATAGCTACTTCAGAAGAGTCTAGCAGTATCTTACAAAGCTAAACCTAGGCTTACCACATGATCCAGCGATACTCAGCAGGTATCTACCCAATCCTGAAAACTTATGTCCACACAAAACCCTACCCACAGATGTTTATAGCAGCTTTATTCATAATTGCCAAAAATTGGAAGCAACCGAGATGTACACCAATAGATGAATGGCTAAGCAAACTGGTACATCCACACAATGGATCATTATCCAGGGACAAAAAGAAATGAGTTATCAAGTCATGAAAAAATATGGAGGAAACCAAAAGAAATATTGGTAGGTGAAAGAAGTCAATCTGGAAAGACTACATACTGTATGACTCCAACTAAATGACATTCTGGAAAAGGCACAACTGTAGACACAATAACAAGATCAGTGGTTGCCGGGGGACAAGGGAGGAGGGAGTGCTGCATAGGTAGACCACAGGGCAGGGCCACAGCAGGGCAGCGAAGCTATTCTATATAACACTGGAATGGCAGATACATGACTTATCTCTGCTTTTGTCAGAACCCATAGAACTATACAACCCAAAGAATGAATCTTAATATGAGTTTTGTACATTAGCTAATAAAAAGTGTACCAAGATTGGTTCATCAATTTTAAAAAGTATACCACACTGCTGGAAGATGTTAAAAAATAAAGGAAACTGGGCTGGCATTGTGGCTCAGTGGTAGAGTGCCTGCCTAGCATGTGTGAGGCCCTCAGTTCAATTCTCAGCATCGCATATAAACAAATAAAATAAAGGTTTATTGACAATTAAAAAAATATTTAAAAAAATAAATAAAGGAAACTATGCTGGGGGAAGAGGGTATGTGGGAATTCTCTGTACTTTAGAATTGCTCTAAAATATAAAGTCTACTAAAATTTCATACACAAACACACACATTGTCTTTTAAATTCAAATTTAGAAACTGCTCACCACATGTGACCTTTCCATATTTAGACAGTTTGAAAAAATATTTCCACACTCATCTTACTTCTAGGAGCTTCCAGGCTTCTAGAAGCTGAAGACACAGAGATGAATAAATAAGAAAGAAAAAGGCCTCACTCCCACAGAGCTTACATTTTAGCAGAGAAGTTAAGATATTAAGTAAGAAAACATACATATCCACATACAATTTCAGATCCATTCCAGAAGGTGTTACTGAGCTGAGAACTACTTAACAGCAAAGAGCTCATTATGAGATGACCAGGGACACAGATTCTGGAGGATCTGTAAAAGATGACTTTGGGACCCCAACCTGCCTGGGATTTTGATGCTGTTGGCATGCTTTGTAGTCCATAATGGTGTTGGGATACAGGCTAGTTACTCATTGAAGCACTTCATGGATTCAGACTGTGGCTGCTTGGTCAATGGCAATGTTATTCCATGTTGAAACAATATCCTCCTAGAAGTGGCCAGAGACCACAGCCCCACAGATCTTCTTCCCAACTAAGAACTGTTCCTCCAACATGGCCAGGAAGAGATTCTCCCAGCTATAGGAGGCCAAGCCCTTCTGCAAAAAAATAATCTGCTTGTCACCATTTTTATTTGCATTAACCTCCTACATGGGTTTCATTCTTTCTTTGAAGGAATGGAAGTCACTGTGCCTGACAGATCCCCAGGACATACCATGTGACTATAAAGCCTTCACAACTGCTCCACAGAGGCATAGATGCCAATATGTTTGATATTCTGTTCACAGCTTCTTGAGCTGCTGGGACAGCTTGGAGTCCTTCCGCAGCAACCAGAAAATGTCTGTACTGAAGAGGATGCTCTGCTGGTCCAGGGTCAGCTGGCCCTCTCTTGCTGCTGTTCTTTTGTCTTATTCCATTTTTCTTTCTCACCATTTTTCTGTGTGCTATTTTCTACATTCTGATCACGGTCTCCACTGACATCATCTTTTAAGATATTGAATTTATTCATCCACTCATCCCTCCTGTTGCCCCACAATGCATTTTGTCAGACCCTTTGCTTGCCCACCTCCCTGTCTGGATTGAGATTTTCAAAACCAGAAAGAAACTTGTGTCTCTAGTATGAAACAGAGGATCTGGCCCAGATTAAACACCTCCATAAATCTCTGTTGCATGAACAGATTCTGAAAACTTGGTGAAGCTTTATCACTTTGGAATTAATGGAAGAAAGAAATGAAGAGGGAAAAAAAGGTTTATCAAAGGAAAAGGATAAATTAGAATTCTAAAAGAAGAAACAATTTTAGGAAGTAATTTTAAAGTGAGCTGTGTGACTTTTAGTCTGATCACAGAATACATTTCACCCTGCGTGAGTGTGACTTGATTATGCATCACAGCTGTGACAATCAAGTCTGTAACATTTCTGAAAGATCACTTTTTTCCTGCTTAATTTAGTGCACATATGAATCATACACAGGCTGACTAATCATCTGCTAAAGATACTGACTGCATCTGGATCACAAGATGGGAACAAATTATTTCAAGCTTGGACAAATAAAAAAAGATATATTGTGAATATATATCATCCATCAGTTATATTGGTTTGCTACATTTTAGGAGGAATGAGAGAAAGATTGAGAGTAAAATTGTAAAGAATGAGAGTAAAATTGTAAAGTGCAAACTATATTAAATTCATCAGGCACTTGCCCCTTCTGCTGTTACATCAAATATAATAAACCACATTGAAGTAATCACTGTGAGTTTTTCTGCCGTCTCTACAGAAAGATTACTAGTGGGCATCAGCCCAGAGGGTGGGTCCCTGACTTCTGTCTTCCTGAGCATCATGACCAGGAGAACACTCCTAAGAGGGGACATATGGCACCTAATTAGCATTAACTGAACATCTTCCACGAGGCACTTTGCAAGGTGTCTTGTACACATTAGACGCCTCATTTAATCCGCCTTTCCTCACTAGGCTACACCACAATTCGTTTTTGTTCACAATTTGTGAACAAAAACAAACTTGGATGCCCTGAAGTATTCATTCAACAAATATCCACTGAGCACCAGTTAGGGTGGTCTAGGAGAACAAATGAACTTGTCTATTTTACTTATTTTTGTATCTCAAGATGTTAGTGAAGTGTCTGGCAAACAGACACAAGATATCTGGGCCTACTAAACCTTCCAAATTTCTCCTCTTTTTATGCCCTTCCACCAGCCTAGTACAAGGCTCCTGTAGACAATCCTGTAGCCATTCTTGGCCCTCTAAATTCATGATCTCTCAACTTGAACACCATTGGTATTTGGGGCCTGATCATTGTGCGGGTTGTCTGATGCACCACAGAATTTGGTGGCATTCTGGGCTCCACTCACTAGATGCCAGTGCAAAATAACCTTTAATGGTATCCATTGTTCTCAGGACCAGCACTGAAGTCCTAAACATCTTAATCTACCAGGTGCTGGGGAAAGGGCACTCATCACCCTTAGATACACCTTGTCTTGCTGTCCACCTCTAGACACAGGGGCCCTTCTCAAACATACCCCAACTCCAAGGCCTTCACATTATTTCCTTGGTAGAAAGACAGCAGGGTTTCTCAGCACAATTAACATTTTAGGCTAGGTAATACATTGCTTTGGGGGGCTGTACATTAGCAGAATCCCTGGCTTCTGCCCGCTAAATGCCAATAGCACTAATGCCATCCCATGCCCAACTGTGACAATCAAAAATAACTCTAGACATTGTGAAATGTCCCCTGGGGGTGGAGGGTCAAATCACTGCCAGGTGAGAACCACTCATAGAGCAGACCTGCCCTCCTGCCCTCTGCCTCAGTAATTCCTACCCTCTAGAGTCAAGCTTGCACAACATCAAGAAAGCCTCTCCTGACCCCAGCCACCAGAAAAGACTGTTCTCACTCACTGCAAGTCCCTCCCGAATACCCTCTACTTCTCTGCATCATTTCTCAAAACTGTTATGAAGGAGCACTTACTATCTGGCTGCACAACCAGAATATAAGCTCCTCGTAAGCAGGAACCACATCTGCTTCCTTCACTGCTGTACCCCCAGGGGCCTGGTTCAGAGCCTGACAAATGCACTCACTGAATGAATAAGCCAGATACTCTGATGGGCACAGGGACTTGAAGATAAGAGAGATTCCATCTTGGTTCAGGATGTTCAGTACAGAAATGGCAAGTTTCATCTCATAGGCAAACTCAATTAACTGGTACTACCCTTGAGAAGCTGGGCATGGAAAAATAAAAGCTTCTTCTGAGGCACTGAAACACAAGACAACACATTCCACAGGGAAGTGTTGGACCAAGATGCCAAGTTCTCTAAGGAGGGTGGAAAACATCCCAGTCATGGCACAAAGATCCAGGGGCTGAAGATCAGAGGCTTTTCAGAATCAGCTGGTGTTCTGTGACTCCTACCCCATGAGGTGGAAAAGCTCTCCTCCTACCCACCCAAGCCCGGTTAAGAGCTCAACAGGATCACCAAGAGAGCTCACTATAGGTCCATGGAGATGGGCCCATGCTTGCGTCACACCTGAGAACTATAAAGGGCTGCCTGGCTACCTGCTCTGAGGTGAGTAGTAGTCATTACAATGGAATCAGCCCCAGGGAGAGTGGTGGGCATGGTCGTTTAGGATGCCTTTTGAACTCCCTCAGGAGGAGCAAGCTTGGTTACCTGCAAATTCCACAGAGCTCTCTATCTGTTAGGAAGGACTTTCTTTCTTTTTTTTTTTTTTAAATATCTTCATTTTATTTATTTATTTTTATGTGGTGCTGAAGATCAAACCCAGTGCCTCACACATGCGAGGCAAGCGCTCTGCCACTGAGCCACAACCCCAGCCCCAGGAAGGACTTTCTTACCTCATTTCCTTGCCTTCTGCGTGCTCACAGGAAGGGTCATAAACAGGTTACCGAGAGAGAGCGGCACTAGCAGAGGTCTCTTTCTGCATCCATATGCTCATGGTCCCCTCACCTGCAGGCCTTCTGCCTGCTGGTCAGCGGGGAGGCAAGAAGCTCCAACATAAGCTCTTTAGAGTAACCACTCTAACTGCTAAAGGGACATTATGTTTTGTGATTTAAAGTGACCACAGGAGTTTGTATAACCTTGACATATAACACTTGTCTTAGGCCCAACTGAGGGCCTATTATTCAACAGAACAATCACAGCCAATTGCCTACCCAGTGTGTCACTTACCAATTCTTCTTCCATAAGGGACTCTTGCCCCCATACAACACAATTATTCAGGGGTTTGTTAAGGAAGGCTCTATGACCTAATGGGGCCAACACCAGGAAAGATAGCTGAGCCTTTGGGCAAGTTCTTTAACCGTCTTCTGAAGAGCTCTCAGAAGCTGAAGGAACCCCAAACTGTTAAAGAAATTATTCTGAAACCGTGTCTGGACTCAAGGAGGAAAAAGGACCATGATGAATGTGCACCGTCTATCACAGGAAGGTAGAGCGGTAGAGTGGTAGGTATATATGGAGGCAGCTTCACAATCCCAGCATTTAAGACTGAAAGGGAGCAATGAATGAAGGCAGAACGGGGAGGGGAGCCTTGCAGAAGAAAGACGAAGTGGGAATTTCCAAACCCACAGAGTGCCAGATGCTGCAGAAAGTCAAGTTTTTCTCTCATGACATGCTAAAATTCATTAATGAAATGAACAACATTTAGACCTCTAAAAGAAGTCAGGCCAAATGCTACTATCAAATCACCATATTAAATTATATATTGATTTACTACTGAAATATTTACAAGGACACAATGAACTGTGTTTAGCAAAGCTGCATATTAATAAACCCATACAAGAATACAAGTTTCATGAATCAATTAACAAGATATTAAAAATAGAAACAACCTACTTTTACATCTTCTGCAACAAGGTAAAGGACTTACGGCTATCACATGACGTAATGTCAATGTTAAGGCCAGGAAAAGGGAATAGCTTTCAACTCAAGTCAGCATCTAGGACATCTGTTGCCCTGACCTGTCCTTTAGAAATTGCCTTTTATTATCCTGTGGGAAGCCCTCTCAGCTCATGTGGTTCAGTTTTGACGGTCTGCCTCACCCAGTCCCCTAGCTCTGGCGATGATCCAGGTGGTTAACAAGAGCACTTGCTCGGGCTGGGGTTGTGGCTCAGCAGTAGAGCGCTTGCCGCGCATGCGTGAGGCCCTGGGTTTGATCCTCAGCACCACATACAAAGCAATAAAATAAAGACATTGTGTCCATCTACAACTAAAAAAATATTTTTTAAAAAAAGAGCACTTGCTTCCTAGTCTAGGCAGGCAGCTCTGGGTCTAGCTGGAACTAATGAGAAAGAGAATTGTCCTTCTGCTTCAGTTACCAAACTGGCAGAACAGATGCTGGTGTTGCCAGCAACAATCTTTGCTCCCACATGGGAAAAGCCTGCCTGAGAAGTAAACCACAGTGGAACTGGAAAAAAGGACAAAAAGAGATTCCTGACAACACCATTTGAGTACCCCCAATCCAACTCTGTCAGAAACTTGCACTATATCCTTGATTATACCAGCGAATAAGACATCATTTTTAGTAAGCAGAGGCTGAACTGGGTCCATCACTTGTAACCTAGTGCTGTTAATTAACACCAAGAGCAATTTTAAACCACTGGGAATTCAAAATGTAAGAGGGGCCAAAAACTTTCATCAAACTTTTCTGATATTACCAAGCTTATACTCAAATTATTCCTAAATATTCTTACTACCTAAAATAGCCTTCCTAAGGTTGGTGCCACCTTGTAAAGGTCTCTAAGCCTCCTCTATGATGTTTTAACACATAATTTTCTTTTTCTGCTGCCTTTCTAAGCACTTCTTGTGTACCTATTCCTCCTTTGTACCATTCTCAGTCCTCATGCATGTTGTCACCTCATCTCAACTAGACAAGGAAGGCCTAAGGCTTCTAGATCTCTGACAGTGTTTTGCACTGTACTATGGACATTCTAACAGCAGGCCTCTGGTTTTCAAAAAAGTTACCAGATCATGTATCAGAGCATGAAAATTGGCAAGTTATAATCAGATCAATCATGTTTGAAAAATAAAAGATGACTACAGACATTCTGTATCACATTAGAAAACTTTACTGAGAATGAGCTGGAAAGGATGTTTGTTAAGAATGTCCAAAATTCATTCATTCATCTGTCCATCCATCTATCCAGTATTTATTTGCCCAAACACTATCTAGGTGCTAAGAATGCAGCAGAGAATAAGACAAGGTCCCTGCTTTGATAGTTAGCTGGACTGTGCTTCTCTCCCAAGTCCCCCAAAAGAAAGAGATCTTTGGGGAAAAAAAAAAAAAAAAGGCCATGTAGGCCCTGGCATTTTCTCAGTAGCACTAATGCCACATTATATATAGTTTATGCTTTTTATGTGAAACACCCAATAAATATATATTTGCAGGCCATTAAACCTAAAATGGGGGAGGGGACTAGGTATCTTCTCTGATAGTTTACAAACAATTTTTTTTTAACAATGAAACTTTTTCCACCAAAAACAAATTACAAAACAGATAAGAAGGGAAGACCCCAACCAACAAGGCAGCTGGGAATAACTCAATTTGGGAACCATCATGCTGGTTCCAGTTTGTGCTGGAGCTAGGATCAGGCCAGACTGTTCCCTCTCAGACCAAATCTCTTTCCATTTCACCTCTTTGCTGCACTGGACCAAGAACACACTCAAAATGTATCTGTTTAATGAATTAACTAATCGAAAACAAACATGATATCTAATTTCTTTCTTGAAATTGGACGAATGTGAGAAATGAGTCAATGAGGCTGAAGGTAACCTGAGCTATATACAGTTTTTTAATCCTCTTTTCCCCCCGAACAATAGTATCTTATTAATCCAAAATGATGATAGAAAGAGGCAAGCCAAAGGACACAGAGAAGCCAGGGGAAAAGTATTATCCAGTAGGAATAACTCTATTTGAACCTATCTGACTTCCTTACAAAAGTTAGTTTTTGGATATTTGTTTCCACACTTAGTTCACGTAAAGGAGTGACATATTTATATATACACACAAAAGGCACACAGATACACACATACAAGGGTATCTACAATACTTCACAATCTTGAAATCCAAAAAGCTCTAAACACCAAAGATGATTTTGTACCTTATAGCAAAACTTGACCTAACTGAACTTGTCTGTGGCAAAACTTGACTTAAATTGACATAAGGCTATTTATAGTTTGTATTTTCCTCATTGAGAATATTCATATATTTCACAGTAAAAATAACCATCACCACCACCCTGATGTTTAATTATATTATAGTTCTAGAAATTTCTAATAAGAAATTGTGTACTTGCATATAAATAGTTCAACTAAATAGTCATGACCCCCAAATACTTTATTTAAAAAATACATCTTAAAATATATAAAATAATAGCAACTAAGATAGAATGAATATTTAAAATCAGATGTTTCTGAGCTAAAAAGGATCTTAAGAGCATAGTCAATCTAGTGCTCTCATTTGTAAATGAGAAAACTAAGGTTCCCATAGGCCACATGACTTGCCCAAGTCAAGGAGTTTACAAAAGACAAGCTCCTCTTTGCTACCTTCACCCTAAGGCAATGCATTTCTGTGACCATTAGTCCCCATTCTCAAGGACTACCCTCCAGAGTGTCACCTCTGCATCCAGTTCCACTTTTGTTTTATCAGAGTTCCCAAGGGTTCTCTATAAAATACTTGGCTCAACTTAAAGAATTGTTTAAAAAATGTTTAATACTTTCCTCTCTCAATTATAAAATTCAGAATAAGTGTACAAATGGCTTATCAAAACATAGCAATCAATACTTCTTACACTGAGGGGAATTAAGATAATGAATTCATAGTTAACAATGATCTTAGTCCTTTTATCCATTACAATTAGTAATTAGTAAGTTGGTATTATTAACTGTATGATCAAAGCATTCTGTTTTCAGGGTAGTATTTCAAAATAATAATTGAAGACATAAAATAATTGATGATGATAATAATAAATAGTAGCAGTAGCTACTACCATTTAATGAGGGTCTGTTATGTGCCATGAATTGTGCAAGGCTCTGTACATACAGATCTTGTCTTCAGTATCTACCTGCAAGGACGATACTCTTGCCTTCATTTTAAAGATGAGGAAGCTCACAGAGTTTAAGTATGCTTTTCAAGATCAGACAAGGAGAAGCCTGGTCTCTTTCAGAAACAGTAATGTGCGCTTAGAAGAACAGCCTCAGAACCAAGTTGCCTTAGTTTTAAGCTCCTCACTGCCATGAATCAGCTGTATGAACTTGTGCAAATACCTCTGTTTCATCACTTGTAGAATGGGTATATAATAGTACCCATGTCATAGGGGAAATATGAGGATTAAACCACTTGGTAAGACTTATGTAAGTATGAGTTATTATCATGACCATTATTACCTGGAGCCAGCATTCAAACCCAGATCTGCCTAATCCTGCATCTCCTTTTCCACTGTGCTGTACACACAAAAGGCACACAGATACACACATATATGGGTATCTACAATACTTAATCACAGCCAGCTGCCTTCATTTTCCATGCCACCTGTTGACGTTCTTTGCCTCTCGTTTCTCTTGTCTGTTCAGATTTTAAGGTCTTTGGCCATTTCAAAACAGTGACAAATGTCTTTTGGGGGGGGGGGGGACAAATGAATGAAAGGAAAAAAGAAAAAGGTACATAAGATGAAAAACTCTAATGACTGGTGTGTTTAAGTCACCTTTACATTGCAAGGAAGTTAATAGCTAACTTAAAATTAATTAGGGTAAGAAAATCATCCAAAAGCTATGAGATACTTAACTGTGCATGGATACATTAAGTTGTAACACGTGAAACAAAGGACATCAGGTAAAATAACATTAAGCAGATATTCCACACTTATAAATCTAGGGCTTTCTCACCCTATTATTTTTTTATCTATTAGACTCTTTATTTTTTGGTAGTTTCTAGAACTACGTACTGAAATACACACTTGGAAGCATGCCATATAATTCAACCAGGCATTAAACAAATAGTCTGCATATACTGGCAGTATCTGCCACTATACTTAAGCCACAGTTACAGTATTTACACAGCATCTTTTCTTTTGGAGCTAATAATCCATAATGGGTACATATTTCAAGCAAATGCGTACCCTGGCATTTCTAAAAAACATTGTTAATTTTGAAACCTTTTGCAACCTTCTAACAACAACAAAAAAAACTGGTTAAAAACAAGTATATCAATTTTAAACCACCTGATAATAAAACTTTTGTTGCCAAAAGTTGTATTCTCTATAGTCACTTACATATGCTCTTTCAATGCTGACCTGTTCATAGTCTGAATATACTTGTTTAAGATAAAAGAATATTGTGTTGGGGCTGGTGGTCTGGCTCAGCAATAGGGCTTGCGTTAGCATTCAGGAGGCAAAAAATAAAATAAAGCCCCCCAATAAAGAACACTGTATTAGAAAATACAGTTCTTATTAAATGAAATAACTAAGTCTAAATCAAAGGATTGTTTCAATTCAGAAAACGTTTAAAGTATATATCCAAACGGCCACAAAAACCATTGAACGGTGTTGCCAGCTCCCACACCTGTTGCCTGGATCCTCTGAACTTGACAGTCTAACTAAACTACTTTATTGCACAGTAAGTGAGAGCAGATCAAGAAAGGCCGGGTTTATGTGATTTAAATTATTAGCATATCCCACGACCCAAGGGCCTGTGCTGGCTACCAAGACATCTAGGGCAGGAGTCCAAGTTACCCATTCCTTGCCACATGACAGGGACCCTATTCTCAGCCGGTCTTGGAGTAAGAAGAGGCCCTAAAGTGGCCAACAGATCTTTAACAGCCGCGTGTGCACACCTACCATGAGGCCTCCAGGCATCAAGTGACATATTGCTGTCCAAAATAAGAAAGCAAACGTGAAAAAGTTAAAAAAACAAAACAAAAAAAAACCCTCTCACAACCAAGTCCCTTGAATTTGGGACCAGTACACTTTCCCCATTGCAGATTCACATGAAAAAATAAACAGGTTTCTTGAACAAAAGTTTTGAGATACGGGAAGAAATGAGATTAACAAGAGAGATAAAGAAAATAAAGTGCTTTGTCAAAGGTGACAAGATTAGTAAGGGTGGCACCAAGGGAGAGAAACTGAAGGGGAACCAAGGAAGGAGGATTTAGAAGCGCTATGGAAAAACGAGGAAAGACAAACTCTAGGTCGGGGAGAGAGCTTCAATACGGAGGGCAAGGCCTGAGGGAGAGCGCCAAATGACGGGGGAACCCTGGCGATGGTACCTGAAGGAAGGGGACTCAGCAGAACCAGAGCCTTTCCCCGACACCGTGGGTTGGACAGATCTCGAGCCCAGATGTTAAGACCCGTGCCGGGGAGGAGATGCGAGCTCTGGCTGCCTCAGGGAACCGCAGGCGTGGGACTGGTCCCGGGGCTGCAGGCAGGATGAGAGAAGCGCTGCGCGGCGGGCGCGGGCACCGGGGGCTCGGCAGGGCAGGGCGGGGAGCCGGGTGCCGTGCGCGTCCGCAGGCTCCAGCGGCGCCGCTACTCACCTCTCCGAACTGGAAGGCGGAGACGATGGTGACAACGACGCCCACGAAACAGACGTAGAGCCCATACCTGTGGGACAGGCAGGTATAGGTCTGTCTCTGTAAGAGCTTGAGCAGCATCACCCCGGCCGCCGCCACGCCACGCCACGCCCGGAGGAGCCAGAGCCGCCGCTGCCGTCTCAACGAGCCGCCATTCAGGGGCCCCGGCCGGGCCGCCGCGCTCAGGTCACAGCCTCCCGGCGCCGCGCATTGCCGCTCCGGTGACTGACGCCCGCTGGGCTCCGCGCCGCGGCCGCCGCTTCCGGGAGCTGGGAGCTGGGAGCCCACGCCCTCCGCACAGCGGAGGCGGACCCCAGGTCCGCGAGGCGGCGGGCGCCGCCCAGGTCTAGCCGGGCGAGAGGCGGCGGCGGAGGCGGCGGGGTCGCCAGCGCCACCTAGAGGGCGGAAGGGCAAAAGCGGGTGCACTCCCTCCCGTCTGCGCGTGCGCGGCGGGCTCTGCGGGCTGGGCTGGGATTCACCAACCTGGTTGGACCGGCAAGAGAGAGAGGACCAGCCCTTGCAGCCCGGCCCAGCCTCTGACGGTGCTGACAGCAGGAATATTTTTGTGCATAATCTTTCCTCCGGGCTGGGATGTAGCTCAGTGGCAAAGCGTCTGCCTTGCATTCGCAAAGCCCTGGGTTCGACCCCCAGTTCCAAAAAAGACAAAAAAAAGAACCCCACCAAAAAAAAATAAGATAAAAAAAAAAAAAACCCTTTTCTACCCTTAACTAAGAAATCATGGTTTTTTCCCAGACCTTAGAGGAGCCTCTGTGTGGAGCTTAACCCTCCACCCCGACCCTTCTCCCCTTTTCACATTCTTTTAAAGAAGAGACTTTTGGATTAATATGTGAAACCCGAAGTTCATTTATTCATTAAATACGTTTTTAGTGTCTTGGTGCGTGGCATAGTGCTTGGTGTCGATTATTCAGAAATTGTTTCTCAGGGAGTCTAGTGGGGGAGATAAACATGTAAACCACTAAATACAAAAGAGTTATGATAAAACCGTGCACCATGCTGGTAGGGAATCAATGAAGGCATTGCTAGTTTATTCCACTTTAGCACCAGGTTATTTCCAGGCTCAAAAGCGAGGAGGCAAACAGATCATGGACTGAAACCTCCACAATTGTCAGCCAAAATAAACTTTTTCTTTTTATAAGTGCATTATCTTAAGTATTATAGTCATAGAAAACTAATAGAGCTGATGGGGAAGATAAGGCTTAAGGCCTACACGTGAGGAGTGGTAAGGGAGGCTGACCATGTCCAGGGCGCTAATATAAGGGAGAAAGAGCTGGAGGCATGATGAGATGCAACTGGAGAGTTTGGCAGGGCTTTGAAGGCCCAGTTAAATTTGAATTTCAGATAAACAATGCAAATTTTTAGCATAAATATATCCCATGCAATATTTGAAACATACTTGTACTAAAAAAAATTTGCTATTTATCTGAAATTCACATTGAACACGAAGCCCTATATTTTTATTTGATATAGATATCCTAAATCACTCCGATAGGCACGGGAGTATCTGTTTGTGAGTCTAGGCCAGGGCCTAGAAAGTCTGGCTCAGGGATGAAGTATTGACTGCCGAACTGTCCACAGAGGTAAAACAACATCCTCTAGTGAGCTTTATCAGACCAAAAGCTAATCTCCAACTGTCTGTAACCCATGGCAGCTTTCTCAATTATTTCAAAACTCAGGAGACAATGAGAAATTTTTTTAGATTTTGGGCCCTAAAATATCAACCACGTTTGACTGTTTCTTTACTCAGCTGTGATATAAAATGAACAACCAGAATTAACAATCCTGCACAAAGAGGAACCTCTTGCCTTGGACCTGCATGTATTTTATGTGTATAAATGGCGTGTTTGGAACGCCATAAGCTAAGAAAATTGATATTAAAGTTTCATGAATTGAATTACAATGTGTTATTTTTTAAAAAACTAGGATGGCATGGAGAATAAAACTAAAAATTGAAGTAGGATTCCTTTGGAGGGCTGGGGGAGTAGCTCAGGTTTAGAGTGCTTGCCTAGCATATGCAAGGCCCTGTTTTTCATCCCCAGAACTGGAAATAATAATTCATTTGGAGAACTGTCTGGCCCTAGATCATTTTGTCATCCATCTAGGTTTTAAAATCTCTATTGTCCATGTTATTACTCTCTGCTTGTTCACTTCATTGTGTATTACTTATTTGTATCTTAGGTTTTTGTTGTTTTTCTTTTTTGAGACAGGGTATCCCTAAGTTGCCCAGGCTGGCCTCAAACTGGTACTCCCCCTGTCTTGGCCTTCCGGTAACTGGGATTACAGGCATGCCCCACCATGCCCAGCTTTTCATGTGGCTTTCTATTTCATTGGTTTGTGCCTTTATTGTTGTAATTTCCTTTCCTACTATTCTCTTTGTTTTGCTTCACTTGAGCTAGTTTCTGAAATTTAATGCTTAGATCACTTTTTTTTCCCAGTCTTTATATAAAGTTTTTTGATTTTGTTTGTTTTTTGCAATTCTGGGGATTGAACCCAGAACCTCATGTGCATTTTTTTTTAAGTAAATCCTCTCAAAACTATAAATTTCCCTCTAGGTACTAATTTTATCGCATCCCATAGATATTGGCTTAGAATGCAGGTGCACAATGGAAGTTGGGGTGCTGCTGTGGTGTCAGGTCTGGGGCACAGTGTGTCCCCATCAGTTGAACCAAAACAAGGTGGTCACCAGGGTGGCAACATCACCAAGAGAGTATTGTCTCTGGCCATGCATGACAGGGGCAAAACGCCCATGCTGTTCTCACATACTCACTTACTAATTCACCATACAACAGGAATAAAGGAAAATCAAAAACCACACACTAGAATCAGGAAGAAGAATCTCCTTCTTTCTGCGATATCCCTTTGTTGCCCTCTGCTGGCAAAACAACATCACTGCAAAGGACGAGTCCAGTCTGTTAACACAGAGCCTGTTAGATGAATTTGGAGGTGTGAGGCAACAACCCAGAAGCTAGGGGTCCAGGTATGATTTAGATTCTTCTAATCAGATGAATTCACAGATTTTAATCTGGAAAAGTGTTACATGGAAAAGGGGGCAGGGCAAAGGATACTCTTGTTTGCTAATGTGAATCAAGGCAGATGTGGTGTGGTTCTGCAGGCAACCCTAGGTACATGTATGATTACACATGTGGTACGACTCTACATCATGTACAACCAGAGAAATGAAAAGTTGTGCTCCATTTGTGTACAATGAATCGAAATGCATTCTGCTGTCATGTATAACTAATTAGAACAAATTTTAGAAAATAAAAATTTTTTTAAAATACTGCTTCTGTGGAAGGCATCCTGATTCTGCTCATTCTGATCCTGATAGTCAGCAGCTCCCTTGGCAGCTCTGTTTATCTGAAGTTTTGGAGCTGATCCTACAAATTCCCTGTGTTCAGCCCTCCCAGTAGTTCATGGGTGAACCAACTTAATTCCTTTATCATTTTTATTTCCTTTTTTATTTTTTATTTTTTGAGATGCTGGGGATTGAACCCAGGGCCTTGTACATGCCATGCAAACACTCTACTACTGAGCTACACTCCAACCTAATTCCTTTCTGCTTTAAGCAGCAAATGGATTCTCTAATCTACAAATAATTAATCTGACAAAAACATGGCAAGAGAATGTAGTTTGTATGACATTAACTCTCTAGAATTCATTGAAGCTTCTTTTATTGCCTAGTACATGGTCTGTTTTTGTTAAATTTCAGTTTTGTTCAAAAGAATATATTTAGTCTGTCTCTCTTTCTCTTGTTTCTTTTCTGATTCCTAATTTCCTTCCTGTGTACGTTCTCACAAGCCTTCATTTGACAGTGGGTTCTAACTATTTCTCAGGATCAATATCAAGTCCCTCATGATATACTTTGCAAAACCTAACCATTTGCAAAAGCTAACTCCTACCCTTATGCTTGAAAGTTGGATCAATTTCCTGATCTCCAAGCCTTTGGAACTTTTCTTAGTTTTCTGATCCTTAGAACCCAAAGCAGTGAGGACTCAGATATATTTGATTGTCCATAAACACTGCTTATCATATCACAGGGTTAAGGGCATAACAGTATCTTGCAGTCTGCTTCTGAAAGACTGTCAGAGGCATTCTGATCTTCTACAGCAATGCTTTGGCAATGTTCTATATTTATGGTAGTGATTATAACTGCATAGGAAAAAACAAACTGTTTTCCTCTTCTCTCACACCACAATCAACACAGAAGACTTCTGTGATGTCAAAAAGTGTGTGGATTCTTCCCACCAGCAAGCAGGCAATCAGTTCTGCAATGGGGGACACCAGCTAGATGTCCTCTAATCTAATTCAATTCTCACACTACCTGGAAAGTTTCAGGCCCCACAGATTGAGGCCTTAGTCCCTAACACAGTCCCCTCTCTTTAGATGTCACTCATATGTCTCAGGTTGTCTCACCTGTACTTCTGACCCGGCTATCAACTGGGGTTCCCACAGTCCCCTCCTGGGATTCAATTAATTTGTTTGAGCAGCTCACAGAACTCAGGGAAGCACTTATTGATATTTACATTTACTATAAAGCACATTGCAAAGGATAAAAGTGAATAGATGAATAAGTGGAAGAATGCGGGAAGGAGCGTGGAGCTTCCATGCCCTCTCCAGGTGCAACAACCTCCAGGATCCTTTACATGTTCAGCTGTTTGGAAGCCCTTTTAACTCTGTTCTTTGGGGGTGTTTATAGAGATTTCATTGCATGATTGCTAATAAACTAGGTAGGGAAATCCATAAGACATGTCTGCTTCAACTTTTTTTTTCTTTCTTTTTTTAAATATTTTTTTTTTAGTTGTAGATGGACACAATGTCTTTATTTCATTGCTTTGTATGTGGTGCTGAGGATCGAACCCAGGGCCTCATGCATGCGAGGCAAGCGCTCTACCACTGAGCTACAATCCCAGCCCCTGCTTCAACTTTCTTCTTGGTCTCCTGAGCAGCATTCCTCCCTCCAGGTTCTGGGGCAGAACCCCTCTGGAATCTTATGACCTACTCTCAGACAAAATAAGCCAAAGAATTTTTCTGGGCACAATTGTAATCCAAGCAGCTCAGGAGGCTAAGGCAGGAGCATTGCAAGTTCCAAGCCAGCCTCAACAAGTTATCCAGGCCCTAAGCAACTTAGCAAGACCTTGTCTCAAAATAAAAAATAAAAAAGTCTGGGGATGTGGCTCAGTGATTAAGCACCCTTGGGTTCAATCCTCAGTATCAAAAAAGAAAAAGAAAAGAAAAAGAAAAAAAAAAACTCACTTCATTGTTGGCTAATGAATAAATGGATAATGTTTCTATTTCCATTTACTGCCTCAAATCTCTCTCTCTCTCCCTCTCTCTTTGTTTTTTGTTTTTGGAAAATGCCCTGTTTACTTTTTTTTAAAGGAAAAATTTATGGAGGTATGGTTTACATACCATAAAATTGACTCCACATAGGGGAACCATAGTTTATAGAGTTATAGAGTTATTTAACCCTCGTGCCAATTCAGTTTTAGAATATTTCCATTACCCTAAAAGTTCTCTTATACCTATTTTTAGTTAACACTTAGTCCTACACATCCAATCCTAAGCAACCCCAGATTGGCTTTCTGTCTGTCTAAATTTGTCTTTTTCTAGACATTTCATCCAATAACTGGAATCATAGAATATCTATAATATCTGGTCTTTCGGGTCTAGCTTCTTATACTTAGCATGTTTTTGAGATCAATCATTATTATAGCACACATCAGTAATTAATTCCTTTTTATTCTTGAGTAGAATTACATAGCATATCCACCATGTTTTGTTCTATTTTATCCACTCACTGGCTGATTGACATTTTAAATATTTCCTTTAGCTATCACATTCAATTTTGCTATGAACAATCACATATATGTTTTTGTGTGCATATATATTTTATCTTCTCTTGAGTAGATACTTACCAATTGCTGGGGCATAAGGTAAATTTTTGTTAACTTTTGAAGAAATTGTCAAACCATTTTTCATTTTACATTTCCACCAGCAATGCACAAGAGTTCCAGTTTCTTTTCATCCTAGCGAATGTTTGGGCCCATCTGGCATTTTAATTGTAGTCATTCTAGTGTGACTGTGTCAGTGACTCAGTGTGGCTTTAATTTGTGTTTCCCTAATGACTAAGGGAATTTTTGTCTTTTGTGTATCTTCCTTAGGGGGAAGCCCATTCAAATCTTTTGTCTATTTAAAAAAAATTGTTTAGTCTTTAACCTTTGGACAATCCTTACTCCTTTTTAACTTGCATACTGAAATAACGAAATACTACCAATAATGAATAGTAACTAACAAATCCAGTAGTATTTTTGGTTCATCTTCTCCTCGACCTTTTTTCAGTATTTGGCAATATTTTCAATAACCCCCTCTTGATATCCTTCTTGAGTTTCCAGGATAGAATGTTTTCCTGACTCTTATAGAAGACCTTTACTAACTCTATACTGTGGTTTATACCTTAAGAGTCCACAAAAGTTTATATGGTGAAGACTTGGTTCCCAGCAAGGGCTATTGAGAGGCAGTGGGATCTTTAAAAGATGGAGCCCAGTGGGAGGTCTTCAGGTCACTGGAGGCATGCCCTTGGGGAGCATAGGAGGTCCCCAGCCCTTTCCTCTTCCTCTCTTTTGCTTCCTGGCCATGAGGTAAGTAGTTTAGCCCTACTACATGCTCTTGCTGTAATGTGCAGCCACAGGCCCAAAGCAATGGAGCCAACCAAACATGGACTGAACCCTCTCAAACTGTGAGCCCAAATAAACCTTTTCTTCTAATAAGTTGATCACCTCAGTTATTTGTTATAGTAATGGAAGCTCGCTAACTCCTTTTCCTGAGTTGCAGTTCTCTTACTCTCTCTAGGTGGTCCAGTACCTGTGGACTAGACCTCTACTCTCTGCTCTTCTTCTACATCCTGTTCTATATGGACACTTCTAGAATGAAATGAAAGCTTTGATGATACTTTGAAGAAAAATATGATGTTCTCAGAGTCTGCTGAGAGCTGGAGCCATAGGAGCAGGTCAGGGGCTGCCTCCAGACAGGAACTACAGGAGGAGTCAGCCATTGTGAGAAGGGATGAGCTGGGTATGGGGAGAAGTATCCCAAACTTCGTCTGCTTCTACCCTTCTACCTCTTACTAGCACCTCCCACTGATTGAAGCCATAGGTTAAGAAAGACTGAGTAAAGCCATCCATGGGGTCAGCAAAGGCTGTGGGAATGAACCTGGGAGCAAATGGAGAATAGCCAACACAATGCCCTTTTGTTCCTTCATATTCTGTGTCTAAAATAGATATCATCTTTTGTGTCCAAATCATCTCCCTGTTTTCACTTTTGTGCTTCCCTTCAACAGTACCATTTCCCTCCCAGTCTCCCAGGCCAAAGCCTCAGAAATTACTTCAACTAATTGATCTTTCCTACTAGTAAGTTCTCTATCCTTTATTTGGTATTGACCATCTCATGGCTTTGAACCAGATGACTGTTAGACTCCTCTACTGAAGAGAGATCCCATGGTTTTATGATACTTGATATCATGATTTTATTAAAATTCCTCTGTGTATGTTTATCTCTTGAACAAGCATTTTCAGGGCAGGGGCTGTACTTCACATTTCCTCAAATCCTTATTGTATCCATCAGTGTTCTGTTAGGTTAGGGACTCAGCAAAATGTTTGTAAATTAATGATTGATAAATTAATGAATGATCTGTTCATGGTGGACATGAGCCTAAAACTCACCTTAAAAGGACAAAATTTGACAACAGATGGTCAACACATTTCACCACTAAGTGGCAGCATCCACAATGATAATTTGAATGGCCCAGTCCCAGCAAGCATATCACTGAGACTTCAATGAAGATGGTAACAAGAGTTTGATAACAACGTAATATATTGGCCAAACTGTTACTCTCTTTCTGGTGAAAATTACCAATGAATTACTTTCCCTGCAGATGGGTTACTCTCAAATATTTTTAATAAGCCTGGATTAGAATCAAAAGAACCTGACTGCTAGTAGAAAATATTTGCTTTCATGCATCATTAATATGAATTTTAATATTCTTTTTGTTTAAAATTCTTTTTTTTAAAATAAAGTTTAGTTTAGTTTTTTTATTATGAAAGCATACCTTCTTAGTATAGAACAGGTAAAAGGAGATCAAATCTCCCATCGCTCTTTCTGTTGTTTATTTCTCTGAAAGTGTTTCACCATGCGTTGTTCATTTGCAAATTGACCCTAAAATTCTGTTGTTCCAAAATGATCAGTACTCATAAAAATGGAAGTAATAAAATATATATAAAGTAAAAAGTCAAAGACTTCCTTTCCCTTAGGGCCCTGTTCCTCCTGAAGGCTAACCAACCATTGTGAACTATCATGTGCATTCTTCCAGACAATCATTTTCTGCAGATTTCTTTCTTAGCAAGCATTTTTTTCTGAAATTATGAGTATTATTCTCTTCTTCCCTCATCACAGCCCCCTCAAATGAAACTGCATAGAAGTAACCATTGATACCAATTTTATGTGGATTCTGGTTTTCCACACTTAGGTGTTTGGGAATATGAGAGGGCATTTCTGGTTGTCACGGTGACTAAGGAGATCACTAGGTCCATGAGAGCGTAGCACTCAGGGATGCTAACAACTTCAGAATGACCATTAGGTTCCCAAATCCTAATTGGGACCATTAAGTTTCCAATTAGTTTCCTTCCCTTGGAATGCCAGTGGCACCTCTGCTGAAAAACCCTGTAAGATTTCTTCATGCTAAACACACACACACACACAGAGTCTTTTTTATACACAAAAGTTGAAATAATTACAAAATGAAGCACTCATGTGCCCACCACTTGGTTCCTACTGTTCATATTTTGCCTTATTTGCTTTATCACGTCTCTCTTCAACCATCTATGCCAATTTCCGTTCATCAATTTTCTTAAAAGGTATTTTGAAGTAAGCTGAAGAGATGGGGACCCTTCATCAAAACATTTTAGCATTAAATTACCCTTTTAAAGGCGCATTATACACATCTGATGATTGTTTTCTTTTTTTTATACCTTTTTTTTAGTGTCAATGGACCTTCATTTATTTATTTATTTTGGCACCAGGGATTGAACTCAGCAGCACTTGACCACTGAGCTACATCCCCAGCCCTATTTTGTGTTTTATGTAGAGACAGGGTCTCACTGAGCTGCTTAGCACTTCGCCATTGCTGAGGCTGGCTTTGAACTCGCGATTCTCCTGTCTCAGCCTCCCAAAGTGATGAGATTACAGGCATGCGCCACCGCGCCCAGCTCCTTTATTTTATTTATTATATGTGGTGCCAAGAATCGAACCCAGTGCCTCACACATGCAAGGCAAGTGCTCTACCACTGAGCCACAACTCCAGCCCCCTAGTGATTGTTTTCTCTATAAATATATCATCATTTATTAAGTCAATATTTGTTGGGGTTTACTATGTGCCATGTACTTTGCTAGGTCCTGGGACTACAGCGATGAGCCAGTCTCTGAATTATGTAGCTCACTCTAATAGGAGCTTTCAAAACTCTGTGTAATAGTAGTTGTTAGGGTATCGGCCAACCAGACACAGACACTTCTGCGCAGCCAGGAAATCCTTTATTCAGGGGAGTGGGCACCAGGGCGAAGGAAAGAGGAAAGAGAGAGAGAGGGGACACGCGGGAGGGATTTTATAGAACCTACTACAAACCACGTGGCGAGCTATGGATTGGTCACTTCAAAATTGGGGGCAGATAAGCAGTAGTGGTCTTCTTTTGATGTGCTAACCTGAGCGGTTAGGCTTTGTTTCCCAGGGGGAAGATTCCGGAGCGGAACCCCCTGGGGCAGGAACTGCCTTGGGCTTTTAATTACAAAAGGGCTGTTTTTTACCTTACAGTAGTAGTAGTCATCATCATCACATCAGTAGTAAAATAATATCACATCAAATAATAATTATCATTTTTATAACAATATAACAATGAAGTATAGCATTTATGGTGTGCCTGCCATATCTTTGACACTGCTCTAAGTATTTTAAATATATTAATGATGACACTGTAAGGTAAGAACGATTGTAATTCTCATGTTGCAGAAGATGAGGACACAGAGAAAATAAGTAACTTGATTAAGGTCACAAAGTAACTGAAGATGAACCCAGGCAGCCTTGTCCTAGAGCCTAAAAGCTGTACCATTATTCTATACTTTACTTGTCTCTCTCCATGTTAGACACACACACACACACACACACACACACACACACTTAATTTTTACAGATGGAAATATTCCACAGAATTAGTTTAATGTGATATAATTAATGATTCCCTTACTTTTAAGTAATTCATCCATTTTATTCAATGATACACTGAATAACTTTGCTCCTATATCTTTGTACGTGTGTACAATGAATATTTCTGTCAAAGAGTTTCTGGAAGTAGGTAGACTTGTGAGTCAAAAGATATACACATTTCAATCTGCGTATATTGGTTAACTGCCCTCCAAAACATCATGTCCATCTATGCTCCCTCAAGAGAATATAAACAATTTATTGTGTCTCTCACAACACTCTATTGAAGTTCTATACAATCTGGTGAAATAAAACTATACAAAATGATTTCTTCTTCATTGGTTCATTTTGTTATTTAACAAATATTCATTGAGTATTTATTACTTGCCAAGTATTGTGTAGGCCAAAGAATGATCTATAAATAATACCTAAAAGAAAATTCCTTCCCCTAAGGGCATGTAGTGGTAATATTAACATACAATGTAGGATTTCATGATGGTAAATGTGATAAAGAAAAATGAAGCCAAACAAGGAACTATAGAGTGATGGAATTGGGGTTAGAGGGTGTCATCAGGAAGTGAGAGTGTCATCAGGAAGTGACTTTTCACAGAGATCTGAGTGAAGCAGGGGTGGGAAGCCATGTAAAAATCCAGGGAAAGATTATTTCAGGCAACAGGTACAAAACCCTGAAGAAGGATCCTGCTGAAACTGAGAAGATTTTATTGATGCTTCAAGTTGCATTTCTCTCCTTGTCACTGATACAGAGCAACTTCCCCTGCTCTGCCCCTTAGTCCATAAAATACATTGAGTGTTGCAGTTTAATAGACTTCCTACCAATCTCCCTTCTAGCACTGAATGTTAGTCAGAGGTGATGATTTTGAGTTAAGCTGAAGGTCAGGGTGTTTTTCTTTCTTTGTTTTTAAAGTCAGGTTTATTAAAGTATAACCTACATACAAGTCACCCTTTTAGAAAGCAATGCATTTTGACAAAAATGTGCAGTTGGTGTCTGCTTTCATAATCAAAATACCCCCAAGAGTTTTCCATCTGCCCCTCTGAGATCAATCCTCCTCTTTAACCTTCAGTCTCTGGAAGGTTTGTACATATATACATATGTACATAATACATATCTAATATCTAGAATATATACCTAATATATATACACATATATATTTATATATATTTCTAGATTCTCTGTTCTGTTCAATTGAACGTCATGTCTTTCCTTACACTAACAGTACACTGCCTTGTTTGGAAAACAAAGAAAATCTCAAAATTAGATAATATGAGTCCTCCAAGCATACTTTCCTTTAAAAAATGTTTGTGGCTATTGTATGTCCTTTGTATTTCCATAAACTTTAAGTTTTGCCTGTTAACTTATATAAAAATGCCCATTAAGATTTTGATTAGGGCCAGCCTCAGCAATGGCGAGGCGCTAAGCAACTCAGTGAGACCCTGTTTCTACATAAAACACAAAATAGGGCTGGGGATGTGGCTCAGTGGTCGAGTACCCCTGAGTTCAATCCCTAGTACCACAAAAAAAAAAAAAAAAAGATTTTGATTGGGATTACATTAAATCTTTAGGTTAATTTGAGAAAAATTACATCTTGACACTATTGAATCTTCCGGTTCATACAACATGATAGAGTTCTCCGTTTATACAGACTTTTTGTTTTGAGTTAGCCATGTGTTGTATGTATAATTAATGTCCTTTTCATTCTTTCATAGATTTCAGATCTTCCTTCCAGGATAATTATTTTTGCTAAGATAAATCCTTTAGTTACTTTAGTGAGAAAGTCTATCGTTAATAAAATTCCCAATTGTTGTTTATCTGAAATGTCTTGGTTTTTCCCTCATCCTAAAAAGACAGTTTGACTTAAAGACTTTGAAGATATTTGAAGATATTATTCCACTCTTTTCTGGCTTCCACTGTTGCTATTCAGAGTCAATAGTTCATTGTAGATAATCTTGTTTTTTTCTATCAAACTGTTTTTAAAGTTTTTCTTTTTTTTTTTTGGTGTTCTGCAGCTCCAGTTCTGGAACTATTTTATAGCTCTTTTATAGTGTTTTGTCTATTCTGATCATATGTGTGTACACACACATACACATGTATGTGTATATCCCTACATATATGTGTATGTTTATATATAAATACTGATATATCCTATTCTGTAAATTTACATGTTTTATCAGTTTTAGAAGCCATTATTACTTCAAATATTGACCTTCTCCTTCAGTCTTTCTCAGCTCCATTAATACATATTAGTTCTTACTCTTTTCCTTATGTCTTAATCTCTTTTCACATTTTTCATTTATTTGTTTTTTTGTGTTATAGTCTATATGATTTCTTCAGGTCTATCCTCCAGTTTGTAAGTTCTTTCTTTGGTTATGTTTAACTTACTGTTTAACACATCCACTGTATTTTTAATCATTTACATATTTTATTTCCAGGGCTCTGTTTGATTCCTTTAAAATATGTCTGAACATTTTAAATTATGCTCTTGTTTCTCATTAATTTTTGTGATTCTGTTCTTCAACTTTTTCAGTCTTTATTATTTTATGCTCCATGTGTGTGTATGCCAGTAACTGAAGTTTTGTGGGTCTAAATTTGTCATTAATTATTGCTATTGATTTTCATCATATTGGCTTTTTACCTTGTGTTTTTGGAAGAGTCCTTTCAAAGTTCATTTTTGGTTGACTTCAGTCTGCAAGACTTTGGTAACTAGGATTAGAATGCTTCCTCCATTACTTCTTTTTTCACAGTTAATTGTAATTTAGAAATATGATTCTAAATTAGCCATTCTGTTCCATTGTTTATTCTTGTAACTGGCAAGCTATTTAATGTAGCTATCTTTGGATATGCATTAAAGTTAGTTCCCCTTCATTGTTTTTCATTTAGTATATTTTCTAAGTTATTCTTGAATGTTTATTATTCAAGATGAACTTTAATCCTTCCCCAGCTGAGAAATAAAAGCACCAATTGCATTGTCTATAAAAAGTAATTTGGTAAAATGGCATCTTTACAATATTTAATATTCCCATGCAGGTTCACAGCAAATTATATATTCATTTTTATGTATTCATTTTTCTTCTTCTTGAAAGAATTAGTTATCTTGGGGCTGAGGTTATGGCGCAGTGGTAGCGTGCTCGCCTAGCACGCATGAGGCACTGGGTTCGATCCTCAGCACCACATAAAAATAAAGATATTCTGTCCACCTACAACTAAAAAATAAATATAAAAAAAAAAAAGAAAAAAGAATTAGTTATCTTGAAAATCATATAAATCTACCACTAAAGCCATGTTCTTCTTGTAATTGAGTCAGGTATTTTATTTTGTGAAGTTTATTTCCCATCAGGTCTAATGGAGTTAACTTGCCACCAAGTTGATCTCCTCAAGGAAATCCAAAACACATTCATATTATATTTTGATAATACGTTATATAACATCAAAAAATACAGATTCTATGAAAAAACATTTTCAACTCATGTTAAATATGTCATATGCCAATTATTAAATAAAATCCTGAAAGACAAAGACAAATGCCACGAGATGATGCTTCAGGAATTCAAGCATCACTGTCAGCTCAGCCCCTGTGATTGTAGTCCTCTAATACTTCTGGGTATTACTTTTCCCCAGTGCACAGCCACTGCACAAAATGGCCATTGGTCCCTTTGAGGAAGGACTGAGAAATCGTTACAGAATATAAAGCCATACTGTCGCAGGGTTCTTCCTTCCTGGTGACCTGGCTACATCTTTAGTCAACCAATATGAGTTCTCAAAACTGCGTCAGGTTCAAAATCTGGGCAAGAGATTATGACTTCTTATTGGGAAACCACCTCAATTTTGTCAAATGCATCTTTTTAACCTTTAGACACTCAGTATTGAGCACAGGGACTGACACATAGTAAGAAATCAAGAAATCAAAAAATCGGACTAGACATGTAGTTCAGTGGTAGAGCCCTTACCTAACAGACAGGAGGCCCTGGGTTGGATACCCAAGACAAATAAATAAATAAATAAATAAATATTTAAAAAATCAACTGAGCGAATGATGCTTGGAATTTCTCAGACATTGAAGATTTAGAGTGGTATAAACTACCTCAATCAATTAATGATTACTGAACCTGTAAACTTTCCTTAAGTGCTCTACTTAATTTATAGGGAAAACAGAAAACTGTTCAAGAAATAAAAGTCTCTGAAATAAATCACTGAAAATTTGATACTTGGCCTTTTCTTTTTATCTCTAAGCTCTAGTTTCCTCATCTGTAAAATGGTATTATAATAATTTGTCTAATATGGCTGTTTTGAGGATTAAATAAGATAACACACAGAAAGGTTTTAGCATGATGCCTGACACAGAGTGAATGTTATGAGATTAAAAATTTAATATAACCCATATCTGCCATGATTGTTGCTCATTTTTATTTATAATTGCTCCAAACAGTCTCACTAACCTCCACCTTCCTGGTTGGAGGGAAGAGCAAGGGAGTGAGATGCCCAGGAGTTGAACTCACCAAGTAAAGGTACCTTAGTCGCTGCTGGCTAAACCTGTTTTGTTCTGGGTTAACAGCCAATCTTATATCTGACTCCACATCAGAACTATTTCATTCTCCTTCCTCATTTTACATTTCAATGCATCGGGGTCCCCTAGGTCCCATAGGGTAAACGATGTGCCCTCTTAGCAGGAATAGGGAGCCCTTGTATCCTAAGTGAGTCTCTCTGTAGGCTTTGGAATCCTTGTGGGACTCAGGGTCCTTGTTCAACTCAATACTGATGTATTGAGCCACTGATATGCCCAGTCATTGAGGATATTTGCAGCTAGTGCCTACAATATGAGAACTACTGGCCTGTCCTTCTGGTTGGACTGCGGCCCAAATACTTTACCCACAAATACCTACTTGTGCATCCATTGGAGACTTTTCTTCTTCAGACCTGTGGCAGATCTGCCAGGTCACCTTCCTCACTTCTTCATGGTTACCAAGTAGCAGGTCCCATTTGATTACCTTCAATTTTCTCAAAGGGCATGCCAGGGAGGAGACTTTTGGCTTCCTACTAAACAATTAAAGGAGGATGCTGGCTCTGTCCAATTAGGCTATTGTCCATTACTACAGTCGTGATACCAGAGAAAGGCTTCCCCCACTAGATTTTCCTTTTTAAGAAAATCTTCCAGTGGGCACAGTCAGGCATGCCTGTAATCTCAGTCACTCAGAAGGCTGAGGTAGGAGGATCACAAATTCAAGACCAGCCTGGGCAACTCAGCAAGGCCCTGTCTCCAATATAAAATCCAATTAAAAATGGCTGGGGATGTAGCTTAGGGATAGAGCACTTGCCTAACATGTGCAAGGCCCTGGGTTCCATTCTCAGTAACATAAAAATAAAAATTAAAAAATTTTTCTTTAACCTAAAGCTAGTTTTTTCTCTTTGTTTCCCTAAGGCAATGAATACCTCCCAGTCTTAAAGTTAGGAAAATTTACAAGATAAGGGAATAGATTACAGAGAAAAATCTATTTGGGGAAGTATTTCTATATTATACCAATTACATCATCCTTTAGCAAATTTGAATGTCCTACTACCTCCTTCTACTTTTACCAATTATAGAAAATCCAGAAGCTATTCTTTTTTCACAGTTAAATACATTGATATTTATTCTTTTAATGATAAAATAGTAGAGCTCAATACATATTAGTGGTGTTGATAGAGTTAACCAAAAACAGAAAATTAGATTGTCAAGAATCAAGATTTTGGTCTGCTGATGAATGCTTAAAATCAATCTTCAAAAAGGTTTTCTATTTCAATTCTTTGACCAAAATAATGTGGGTCCAAACCTCCCGAACAAAAACATGAAATCTGAATGATTATCCTTGTGATGGAGACTGTACCACCATATAACCATGTGAGTTGGGACATGTTACTGCTTCAATTTTATAGTTTCCTCTTACATACATCCAAGAAACTACTCCATGAATCAATGATTTTTCTGGAAACATAGTTTCTTGTTCATAAATACCGCAGTGAGCGATCATTTAAGGGTCACCTGTTAACCTCTTACTGAGACGTAAATATATCACAGTGCCTTTATGGAACCTTTTACCTTTAGGGTTTGGATCATTAAAGTTGACCAACATGGAAAGAACCCCTGTATTACATGTCCATTCTAAGCAAAGGAAATGAAGTCACATGACTGAGATTGGCAAACTTTGAAATTTTATGAAAACTAAACATATTTTGGCTCCTATTTTTTCTTCCTCCTCTTCTTGCTCCTCCATGACCTTGCTTAATCACTTATTCCTTTGCTGAGTCTGAAGAGTCTCCCCCTCAATTAGGATTCTGTCCTAACTCACAAATGTATCTCACCATTTTGTCCTCTTGGAATAGAAGTCTGAATCCATTTTCTTTACTCTTCAGTTCAATGCCATCCAGCTTCTATTTATACCACTATACTGAACCTCGAAGTTTGGAAGTGACTGATGATTTTCCCAAACCAATCTTTCTTTCCTCCTTGCACTTGATTTCACTGTAGCATTTGCTCCTTGGCCATCTCACCAGGTCTTAACTGGACACTACCCTTCTCCACTGAGGCCTCCTGAGGCATTTCCCAAGCCCCTAGCACTTGTCTTCATGAACGTGTCCTACATATTTCAAACTGTTGTATGTCTAAGAGCCAATTCACAATCCTCCATACTTCTTTTTCTTGACTTAATTACTAATTAATATTCACTGAGCCTCTGAAGCTGGAAACCAGCTCCAATTCTTCTATTGCAGTCAGCCACCGAATCCTATTTCCTTCATCCATAATCTACTGCCTTAAGTTAGGCCCTTGGCATTTCTTAAAATGACTCAGCTGACTTTAATCCCCAATCCTATCTCTAGTCCAAACCTTCGGTGGCTAGAGTCATCACCATAAAAAATAAATAAATAAATCTAATAATGGTACCACCTTACTCCTGAAATCTTGTTGCTTTCAGGGTAAATTCCAATCTCCTTAGCATGTTATACAAAGCCCTTTACAACAATCACCACCAACAACCTCCCAGCCTAATCTTCCTATGTTCCAGTCACATTAGACCAACTATCATCCTCTAAACAAATCAAGTTCCGTTGAACACCATGCCCTTGATTTCAGGCATGAAGTATTCTCTTTGCATATTAATCACAAAGCACAATGGAATTAATTACAAAGCAAACTGGAATCCTGCCTGGGTGGTTGGTTGTTTGAGAAAACATTAAGTGTTAAATAAAATAATTATGAAAGAAATCCCTCCCTCAAAAAATTGCCCCCCTTTAATTTGAAGAGGGAGAAGGCAAACAATGGCTTGCTGATCTGATGTTTCTGTCATTTTATCAGCCCTTTTCTATTCGGTCCAATTCATATCAGGCATCAAAGGAGGAACAAACCTTTTCCTCTCTTTCTGGAGTTAACTTTACTCCATGGAGAAATAAATTGATGAGATCTTTGCAAACAAGAGCATCATACCTCAGTGTTTCCATAGATAATGATGAAGGCATGATTTGTACTTGGTAGGAAACCCCTAGGACTGTTGAAGTCAGTAAAGATTTGAGGTTAGCTAAATGGAGAAAGTCAGATCATATGAGTTCCCATATTTGTGAGTTAATTTAGAAACTATTCATAAGGGGAAGGGGAAAAAAACTGATCTCTTAAAACTTACAAGAAATTCTCACATTATGGAAATTCCCAAGTTTCTCAAAGTGCTCCTTTTTGTTTTTTCCCTTCATCTTCGGTAACAAAAGCATCAGCCAGGAACTATTATGAAACTGAAGAAGTATCTGATGACATTGCCCAAATCTGTGATGACCCCTGACCCTCAGTTTATCATTACAACAGTCAAATATCATTTCCACAAAAGGCTCTGGCCCTTTCTCCCTTTGAGTAACCAACTTTCTAAACTTTTGCTTCTTCTTTCTGTACTCAATGCCATGGGGTTATGAATACTAATTATGAGATGCTAATGTGCTACTTACTGGTGAGTACAAAGGTATAAGACCAGGTTTTCCAGGTAAAAAGATTAAACTAGTCTCAAGCATTCACTCACGTGTATTTTTTTTTTTTTAACAACCACTTACTTTGTGCTAGTTCTTGGCACTAGAAATACAAACTAGAGATTTGGTTCCTGAACACAAAGAGTTCATAGTCTGGTTTGTAGGATGACAGGTTAACCTTGTGAAGTGTGTAACAGACGTAGCCTCAGGATGCAGAGCAGTGATACAGAGGCCACATGTGGCTATGAGGGTGGAGAGAGCGCTGCCTGAGGTAGGCCCACTGCTGAGGTGAATATATCCAACAAAGGTCTATTAAGCACCTGTATCAAGCACGGCTCCCAGCCTGGGAATACAGCTGTGAGTAAAGCAAAAAGACATTCTTGTCCTCATAGAACATACTTTCTAGAAGGATAACTGGAAAAAAGATCAGGAGTTTGTCAGATGGATGATCTAAACAACAACAACAACATATCTTTCAAGATTAATTATATAAAACAAGCAGGTACAGGTTAGGCATAGGAAAGTCAAGCTCACTGTGTAATCTGGAGTTTATACAAAACATGTTGAGAACACGTTGATAATTTCTGATTCTGTATACAGAGGAAGAACTTCTGGGAACATGACCCAGAATCCATTTACAGCTTGGGGGCCACACCATGAAAAAGACATAAACACACATGTCCATGCAGGCCCCCGGCACACATGTGCACACACACACATGGATGAGTCAGTTCACGTGGTGACTCTGCTCTGCCTGTCCTGGTCCTGACGTCTGCACTGTGACAATGCCCCAGTGACAGAATTAAGAACACAAGGAAGAGAGTCAACACAACTCCTATCTCCAAGAGCATATTTTTAGTTTCTTCCTGATCACAAAAGGGAGAGTAAACTTATATATGGTGCTTTTTAAAGAGAACGTATACACTTACATGTCCCAGTTTATTATAAAGGATATGACAAAGAATAAAGGCAAAGCGATGAAGAGGAGGTGGTACAGGGAA